>CAKNYM010053043.1:321213-384524 GCA_932195095.1 Andricus curvator | reverse complement strand
ATATAATAAATTTTTTAAATATTTTTTATCATATAAAAGCTAAAAACACGTGTTCATTTATTTGCTAAAAGTAAATATTTGAAAGGGTGATGAGTTAAAATAAAACATTAAGGTTTTCAGTGTGACTTTACTGTAGAGGGAAGTTTCCCCAACATCTTTTCTTGAATATTAAAAAATAATTATATTGTCAATTATTTTCGTCAGATTTTACATTTATTTGCAGCTAAGTGGATACTACAATCCGATCCCACTTTGTTGTTTCGAATATTGGCGATTGCGTGTACAAGTCTTGATATTTAAAAAAGAACATTATAATTTTCAAATATATATATATATATATATATATATATATATCAAAGACATCAATGTCATCAATTATACTTCACGTTTTGTTATGCAAATAAAAATTTAATTTTACATCTGGAATCTTTTATACCAACTTTATCTTGTGCAAGGTGAAAAAGATTGGATTTGAAATAATTAGTGCATAAATTACTTGTCTGTATAAATTTTTCAATACATAAAATTCTTGAAAAATAGATAATATCCATTCCTACTCAATTTGGAAAACAAAATTTAATTCAGTTCTTTTACTTAATTGTGACATTCCGAGAGTGACCAGAAACAAATACGATAAATTGAAAATAAAGAAAAATATTTAAAAGGAATCGTGCTCTTTCTAATATTCATTAACTAGTTTTTTCCTTTCAACCAATTTGCGTTACGATATTATTTCTTCATCTTCTATCGCAGCAGTTTGTGAAACCTGACCGTAATAAAACGAAACTTTTTCAATTCCGCCCCGAACTCAAAAGTTAGAGACGTATCAAATATCAATAGTGCTCTGAAAACCAAACACCAGAATTGATATAATATTTTAGCGAAACGAAACATGATCAGATATTTCGAAAGTTTGAATTTAAATCAAAATTGACAAAAAATTTCGCTTTTAGAAATTTAAATATGTAAATCTAATATGTGACGGCTATTTAATTATAAATTGATTCAAATTTTTAACATTTGATCGCAAAATGTAATTATACCCATCTTTGCTACTGTCGTAATTGCTTTTAAATTGACTTTGATTAAATTCCAACTTTGATGACTCGCAATATTGAACCCTTTCAAAATTCTGCCTTAATTGCAATACATTCCAAACTTAATCTGTTTAATTTAATACCGTTCAAACTTCCCGGCATTGAAAATTAACATTAAATATGGGTATATCAAAAATTACCGAAATTCATTACTTCAATTAAATTAAAAATGTTAATAAGTGAATATTTCATTCATTGAAGCTTGAAAGAATCATGAATGTTTAATGGTAAGCAGCAAAAATGGTTAAATACTGAATGTCGTCAATTTAAAATGATTTCATTTTTGAAGCTATAATGTGAACTTGTTACTTTTTTCAGTTGTTTACTTTTGAAACTTTTTCACAGGTTGCCAAACAATCCAACGTATCAATATCCTTTAACAAACTACTTTTTTTCAAAACCTTGAAACAAGATTCAGTTTAGTCTAACGAGCTTTGCCAAAGGTCTGAAATAGAAACCTCTTTTCATTACGACGTAATGGCTGTTTTCAAAATATTTATTCCATTCGCTGCAACCCTTCGTAAACGAGTCGTTGCTACCCTCGCAGCTTATCGATGTCCATCTGCTTTCCCACTTTTCAACTACGCGTTTTACTATATTTACCGCTGCGTGTATTGAAAAAAGTTCTTCGAAGTTGAATATCGAACCTGTCAATTGAACCCCTTTTTCTAGTGCTGGAAAAAAGTAGCATAAAAGTAAAACATTATTCATCCTTTGCCTGCGCCATGATAAATATTACTTTCTGACATTTTTCAAACGGAAAACTCGTTTAAAAGCGCCGTAAATATACACAGTAAAGCAAGGGAATAGAAGGAGAAACAAAACCTAGCCTAACCCGACTCCACTCCCTTCATCACCCCTTTCTCTCGACGCAGTATCCACCACAAAAAACAAAAAATTCAAAAACTGAGCACAAACCCCCACCCTCTACACACACTGGATGTTAAACCCTTTCCTCCAAATCCGCCCTCTTCTGATACTTCTCCCCTCACCGTTGCGCCTCATCCCCATTTCTCATTGTGATATACCCCACACCAACTCTCTTTATACCGTTCCCCTTCCATATTTAGCTTTTTTTCCACTCTATGCCCCTGTACATTCACTCTCCCTACCACTATCTTTCCCGTATCCCTCATGATATCAATCCAGGCACCTATCAGCCTTCTTCTCTTTAACCCTATACATTTATAGCTCTCACCCACCTACATCTCTTTTTATCTTCTATCCCTCTTCTCTATACCCATACCCCTCCCCTCTAAAATCACCTTATCTTGTACCTTCACCCTTCTTACCCACTTTTGTATACCTATATTTCCATCAAAATTCCCTCACTCCCCTTCCCTGTAACCTTATAGCATGCACCCTCCCCTCGCCTCTCTTTCATATCCTTTGTCATTATACCCCTTACCCTCTATACATATCCCTCTGCTCTATACTTCCAGCCACTCAACTCTAAAATCCCCTGTTCTTGTACCTTCACCTTACTTACCTTCTTCTTGCCCACTTCTCTATATACCTCTATACCTCTATATATAACTGTATGCCCCTCACCATTCCCTCACTTTCCCACTCCCCCCTAACCGTATATCATTCCCCCTCCCTGCCCCCCGCGTTCATATCATCTGTCACTATAACACCCCTCACACTCTATCCATATACCCCACCCTCCCACTTTTATCTTTGTACCCCATGGGCATAGGAATAGGAGGGGACTATCCGTATGCTTCCTAATTTGGGCGCGGGGATTGATGCCAAGTTACAAGGGGGAGTCAACCATGTTGGTCTGCAAAAGCATGGGGAGTAAGTGAGAGAAGAACAGTCTGCACTTTCTCTCGCAATACTGGTTTAGCACACCAAACATGCCTAGTTCCCTCCTATTCCTATATTCATGTTGTACCTTTACCCCTTTCCGCCTTCTCCACTGTGTATTCTTATGCCCATCATCCTTCCATATCCCCTCAGCTTTTATTCTTCTACGTCTCCGCTTTCCCCTCTGTCCCTCCCGTTTCACGAGATAGGAAGGGCTCTCAGAACGGATGGACAATATTGAGTATTAAATATTTTTCGAGGAGTGGAGGGCCGCTGAACGTCGTTCAAACCTAAGCGGCTGGGTACCCTCACCACTAGGGTGGTCCTTATTTAATTTTTTTTGGAAATCGTTTGCGATTCTAGTTCGATTTCTGCGTTGCGATTCTGGATTCTGGTTCGAATAACGAAAAATAAAATGTTCTCCAAACTTTATCCACATCGGTTAATATTTACCCATCCAGTGGCGTAAGTATCAGTGTTCCATGTGTTCCATAGAACACGGGCCCCCAAGGCTCCGAATTACAAAAAATTCATGAGAAGGAGCTAAAAATAAATCTATATCTCACCCTAAAAAAGTATGTGCTATTTTGAAGGGGTGGCTCTTTTTTCGCCAAACACAAGTTTCCTGAACGTAGTTACGCTACTGCACCCATCGCACCAGGCATTTGAAGTTTCCCATAATATTAACATAGTTGAAATTGTGCAAACATGGTTAATTTACGTAACTTTTTCAGTTTTCATTCGAATCAATCGTCCAACTAGGAAGGAATCTCTATATGTAATGCTTAAAACATCCCAATTTAAAAAAACTTGAATTTTTCGAAGTATCCAAGATGGCGGACGCAACAGTTAAGGTCAAAAATTACATTTTCTATAGTTATTTACTCAGAATATTTAAACATTGTAAAAATATCTAATAAATTATTGTAAAGTAAGCAGTGGAGGAGAAAATTAAAATTTTTGAAAAAATCCAAGATTGCGTCTGGCGTGCAAGTTTGTATTCCAAAAATACTTTATTTCCGTATTTTTCAATTAAATATATCGAAACATTGCTAGAAAAAGCAGTTTGATTAAGAAATAATCCTATGATCCTAGAAGTCTAAACTTTAAACAAATTTAAGATTATGAAAATTGGGTTCCTTTGGAAGCCTGGGGTCTCCTTTGGAACGAATTCATCGTTTTGGGTTCCTTTTCAGCAAGAGGGGTTCCTTTTTTTGCAGCTCCTTAGGGACCAAAAACTGGTTTTAATAGAAACCCCAGTGTCTTCTGTGAACTTATTTAAAATTATTTCTTTGATTTAAATTTGATTGAAGTTTAAATATATTTCACTTCAAATTGAGGTATTTAGTGATTGAAAATAAACCCTGATTTTGTTATATTGATCATGTAAATTTCAGTTTGAATTTCTTGCAAGTTAAAAAGTTATAACCAAGAATCTGATACTGGAAGGTGAAATTACAATCTTGAAATCGAATAGTTGGATAAATTATTATTCATCTTTGTCCAGTTGAATTTCAAATTGAAGTTTATAAGAATCTTGAAACAGTGTAACAGCGAACAGTATTGAATGAGCACAAGTTGGAAGTAAAGACGGAAAAAGTTTCTTCGTTTCATTAAGTCGTCAAAAGCCGCAAGCGGAAAAATGGCTTTTCAAAATGGGAAAAGTTCACTTGAGTCTTATTCTTCCATTGCAGCTGGATTTTTCTGCTATTTCTTCCTTTATATGATGCTTAAAACAACAGAATTTTAAAACAAAAGAAAACGAAAAAGAATCCTCGTAAAAGAATAATAACTTTGATATTCTTTTTATCTGTTTTATTCAACACATTCAAATTTTATTCATATTTTTCGTAGGTATCTAGATAAAAATAAAGAAATTTAATTCAGATTAAATTAACATTTCAATTCCTCTTTGACGTCCAAAAATATAACTTCAATTACAAAATTCTTAGAAATTAGTGAAATTAAAAAAAAATTTCAACTACAAGGATAAAAAATTAGTCAAAGTAGCCTGCCTGCAAAAATGGATTTTATAGCCTATTGAGACGTTAATAGAGTCGTGATAACCTCCCCCTCTCATACATTGCCTCCCCTACTTCCCCTCCCCTCACTTCGCCCTTCGCCATCATTTCCCTAGCTTTTTCCTCCTCTATTTCTCCCTCTCCACGTTTCCCCAGCTGAAACTCCCCTTCCCCTACTTCGCTTCTCCAGCCATCACTTCCTCTTCTCTACTCACCCTCATTTCAAATCATTTCCCCCACCTTCACCTGTTCCCCTAATTTTTCATAATTCACCCTACTCCTCTCCACATTTCACCTACTTCCTTTTTCCTCTTTTCCCCTCACTTCCATTGCTCCCTCCTCATTTATCATAATTTCCCTTACTCCTCCTTCCCATTTCTCTTCCCTCCTCCTTCCCTAATTTCCCATACTTTCATAATTTATCCTGCTTCCACTCTCCTAATTTCTCTACTTCCCCTCCCATAATTTCCCCCACTTCCTACCGTTGGAAAAAAATAATGACGGACTGGCGAACACCCAACCGAAACTTTAAGGGTTTCTGCCCGGGGCTACGGTACAATGAAAACGACCAATTTTGGAAGAGCACACATGCAAATAATTTGAAATGAAACAAAAAATTAAAATGAATAGGAAACACAGAAAAAGAAGGTGACGCATAGAAAAAAAATATATTTTGTTTTCATAACAAAAAATGAAAATAAAAAAAAAGGAAGAAAGAAGAAGGAAGGGGATTTGAAGATCGCCTTTTTCTTTCCTTTTTTTTATTTGTTTGTTTTTTATATTTTGAACAAAGACATGTGAGGAGTAAGCGAGAAAAACGTTATAAATCTACTTCAGTTAATTTCTCAATATTTAGGATATACCTATTTAGCTTGAAATCCATTGATCAAAATGAAATTTAAAATGGACTGTTATAATCAGTCAGCCTTTCAAATAAATGAAATGCACAAACCTTTTCAATTTAATGCTGCCTGCAAATTATTAATTAAATGAAAATGGATGTATTCACTTTTGATTCAGTAAATACATGTTTTACTAATTATTTATGTTATAATTTTATATATTTTCAATTTCTTATTTACATACAAGGTCAGAAGATAATTTTTGACATGATTACTATATTTTCAATCTGAAAAATAAAATCTAAAAGTTTCGTAAAATTATGTATTATAAGAGAAGTGTTGAAAAATATTTATGAATTGGGGCATTCATCGGAGTCGGAGGGTTATGCAAAATTTTCAATACTTTGGCAAAGATTGTTGATTGAAATTCGAATCATATTTTAACCATTTTTATCTCTGCTATTATTGATCGGAATAGAAAAATACTGTTTATTTATAAACAATTTTTTATTTTAATTTTCCGAAGCTACCCGTGCAGAAATTGCCCCGGTTGGCCCTACTACAACAAGTTTTCTGGTCGGATCCCGGCCGGGCTACCCCTGTTTGGGTTTCATGGCCAGGAACCGGTCGGGAGCCGGCCGGGCTACATTTTTCTCGAATCACCTAGTCGGGAGCCGGCCGGTTACTGGCCGGGACAACCCGGGTTAGATTTCATGGTCGGGAGCCGACCGGGCACTGGTCAGGATACTTTTTTTTGTAGAAATTACACATTTTTTAAGAGCCGTGACATTATCAAAGACGTATTTACGGATACTAGATGAATTATTATCTGAAAAGTATAATTTAAAGATTTATCAGATCAGCAAAACAGAAACTAGCTTTTTGAATACTTAAAAAAAAAAAGATTTGATTTTTTAAAATGTTTTAACTTATTAATTAAAACTGTTATCGATTCTGCAATGTGCAACAGCAGATTTATTACAATTTTTATAATTTTCTCTATTTTCAGACAATTTTTAGTCTGTACACTTTCAAATTTACCGCCATGTCTGACGCCTTCTGCGCTGGCGTCGGCGTAGACACTTGTAAGTTTCAGTTTCGAACCTCGAACGAGAATGCACGTGTCGTCTCCTCGAAGTTCGCAAATAAAACCGCGATCCATAATTAAAATGAACCTTATTTCAGTAATCAGTTCGAAAACCCCACTTACTGCGTGGATAATTAGTATTTTTAATTAATTTATAGTGTTGTGTATTTATTTTTTTCCTTTCTTCCTTCCTAACCTCAAATCACCACGTGGTTTCCAAAATAAAACAATTGCTAGCAGATTCTAGCATCAATTATTGAAACTCTTCTTCAATTTCCTCCCGAGAATTTATTAACTTGATTTGACATTTAAAGTTCACCGTATTCTTTACGATGAGCCTGAAAAGACAAAACAAGTTACCAATTTGTCGCCAGAAGCAACATTTTTTAACCGCTCTGTGGCCGGATTACCCGACCGGATCCCGGCCGGTATGAAAGCCGGAATCCGACCAGTTTACCGTGACGTTTTTAGCCGGATCCCGGCCGGTATCCCCGGCCAGCGCCCGGTTTAAACTGGGGCTATCCGGCCGGCTCCCGGTCGGATCCCTGTTACCATTCCTACACGGGTAGAAACACCCCGTAATTAAAAACGAAATAGATAGATATAATGTCTGTAGTCTTTTTAAGTTAACCACGAAGTAGAAAAAATGTATTTTTTGCTAATTTTGAAAAAAAATTCACAAAGTTTTTTGGTCGCGAGAAAGTAGGTAGTCTCGAAAATTCAAGTCTCCTATTTTGTTCAAACTGTTTGCACTTGCTCAAAAATGATTAATATTAATTCAACAGAATTCAAAGTTGATGCAAGAATATAAAAGATTCCTTGGTTCGAGACGAATCGATTGACCTATAATATTAATACATCTTATTAGATTGTAGGGAAGTTATGGTAATTTATATATTTTTAAAATCGTTTTTTATAGTAAAAATTTTCTCATAATTTAAACTTGATGCGAGAATAGAAAATTTGTGTTAATTCAAGACAAATCGATTGACCCATAGCATTTATACATTTTATTGAAGAGTAAGGAAGTTATGCTCTTTTATAATATTCGAGTCATCTGTTTCAAACAGAAAAACTTTTTCCATTGACAACATTCAAAGTTGACGCATGAATAGAAAAGAATTTTTGATCCTAAGTTTTCAAATAGAGTAATGCTGACAATTTTTGTAAAGAAATCTTAAAGCTGGGAAAGGGATAGGGTGAGACAGAACTTTTCCCATCCCTTTTCCAGCTCGAAAAATTATCATTTCGAATACAAAATCTGATTTGTCTGATTTGTCTTTGTATATGAAAAATGGTTTGTATCATTTTGCAATTTTGTATTTTTTGTAAATTTCTATTTTTAAATTGATCAAAATGAAGACTTTGGGTTGTCTATTATTGAAAAAAATAACTAATGCTTCCTCTATGAGGAAGCAAATACATTTGCTAATGGGAAGCAAAGTGCTTGTGAAATGAGCACCATATAATTATAAATACAAACAAAGTGGAAAAACTCGAGATCGAATTCACAGCTAGTTTTTTTAATTTCTTTAATTTTAATACTTTCTGCGTACATTTGTATAAAAGTGTTTTTCCCCAGTAAAAAAAAGTCCCACTTAGATCCAATTTGGATCCCAGATAAGGTCCCGCTAAAGTATTAGGTATGAGAAAAATCAGTACCTAAGTACCAACTATATTTAACATTGTTATATCCCATTTAACCAGGATATTTTTGGGTCAAAAGTACTGTAAAAGTCCCACTTAATTTTTTTTGAGCAGGACTTTTTTAGGGGGAAAGTGCCAAAAGCACGTGTCAAAATTTGGAAAAAAATAAAATGGAACATTTCTAGTACTTTGGTCCCAAAAATTGTTAAGAATTGTTACAAATTTCGAGAAAAAAACGGAACTTTCTAGTACTTTTGTCCTAAAAAAGTCCTGCTCAAAATGAAAAAAAAATGAAGTGGGACTTTTTTGGTACTTTTGTCCCACAGAAGTTGCATCAGCACTTGTAGAAATCCCGCAAAAAATAAAATGGAACATTTACAGTATTTTTGTCCCTAACTGGATTTTCAAAAAAGTCTAAGAAAATTTGGCACTGAAGTACTGAAGTACTGATTCGTCTCATACCGTCTCATACTTCAGCGGGACTTCATCCGGCATCCCGATGGGAACCCAAAATTTTTTTAAATATGTTTCAATTTTCAATCGATGTTATCTGCCAAAATCTTGAAAATTTTACAAAACACTCTGACCACATTTTTTAGTACCCCAAACACTATACAATATCAAAAAGGAAGGAAATCGATGAACAACTTTTCCTTTCCAAATGGAATAGCCCAATCTTAAACAGTGTTTACATGTTCAACAAGTTTGGTTTATTTGCTTAATGAATCCTTAGTTGGAAATTGAAAAAAAAATCATTAGGTTTAATGGATAGACATCGAAACAGAGAAGAAATTTTTATTTGCCAACTTAAGTCTAAATTTGGTCGTTTTTTATTCCCTGAGTTCAAAATTTTTTAAATCTCTAAGAATGTGGTCATAATTGGATCATCATTTATTTTGGCTTTATATTTTTTTTAACTTATAGAAATCCTGTACATATAAATTTAGATATAAAAGTTTGAAGCTTTTCAAAATTTATGTTAAGATAATTATTTAAGAGAGAGTAGAAAAGAGTGAAGGTATATTGTGGAAATAGAAAAATTGTGAAGATTTATAAAGTAAATAAATCATCTCTTAACCAATCTTTCAGTATTAATCTTGAGGTGCATCGGGAATAGCAGATTATGCTTTTTATTGCATTTACCACAGGTGTTTCCATAAACGTAAATACCGCATAAATTATATTTTTAAGTATCTCTAATCCCGAAAGAGAATTTTGTAACTCGTTGACACAGGCTGATTCTCACTTAAGCGGTATATGTTGACCGCATTATCTGAGTTATTTATATGTACAGAGAGTGCATGATTCAGAGTGTTGCACAGTGATTTATGCATACTGTTTAAGTATTAACACAATGTATACGTCCGATGTAATGTATCCGTGGATTTTGATGCAATATTTAGAATTTATGATTGTTGATAAATTATACTAAATCCATATCCTATTTAGATACAAAATGTTGAAAGTCTAGATGTATAAGAAAGTTATTATTGTTATTATTATACCATTAAACCAAATCCTTTTCGGGATGAGCGCGATTCACTCGTTTCTAGCCTCGTCGTTGTACTGTCGAGGATCAAGGAGTTTATATGAGAGAAGTGAGGAAGGGAAAGGGATGGTGTATAGATTTTTAGGTTTAATCTAGAATTTCCTCATTGTTTATTTAAACAACACGTTCGCTCAGCTACAACGCTTCGACCCAGGTCATGTAAAGCTCTCCACGCGGGCCCATTAGTGTGCAAGATCTTTTGTTTCAGGCCTCATTCACTCCACTGACATTCTTCATCATGTATTTCTTATGAACTATTTGTCGCCACACTTTCCTGTCCTGGCATACAACTTTAGCTTCCTTTCCGTCCATACATTTTCTCATGCAAGCTCTTGTGTTTCTGCAGTTTTTTTATATCTTTTCGATTTAGGGTCTCATTCACACATTCTCACCATTGTTCCCTGGTCTGTCTCTGGGCACGCTACCATTTACTTTACCTAAATGTATACTTGTTTTGTCAGTCGTTCATCTTTCATTCTCTCAACATGCCTAAAACATCTCAACAAATTTCTTTTACTCTTGTTAATGTATAGAATTCCTGAAAATAAAACAAGAATCCAACGAGAAAATTTGGACAACCACCACAAAATGCTCCTATTGCAATTCCTAAGCACAACAAAATTTGTTTCTCCGGACAAAAATAACAAAGAGGAAAGAAAATGAGAAGGCAACCAACCAAAATCCCGTTCCTTCTGTTTTTTATTTCTTTCGTATTTTTTATTTTTATTATTATCAAGGTAAGAAAAATCAGAGCAGGTGGGAACAGCGACGAAACAACGAAGCTCTCTCCTCGATACCTGAGATCTAAGTGTGGGTCAAAAGGCAAATCCGTTATAAACACATCAGAAATAAGAGAAAGTCAAGATTCATGAAAACCTATTGCTAAATGTAATAAATCATACTAGAATAACTTTTGTTTAATTTATCCAAATCAATTTTCAAATTAACAGACAACTTATTTTGTTTTTTAATATAAAGCATTTCCATGAATTCTCTCATTCTCTCATTACTTTCACTATGTAAAATTTCAACACTATCCCAGACAAACTCATGGTCAATATCAACAAACCCTTTTGTATGTCTAGCAAGAATACTCTTATAACAACGTTCCAAACGAATATCACTTTTGTGTTCCTCCATCCTATAGTATTAAGAAGTCTGCCGTCTGTCCCACGTAAGTCATCTTACAGATCTTGCAAGTGATCTTATAAACAACACCACCTTTTTCAAATTTATCTAAAGGATCTTTACAAAAAGTTATTATTGAATCCATTTTGAATGGTATATGGAAAATAGTATGAATATTAAATTTTGTTAACATAAATTCAATAGTTTTCGAAATTTGACCAAAAAACGGGAGAACAAAAGTATTAAAAGAACTATATTCTCTCAATTCCTTCTGATTACCCGTAGCTAAAATGTTATTTTGTTTGTCTTTGATTTGTTGAATTCTAATTATGATATGTTTCTCAATTAACTTTTGTGGGTAATGATTAAGAAAAAGGATATTCCTAACAATATTCAAATTCATTTTGTGAAATGAAACGTGGGGCAAACCTATATAAGTATCGAGCTCTCTCAACTAAGTTTTTGATTACTGCAATTTTGTTTTGAAAAGGATGAGCCAAAAAGAAATTTAAAATTCTACCTGAATATGTACTTTTCTTATACCAATTGGCAATAATATTACGATCCTGACCTTTAATTACTTATATGTCCAAAAAACTGATTTTATTATTTTTCTCTATTTCATGGGTAAATTGAAGCTTTGGATGGAAACTGTCAAAAGCATCAATAACTGTTTGTTACTTTGCTACAGGAATACATGATAAGATGTCATCAACATACCGAAAGTTAAAGGTCAAAACAAAATCTAGCTTCTTGAAAGCAAAGACCTCCAAATCTTCCATAACTATTTCTGCTAAAATAGGAGAAATGACTGAACCTGCTCTAATTTTTCTTACCTTAATAAGGGTGCTGTATGAGCACCGAAACGTTGGTAAATATTATAAATGCTTTTATATTGTGATTTGATAATAATAAAAATAAAAAAGACAAAAGAAATAAAAAAGAGAAGGAAGGAGATTTGGTTTGTTACCTTCTCATTTTTCTTTCATTTTTTTTGTTTGTCAGAGGAAACAAATTTTTTTGTTTTTAGGAATTGCAATAAGAGCATTTTGTGGTGGTTGTCCACATTTTCTTGTTAGATTCTTGTTTCATTTTCAGGAATTCTATACATTAATTGGAGTATTGGACGTTAAATAGGATTTTGAATTTGATTTTAATCTAATTTAAAATTCCTAAATTTCTTCTACTCTTATCAGTGTTTCTTGTATACTACATTCTTTGAGAATCCTCTCATTACTGACTTTTTCCATTAGCGTTTTACTCCATACACTGCGCAGGAATCTCGCTACCGCACAGCACAGTGGGTGCAAATACAGAATTATATATTGTTATTTAAATTTATTTGTTATATTTTAACTTTTTTATATTTTTACTTCTGTTAATAGCTTATACCCTCGTTTATACGCTGGCTGGATTGACTTTGCCGTAACAACCTTATCATCTGCAAATGCTAACCCACGCACCTTCACTCTCCGCAGATCCACACCTTCTTCTTCGAAGAGGGCCATTCTTAGACACTTATTATTATTAATAACATGGGTATGGTTGAAAGGAATGTTCAATCATTCAATCTTGATGCATTATTTAAAACTATTTGTTTTAAAACAGGGTGGCCGCAAGTCAACGAAAACCTGGAAATCAGGGAACAGTCAGAACAATTTATTGGTAAGGGAAATTCAGAGAAAATTCAGGGATAAAAAAAATGACAAAAGTTAAGGAATTTCTGTAAGAAGCACTTTAAGTAACGGCTAAGTATAATCTGGGCTGCCACGCAGTTACTTTTGTTCATTTTTTATCAACAATCACATTTTAGTCGCTTTTTTAAGATAAAAAGTCACTATAGTCACTTTTTATAATGAAAAGATTACTTTAGTCACTTTGCTTTTAAAAATTAGCCCATGGGTGAACCACTACTGAATTCAGGCCGATGCATATTTTTGAATTTTATTGCATTTTTTAAAATCTTTTAGGGTATTTAAAAAGATTTTATTTTTTTTATAAATTTCAATAATTTAAAGGAATTTGAAGGAATTTAACAGATTTGCGGGTATTTTTAAGAATGCCAAGAAATTTTAAAGAGCTTGAAAAAGTTTCAAGGGTTTTCAAAAGATTTTAAAGGATTCGAAATATTTTTGGTTATTTTAAAAGTTTCCAAGGAATTTTTAATAGATTTTAATAATTCGAAGGTATTCTAAGGATTTAGAAGATATTAGGGTATTTTTTAAACTTCCAAGGAATTTTAATGAGATCAAAAAAATATCAATGGATTTAAAAATTTTTTGAAGGATTTCACATAGTTTATGGTTTATTTAAAAAATTTCAAGGAATTTTCAAGATCATTAACAAATTTCAAACGATTTTAAAGGATTTGAAATATTTTAGGGTATTTTAAAAGATTCCAAAGAATTTTCAGTTGACTTCAGTAATTTATTGGGATTTCCGAAGATTCGAATAATTTTAAAGGATTTGAAGGTTTTAAAGAATTTCGGAATATATGGAACGATTTTAAAGGACTTATAAGGTTTTAAAATATATTTAAAAATATTTCAGGGAATTTCACAAGATTCCCAGGGATTTGAATGCCTTCTAGGGATTTGAAAAAGCACTCCTGATATTTAAATAAATTTTTCAGGTTTTCAGTGAATATCATCAGATTTCAAGGGATTTTATAATATTTTAATGTATTTCAAAGAATCTATTCATAAGAATTGAGTTATTTCGTAAAATTTCACAGATTTTCGCATATTTCAAGGTATTAACAAAGCTTTCTAAGAATTTTGAATATTTTAGGATACTTCAAAAGATTCCAAAAAATTTCTATTTGATTTCAATAATTTGAATGGATTTCAATTATTTGCAAGATTTTAGGATATTTTTAAAAATTTCAAAGAATTTTCAAGAACTTTAAAACGTTTGAAGGGATTTCAAAAGATTTCAAAGAACTTTAAATAATATTTTAAGGGATTTTATCAGATTTTCCAGCATTTGAACGATTTTGTGGGATTGTAAAAGCTCACAAGGTATTTTTATAAATTTTAAAGGGTTTCAGGAAATATTATCTTTCATAGAATTTCACGGAATTTCATTATATTTTAATGGATTTCGAAGAATTTATTCTCAAGGTGTGAAGGATTTCGTAGAGTTTTAAAGATTTGAAGAGATTTGCAAATATTATTCACAATTCATTTGAATTCATTTGGAATTCACCCTGAATTCTTATTAATTGGTTCTGAATTATTTTAAATTCTTTGGAAATGTTTTCATTCACTTGTTATTATTATTATTATACCATTAAGCCATTTCCCTTTCGGGGTAGGCGTGACTTGCTCGGTTGGAAAATAGTATTGGGTATATGGGTGAATTGGTGTAGAGTATATAGGTATAAGTTAGATAGGTATATAGGTGTAAAGTATATAGGTATATAGGTGTTAGGTATATATGTTTTAGATTGATCTGGAATTCTCGTGTTATTTATTCAAATGACACGTTTATTCCGCAACACTGCTCCGACCCAGGTTGCTGATCAATCTCTCTAGCGATCACCCCAAGTGAAGAGCCTCACAAAATTGTTATGTATGGTTCCCAACTTGGGCCCATTAGAATCCAACGTCTTTGTTTCAGGCTTCATTCATTCTATTGTCACTCTGTTTACAAACTATTTGTCGCCACACTTTTCTGTCCTGGCATACTACTCTAGCTTCCTTCACGTCCATGCATTTTTTCATGCAAGCTCGTGTGTTTCTATGGCTTCTTACGTCTCTTCGGATTAATGTCTCATTTACCGATTCTAACCATTCTTTCGGCGGTCTACCTCTAGGCATTCTGCCATTTACTTTACCTTTGTACACTTGTTTGGTCAGTCGCTCATCTTTCATTCTTTCAAGATGACCGAACCATCTTAACTGATTTCTTTCTCATGTGTCAACTATTGTCTCTTTTGCACCACATTCTTTGAGGATTGTCTCGTTTCGGACTTTATCCAACAGTGTTTTCCCGCATATTATGCGCAGAGGTCTCATGCCGATCGCGTTAATTTTACTCCTGTCCTTTTCTTGACATGTCCATGTTTCGCTACCGTATAGTACAGTCGGTATGAATATAGAATTATGTATGGCCATTTTAGCTTTTTTTTGATATGTTTTTATTTGTTAGGATGGACCCTGCTCTACCGATAACCTGCTTACCCTTATTTATGCGCCTATCTAACTCCCCATCTATTTTTCCGTCGCTAGTGAATAGACTACCTAGGTATACGTACTTGTCAACTTGTTCTAATCTCTCATCATTTAGAACAATGTTGCACATTGTTTTCTCACTCTTTCCCTCAAACACCATGATTTTTGTTTTATTTACGTTAATTTTGAGTCCCATGTCCTTCATGCTTGTATGAAGTTTATTCAACATTCTTTGCAAGTCCTCGACTGATTCTGCTATAACAATCTTGTCATCTGCGAAAGCTAACCCACGTACCTTAACTGTTTGGAGATCTACACCTTCTTCGTCGAAGAGTGCAGTTCTCAGACACTTATCCATGAATATGATAAATAGCCACGAGGACATAACGCATCCTTGTTTCACGCCTTGTGTAATATCGAACCAGTCACTCAGTTTCCCGTTTACCCTTACACTCGCTTTACTACCTGTATATATTGTTTTTATTGCTTGCAGGAGCCCTCCATTTACTCCGTACTCTTTAAGAACTTCCCAAAGTTTACTTCTATTTACCGTGTCAAATGCTTTTTCTAGGTCAATAAATGCACAGAAAACTTTCTTTCCTACTCTCAAGCTTTTTTCTGTGATCTGTCTTAGGCTAAATATCTGATCTGTACATGATCTTCCTGGCATAAATCCACTTTGGACTTCCCATATTTTTTCTTCTGTGACTTCCATTACCCTACGAATAAGTATTTTTGAGTATATTTTACTTACGGTACTTAGTAGGCTGATACCTCTGTAATTGCTGCAGTTGCTTTTGTCTCCCTTTCTTTTGTATATTGGTACGATAATCGCTTTTCTCCAATCGTCTGGGACTTTTCCTGTCTCGATACACAAATTTATCAATTCGCACAACCTGTGAGGCATGTACTCGCCACCGTATTTAAGCATTTCAGCGCTAATACTGTCTGCACCAGCAGCCTTACCGTTTTTCAAATTCTTTATTATGTCTCTGACCTCAGTGACACAGACTTTTTCAATTGGGTTTTCTAATGCATTATGTTCTATGTCGCAGTTTTGTTGTCCTATATCTTCACCTCCTAATAGTTCTTTGAAAGAGTCTTTTAAAGCGTCTACTATCCCGTCTATATCATATAGCATTTCACCTTTGCTGTTTCTCATGTTGGCAAACTCTGTACTTTTACTTTCCTTCAACTGTTTATATAGTAGTTTCATTATTCCTCCAAAGCCGTTTTGTATTTTGTTCCCTTCTTCTGTTCTGATTTTCTCTGTACTCTCTTTGACTAGTCGTTTAACTTTTCTCTTTTTGTGTCTGTAATCATTTTTAAGTCTATTTCTCTCCTCATCGCTAATACCTGTAATGTGCAACGTTCTGTCGTGCGCTTCTTTCTTTTCTTTTTGGGCTGCCGCAATTTCATCATTCCACCACGCATCGCCAGACTTTCTCCCTACCACTGCCGTACCACACACTTCAATCGCACTTTTAACAATGGTATCCCGTAATAAAGACCACGCGCCCTCTATATCTTTATTGCTCGTAAGCGCTTCCCAAGTTGCCCTATCTATGCGTTCGCTTAACTTATTTTGAAACTCTATTCGCACTTCCGGTTTCTGTAAATTTTCAATCTTTATTCGAGTTTGTTTCGTTTTTTCTGCTTTCTTTCTTTTCCATCCCCGGCCTAAGTTTATTTTAGAGATTAGAAGATAATGATCAGTATTGCATTCGGAACCCCTCATGACTCTTGTATCTTTGACTAGTTCTCTTAGTCTTTCATCCGCAATAACGAAGTCAATTACACTGCGGTTATTTCCTTTGCACCAAGTGTACGTGTGGATCATTTTATGTCGAAACCAAGTATTGGTAATAAATAGGCCCTTTTCTAAGCATAAGCTAACTAATTTTTCCCCGTTATAATTTTTTCTTGGATCCCCAAATTTACCTAGTACCCTTTCTGTATCTGTATCCTGACGTTGAACGCCGACCCATCCGTTCATATCTCCTAGCAGAATTATTCTTTCACCTTGATCGCAAGTACTTATTGTGTCATTTAAAGTGTCCCAGAAAGCGTCTTTGACTTCTCGCGGCTCACTGTCAACTGGGGCGTAGCACGCTATGATAAATAACCTTCTGATTCCTACCTTCATTCTAGCCCACAACAATCTGGGAGATACAAAATCATGATCTTTGAGATGCTGTCTTGCTTTTCCATTCATAATTAAACCGACCCCTTGACTACGATTTGATTCACTACCTACTCCTGACCATATTTCAAAACCGCCTTTCAACACCCCATTTTCTATGTTTCTACTTTCGCAACCCTTTTTCTTCGTCTCAGGTACACATAAAATATCTAGTTTCCTTGCATGCATAGTTTCTCGTAGTTCTCTTATTTTAAGGTCATTCACTCCTCTAGCATTCCAGACACCCAGTCTCCATTCATCGCCTGAAACTCGACCTTTAAGTTTACCGTGTGTATGCATTTCGTCAATCCAAGTTTCAGTCCATTCCGAGGCTACTTTATTGTTTGTATTATTCATGTTTAGATTGTACACCCAACTATCACCTTTATGCGCGAAATTTGTTTTCCGAGCCGAAATCATGTCCAAGTTAAGTGATTATTCGTCGTACGGTGGATAGTCTATCTGTAACGTCAGTCCCACCAATACTTCTGTTACTGTGTGTGTGGGGGGGGGGGAGATGATGACAGAGAAAGGAAACTTGAATTTCTCTAAATTCAGTTAATTCTACTTAATTCAATGGATTTTTTTTAATGAAAAGAAAAATTGTTTAATTCATCTGGAAGTCTTTCCAAATTACCTTGAATTCTTAGGCACTTCATAAAATCTTTTTGAATTCCCTTGATTTTTTTTAACTGATTTCAAATTTACTGAATTAAATGCATGTTTATATATTTTTTAATTGTTTTCAATTCATTTGATTTTTTTAATCGTCTGGAATTTTTATGAATTTTCTTCAATTCTCCTCATTTCCTTTAAATACCTCTAAATTAACTTTTACTCCCTTTTATGCTAGAAAATGAGTCACTTTTGGTAAATTTTTCGGTTTAAATTGGTCACTTTTTTCACGTAAATTAGGCTACGGCAGCCCTGAGAATAATAAATTCAAATTAAAAATTGTTTGATTCCATTTATAAAATATTCTACAATATTAAAAATGTTACAAGATTATAATTACGCTTTTTAAATATTAACGGTCAGAAAAAATGAAAAATTAATCAGGGGAAAGTCAGGGAATTCTGAAAATGAAGTTTTTCGACCACCCCATAAAAGCTAAAAGCTTTATTCAGATTAAAAAATGTTTAATTTTCAATCGTTTTAAAGAGAAAGAGATAAGTTTTCAATAACGTTTTGTTTTGAAATTGTTAAATTTTGATGTTTAATCATTTATTTGATCTCAATCGCTTCAAATTTCTCGCTGGAAATATGTCATCTTTTTAAAAATATATAAATATAAATTTCTCTCGAAGATGAATAATCATTGGTTATCATTCTGTAGTCCGCAGAAACTGGTCGTTAATTCTTACTTTCTCCTACGGTAAAGATTATGTCTGCGAAAAACAAATTTATGAAACATTCATTCATGATACAAAGTGGATAAGATTCTCCGTACAGAGACTTATATATAATAAATTCTTTTATTTTGCAGGAAACTACTTTTTTATTATTTACTGAGTTGGTTTTTTTTTTCAGAAATATTGATAAGAACAACTATTATAATTTATACTGCCGTGCAAACAATAAATGAGGTATCTGCATGTAGATAAGACTTTTGCTTTTTTCGTAAACATATAAAATTATTTACTCAAGATTTGAATAAATAAAGTAAAATAATAATTTGGAAATGCTATGTTGTTGAAACTTCTTTTAAATTACTCGATATTTTTCCATTTAGTATCATCTGATCAGACAATCAAAATATGGAAATTGCAGGGCCGTTTTAATCGATAGAAAAAAATTACCGGTCATTTCCCGGTTTTTCACTGGATTAAAACATTTTTCACGGCCATTGGAAAAAGATTTCAAACTCTTAAAACTGCAAATTTTTTCCTTTGAAGTAATCAAACCTAAACTGCAAATTAAAGCCCTTGAAGTGGAACTCTTTTGAATTTTAATCTTTTACAATTGAAGCTTAACAAAATTTCAATACAGATTTTTTTTATTCCAACGCTCAATAATTTACGCTTTTAAAATGGAAACTTCTAACTCTTTCCAATTAAACAATTTTAAAGTAAATGCCATTGAAATACAATAATTTTTATTTTAAACTTTTATAAATTGAACGGTTTAAAGATTTTTGGTTAAAAATATAAATTCACTGTATCATTTTCAATGCTATGAATCAAAACTAATCCTACCTTCAAACAAACATTAATGAAAATATAACCGACAAAAAAATATTAATAAAAATGTTACAAATAAAACATGTCCGTCTTCCAATTCAGTACAAAATTAAAAATAAAATGTTTCCACTGTCATCTGACTGTTAAAAATACCAAATATGCCGCCCGTCCACGCAAAAAATTTTGAAAAGAAAAAAAAAATAATAATCCAAATTTCCTCCCTTCCAACTCAACAACTCGCAAAGATTTCCAAACATTTCAGAAAGATTTAATTAAGATTCCAATGATTTCCCAAAGCTTTCAAAGATTTCACAAAGATTTAAAAGATTTGGCAAAGATTTAGGATAGATTTAAAATATTTTACAAAAGACTTCAATGATTTCTCTAAGATTTCAATAATTTCACGAATATTACCAAATATTTCAACAATATTACAAATATTTCGCAAAGATTTCGAATAAATTTAAAAAATTTCACAAAGACTTCAACGATTTCCCAAAAATTTCACAAAGTTTTCAATTATTTCACAAATATTACCAAATATTTCGAACAAATTTTTAATATTTTGGATAGATTTAAAAAAACACAAAGGCTTCAATTATTTCACAAAGATTCCAGATAGATGTTGAAAATTGCACAAAGATTTCAATGATTTCCCAAAATTTCGTGAAGATTTCAGATAGATTGAAAAGATTTCACAAAGACTTCAATAATTCAGAAAGATTTCAAATATGTAGCAAATATTTTCAAAGATTTCAGAAAGATTTCAATGATTTCTCAAAGCTTCCAAAAATTTCAGAAAGATTTAAAAGATTTTGGATAGATTTAAAAGATTTCACGAAGACTTCAATTATTTTACAAAGATTTCACAAATTTTTCAATAATTTCACAAATATTACCAAATATTTCGAACAAATTTTTAATATTTTGGATAGATTTAAAAAAAACACACAAAGGCTTCAATTATTTCACAAAGATTTCAGATAGGTGTTGAAAATTGCACAAATATTTCAATGTATGTATACCATTAAGCCATTTCCCTTTCAGGGTAGGCGTGACACTACCCGATTCGGGCAGTGTTTCTAGGTGGATAGTTTTCTTGTAGTTATAAATAACTACAAGTCTGGGCTCACCACACCCACGATGTGCCAACAGCACTCAGTATTCTTGAATGGTCACCCATCCAAGTACTAACCGCGTCCAACGCTGCTTAACTTCAATGATCTGACGAGAACTGGGTTTTTCAGCGAGATATGGCCGTTGGCCATACCACCATCAATGATTTCCCAAAATTTCGTAAAGATTTCAGATAGATTGAAAAGATTTCACAAAGATTTCAATAATTCAGAAAGATTTCAAATATTTAGCAAATATTTTCAAAGATTTCAGCAAAATTCCAATGATTTCTCAAAGCTTTCAAAAATTTCAGAAAGATTTAAAAGATTTTGGATAGATTTAAAAGATGTCACGAAGACTTCAATTATTTTACACAGATTTCAGGCAAACTTCAAACATTGAATAAAGATTTCAATGATTTTTCAAAGATTTCACAAAGATCTAAAAGACTTCGGGTCGTTTTAAAAGATTTCACAAGGACTTAAATGATTTTTAAAAAATTTCATAAATATTTCATAATAATTTCAAAAATATTACCAAATATTTCTCAAAGATTTCCGAAGATTTCAGAAAGATTTGAATGATTTCCCAAAGATTTCACAAAAATTTCGCAAAGATTTCGGATAGATTAAAAAGATTTCTCAAAGACTTCAATTATTTCACTAAGATTTCAAATATTTCGCAAAGATTTCCAAAGATTTCATAAAGATTCCAATGATTTCCCAAAGCTTTCAAAGGTTTCAGAAAGATTTGGCAAATATTTCGGGTAGATTTAAAAGATTTCAGATAGATTTAAAGGATTTCACAAAGACTTTAATTATTTCACAAAGTTGTACAAAGATTTTAAAGTTTCAAACAAATTTTGCACAAAAATTAAAAATAATAATGTTCATGCCTTTTTAACAAATTCAGCCTGATTTGAGGAGTGAAATCAACCTATAGAGTATGAAAAAAAACTTTCTGGAGCGGAAGTATAAATTTTAAGTTGTTAAGAAACTAGAGAAGAAAACCCATAATTTATCTAAATATAATAATAATTATTATTATAAATAATATTAAACCAATAATAATAATAATAAATAATAAATAAAAGCCTCTGTGGCTCAGTTGGTTAGATGCTCGGACTTCACCTTAGAGGTCCCGGGTTCGATCCCTGAGCCGGTACCTCTTGAAATTTTTCTATGTACCTTTACCGAGGTTCTGGTGGTTCGGATCCCACCTTAAGCTGTAGGTCCCCATATTGGGCTTTGTCCAATATGTCAAGGCACACGCTCTTATCAGATAACTTGATTGCATTACAATAATGCGTCCGTGACTGATAATATATACCGGGACAGCCCCGTGCATACTATTCAAAAAATAAGAAAATCCAACTCTGACTAAAAAATGCCTTCGACATATTGGGCTGTAACCATCTTAAGCCTGAGACATTAATTATTAATTATAATTATATAATATATCTATAAATAAATAAATTTATATAAATAAATAAATATATATATATATATATCATTATTAATTATACTCAGTTCTGAAGAAAACTGAAAAAGCATACACATTGAAAGTACTTGAGTGAATACTCTTGTCCTTCATTAATCGAAATTTTTCCATTTGAGAAGTGTTGGTGCATAAATAATATGAGTGCCCATATTTATATCCACGTCTTTCTTCTCTCGAATTTCTGTTAATTAGGAGTGAATAAGGATATTGCGCAGGTTTTTCTCTCGTTTTTCAATGAGTTTAAAATTTTTAATTGCAAAAGAGGAAAGGAAGTGGGAGTAGAGTATGAACTAAACAAGTTGCATGAGAAGGTGGAGTGTATGCTTTAGCTGTTTCCTGTGAATAACGTTCCTTTATGTCGAATACCTGTTAATTACCATGCTATACGACTTCTTTTCTATCTACGTACAACCTCGTAATTACGTCATCGTTGCTCCCTGAAGAGATAGAAAAAGCTACTTTAAGAGTCCATTTGACTGCCTGTACTGAGTTACTGACTTCTCGTCAAGCTGTCAACGAGAATTGAATTGGCAGCTGGGGAACTTCGAAAGGTTCTCGATTTCCTTGAAACTGCCAACCAACCGCACTAGCCATGAAAGACTTGACTGTTATTTCATTTTTTCTTTACGTCATTACGGACATGATTTATCCGTACTTATAACTCGCATCTGAACTCCCATTCACTGGGGTAATTAGATCTCTCAAGATTTCTGCTAAGGTGTAAACTCCACTTTTTCAAGCGCACTTGACACAGACGTTACATTTTCTCTGATGTAACTTATCTTTCTAGCAATAGTATCGAGATAAGTAGGTTAATTTTTTTAACTGAAAATTTAACTAGAGGAGACCACCCTACAATAGATAATGAACCTACAGCAAATAAATCAATAATTTAAAATACTAATGTGTGTAAAACAATTAATTTAATTAACAGTTAGGACACTATATGTGTTAATAAATTATAGTTAGAATTAATTATTTTTGGTATATTTGAGCTTTTAATTAATTATTATCTACTGCAGGTTCATTATCTACTGTAGGGTTGTCTCCTCTAATCTATTTTTGGTGGAAAATTAATCTTTTTTCGATGAAAAATCATGTATTTCGTTCAAAATTTGTCTTTTTTGGTAAAATATTTACCTTTTTGATTAAAAATTCAATTTTTTGGTTGAAGATTTATCATTTCAGTTAAAAATTCATTTGCTTGGTTGGAAATTGAGCTATTAAAAAAAATTTAATTAGTTTTTTTGTTGTTAAAGATTCATCTCTTTGGTTGAAAATTTAACTATTTTGTAGGAAATTCCCTTTTTTTTTAGAAAATAAATCTTCTTGCCTAAAAAATCATGTCTTTCGGTAGAAAACTAAACTATTGCGTTGGAAATTTGTTGTTTCTTTAGTTCAAAATTAAACTCCACTTTTTTAAGCACAATTGACACAGACGTTACATTTTCTCTAATGTGTAGTGTATCTTTCTTGCAATAGTATCGTGATAAGTAGGTTTATTTTTTCAACTGAAAATTTAATTACTCTTTTTTTGGTGTAAAATTGATCTTTTTTAGTTGAAAAATCATTTCTTTTGTTCCAAACTTGTCTTTTTTCGGTGGAATATTTATATTTTTGATTCAAATTTCAATTTTTTGGTTGAAGATTTATCATTTTAGTTAAAAATCTATTTTCTTGGTTGAAATATGAACTATTTTTTAAAATTTGTGTATTTTTTAAAAATTAGTTTTGTTTTTTTGTTGAAGATTTATCACTTTGGTTGAAAATGTATCTATTTTGTAGATACTATTATGTTGAAAATTTATTGTCTTTTTGGTTCAAAATTAACTCCACTTTCTTAAGCACACTTGACACACACGTCACATTTAACCTTATGTGTAATGTATATTTCTTGCAATACTATTGAGATAAGTGGATTATTTTTTTAACTGAAAATTTGACTACTCTATTTTTGGTGATTGATCTTTTTTTACTTAAAAATTCATGTATTTTGTTCAAAATTTGTACTTTTTTGGCAGTATATTTATCTTTTTGTTTGAAAGTTCAATTTTTTGGTTCAAGATTTATCATTTCAGTTAAAAATTTATTTGCTTGGTTAAAAATTGAACGATTTTCTGGAATTTTTTTTATTTTTTTTTAAGATTCGTCTCTTTGGTTGAAAATTTAACTATTTTGTAGAAAATTCTCTCTTCTTTTATTAGAAAATTAATCTTTTTGGCATAAAAATCATCTCTTTGGTTATAAACTAAACTATCATGTTGAACATTCGTTGTTGTTTTTTTGTTCAAAATTACACTCTACTTTTTTAAGCACACTTGACACGGACGTTGCATTTTTTATATTAAAAATTCATTTGTTTGATTGGGAATTCACTTGTTTTTTTTTTAATTGAAAATTCAATTATTTTTGGCGAAAATTCATATTGTTGGGTTAGAAATTCATGTTTTTTGGACTGTTTTGTAGAAAGTTCGTCTTTTTTTACTTTGTTCGTCTTGAAAATTATCATTTTGCATAATTTTTTTTCTTTATTGACTGAGAAATCTTTTCTGGTTGAAAACTCAACTATTTGTGGAAAATTTCTCTTTTTGGTTTGATAATCATTCTGTTTTGGTTGAGGATTCAACTTCATTTTGTTGAAAATTCGTAGTCTTTTGTTTGATTCAAAGGTTTCTTATTGAAAATTATAATATTTTTTCATGGTAATATCCACTATTACACTTTTTGTTCAGAATTGATTTTTTTGCTGAAGATTCGTCTCTTTGGTTGAAAAATTAACTATTTTGTTGAAAATTTCTGTTTGTTGTTAAAAATTAATAATTTTAACTGAAAATTTAATTATTCCATTTTGTGTTCCAAATTTATTTTCAAGTTGAAATCTCAATTATTGGGTTGACAATTCATGTGTTATTTTGAAAATTCGTCTTGAAAATTGACATTATGGATGAACTTTTTTTATTTATTGACTGAAAAATCGTTCCTGGTAGAAAACTAAACTATTTGTAGAAAAATTTTCTTTTAGGTTTGAAAATAATTCCTTGCTTGTTTAAGGATTCAACGGTTTTATTATAAATTCACAATTTTTGTTGAAAATTTGACTATTTTCTTGAAAAATCCCTTTTTTTGGTTTAAAATTAATTTTTTTGAAGGCAAATTTCATTATTCCATTTTTGATTAAAAATGTATCTTTTTGAGTTGAAAACTCAACTATTTTGTTGACAATTCATCTCTTTGAATGAGAATTCAACTATTTGATTAAAAGTTCATCTATTTTGGAATTAACATTTTTTGTACTAAATTTTTTTCCTGCATAAGGTCTTCCAATGCCCTTTCCCAAATTGGCTTAGGTTCGTCGAAGATTGTCATCATACATGAAAGAAAAGCTTGTAACGATCAGTAAAATTGAAACATTTCTCAGGGACAGGTCAGGACAAGTCAGGAGAATTCAAAATTGGGATTTTGTAGCAACCTTGGAAAATTACTGTCAATTATTCATCTAATTCAGCGAAGACAATTTTTGCAGAAATCTTGGTGAAGGTGAAAAATAAAGGGTAAAAGGCTGTAAAAATAAAATGTTTCTTTTGTCAAAGTCAAATTGAATCGGCGAAATTATTGCGACGTGATTTACTGACTCTATGTAACCAAATGCAACTGCAGTTTGTGCAGAGTCTAAAGGGTATTTGACGCTGAAACGAATTCGCCTCTTTTTATCAACTGTCCAGTGTCGAGGTACATAATGCACCTACGTAAAACGTCCCTATTCTGAATCGCTTCGTTCTGTAGTAATGCGTCGCGACGATTTTTCATCCTCTGTTACGTACTTTTTGCATCCGTTTGGTACCCCCGTGAGGGAACATGAGTCGGAAATAAAAAGGAGAAAAAACTAGCCGCACCTGTCGGCTAAATAGAGACCAATCAAGGCCTCTATTTAGCTTTTGATAAAAACTCACAAGTAAAATTGTTGATTCTCAAATGAAAGGAGATTTACCATTTTAAAGTAGCAGAATATATCATGGAAATTAATTTATAAAAATTACCTGCACGAAGAGAAATGGATATTATAAATTAATATCGGGATACGCTCAACTCCGGATAAAAGAACGATTTCTGGCATGACTTGCAGTGGCCTTAATCCTAAATCGGGGAAATCCAATTTTAAACAGGCAGGGGCGCATGCACCATTTCTGTTGGATTTGGACGCATGACGCAACCCTATGCAATTAATGCGCTGAGAGTGCGGCACTGCCTCTCTCTCTCTCTCTCTCTCTCTCGATAATAAAATTCTAATTTCAAAAGGATTTTTAATATGTATAATATAAAAAATATACATTTTTTCCGTATAAGTCTTATATCGAATTTTCATAAGGGCCCATTTTTTTACCCCCCCCCCCCCGGCCTATAATTTTGATGACCGTAATTTTGTCTTCCCCCCTCGCCACCTAAAAAGTAACGTAGCTCAAAATTCTCTTAAAACAGTGGAAATAGTGAGATTTTTCACGAAAATTCGGGAATAATAGCGGAATAAATTCTTTTGAATAAAATTAATGTAGGTACCATATTGAATTCCATATGAAACGCTTTAAATTCCTGAAATTTCAAGTCGAAATATTGTATTGCATTTTCAACCGAATAGTTGAACTTTCAAACAAAAGAGACGAATTTTTAACTACTTTAGATGAGCTTTCAACCAAATAGATCAATTTTCAAGACTTTCGACAAGAAAAGTTTACCTTTCTATCATAAACAATTAATTTTTAATTGAAAAGGACGAATTACTAACACAAATTTCAACCTACAAAGATGCATTTTCAACCAAATATTCAAATTTTCAAAGAAAAAAGATTTAAATTCAATCAAAAACAGTTGAATTTTCAAGCCAAAGCGAAGAATTTTTTAGAAAAAAGTTCAATTCTCAACAAAAAAGTTCATTTTCAACAAACAAGATTAATTTTATAACTAAGAAGACAAATTTTCAACAAAACACATGAATTTTCTACCAAATAGTCTATTAGTCAACTTATAAAGGATAAATTTTGAGATAAAAAATTAATTTTTGACAAAAAATATACTTTCAACAAAAAAGTTAAATTTTCGACCAAAGAGGTGAATCTTGAAAAAATGATTTTTTAACAAAGTAGTTGCACTTTTAACCAAGTATTTTTCATATGAATAGTTTAATGTTTAACCAAATTGTTTAGTTTTCAAGCCAAACAGACGAATTTTCTTCAAAGCAATTGAATTTTCGACCCCAAAAAAAAAGAATTTTTTCAAAAGTAGTTTAAGTTTACACCAAGTAGTTAATTTTTCAACCAAAAAATATGAATTCTCAATGAAATAGTTGAATGCTCCACCAAAACAGATTAATTTACAATCAAACAGTTGAATTTTGAACCAAAAAGGATAAATTTTCAACCAAGAAGACTCATTTTCTACCAAAAAAGACAAATTTTCTACAAAATACACGAATTTTCAACTAAAATGATGAATCTTAAACAAAAAAAATGAATTTTCTACAAAAGGGTTAAACATTCAACCTAGAAGATGATCTTTCATCCAAGAAGATTAATTTTCTAAAAATGGAATAATTACATTTTCCACCAAAAAGCAAATTTTTGACAATGTAGTTCAACTTTTAAGCAAGTAGTTGAATTTTTTATCGTAAAAGGTGACTTCTTAACAAAATAGTTGCATTTTTAACAAAGGAATGAAATTTTCAAGCAAATAGTAAAGTTTTTAACCGAACGAGATGAATTTCGAACTAAAAATATAATAGTAGACTTTTCAATAAAAAATAGTTGAATTTTCTTATTGGGTTCTATTAATTTAGTTCACATTTAAGCGAAAAAACGAGAAAAAGGGTCATTTTCTTAAAAACAGGGAGAAAACAAAGAATTATTTGAAAAATAGGAATAGGGGAGAGAGCGTGAAATCTGAACCATGAAAGTGATTTTCAAACCTTTTAGGTTAGTATTGAGCTGTACCGTTGCAAATTGGTCACGTAGTTTATGGACGGCTCCTAGTAGTTAAATCACAAGATTAAACTGTAGACAAAACCAGCGCAAGCAAACATCAATTGAACTCAATCAATTGAAATTTTAGTTTCCTGCTTCCCACCATTTCGTTGATTCCGTTATCCCTGTACCCTTCAACGTTCTATCCCTTAACTCTCATCCTTCTAAGCATCCCCTTACCCAACCATACTTCCCCCTCACTATGCCCCTCACCGCCTTTCTATATACATGTCCCCTCCCACCGCTCCTCTTCTGCATATCCTTCATCCCCTCATTTATTCCTCTTCATTTTCCCTAATACATCCCCCCTCTCTGTGTCTCTTACCTCCTGTTTCCCTTTCTTGATCTCTCTT
This sequence comes from Andricus curvator, assembly GCA_932195095.1. Taxonomy (NCBI): domain Eukaryota; kingdom Metazoa; phylum Arthropoda; class Insecta; order Hymenoptera; family Cynipidae; genus Andricus; species Andricus curvator. Next base: position 355,827 of record CAKNYM010053043.1, on the reverse strand, counting down.
CTTTATAACCATATAAATCAATAAGTCTCATTCACCCCTTATGTTCTACCATTATACTCTTCACAAACCTCTCTTTATATCCGACCCTTCCATCACTCTTACTACCTCCTCCACGACTTATTACACTAATACCTCTCACCCGTCTCTCATCTGAACCATTCCTCTCCAACCTCTCACACTACCCTCTCTCATGGGGGTGGTAGGAGAAGTCAGGATAGGAGGGGTTAGAATTTGGTCACTAGCGTATGCAAATGACATAGTTTCGCCGGCAAGAATCGAGGAGGCCTTAAAGGAGATGATGAAGAGGTTGAGAAGATACCTGGATAAGAACAGGTTAGAGCGGAATGCGGAAAAGTCCAAGGTTATGGTGTTCAGATAAGGAGGGGGAAGGTATAAGGGAGGGGAGTGGAAGTGGAAGGGAAAGGCGGTGCAGGAGGTGAAAGAGTTTGTGTACCTGGGCTTCTTGTTTCGGAGGTATGGGGGAGTGGATGGTCACATAAAAGAGAGAGTGAGGAGGGCAAATGTGGTGATGAGGCAGGTGTGGGGGTAGGGAAAGAAGTTATTCGCAGATGATTTTGGAAGAAGAATGAAATTGTTTGACTCACTAGTGATGAGTGTGTTATTGTATGAAGTAGAGGTGTGGGGGTGGAAGGAAAGTGAAGAGGTAAGTAGGACACAGGAGAGGTATGTAAAGTGGACACTGGGGTAGGCAAGGAACACGCCTAATTATATTGTCAGGAGGGAGACGGGGAGAACGATTGTAGGTATTCTAGCGGGGAGTCGGGCGTGTTAGTATGAGGAGAAATTTTTGGAAGAGGGGGGAAGTAAGCTGGTTAGGGAGTGTTGATTGGAGAAGGAGAAAAGGAGAGGGGGTGGGAAGATGGAGGCTGAAAAGGAAAGGTATTTTCGAACTAATGGACTGCAGATGGATGAAGTGAGAAGGATGCACGAGGAAGGAAGGAAGGTATATGAGTTGGTTAAGAAAAACGGCATGAAGAGAGAGTAGACAGCAGTGGAAGAGAGATAAGAGAGTCAAGGTTTAACGGGAACTATGTGTGGATTATGCCAAGGGCGAGAGCGCAATATTTATGTGAGAAAGGAGAGAAAGGAAGTCAGGAGCTTATAGCGAGGATAAGATGTGGGTGCATGGAGGGTTTTAATAGGTTCTGGCTCTCTAGGGAAAAGACGATGTGTGAACTGTGTGGGAAGGGGGATGCAAGAGTGGAACACTGGTTGGAGGAGTGCGTAGATGTGGAAAGGAGTGGGATAAGCATGGAGGTATTGATGCATGAAAGGGAGGACAAAAGGGCAGTAGCATGGGTGAAGGGAGTGTTGGGTAAAATGAAGAAGAAGAGAAGGAATGAGAAGAGGAATGGAGAAGGAAAGATTGTAAATAGGAGAGGAAGTAGATATAAGTAATCTGTAAATATTGTAAATAGTAGATAAGTATTAGGTATTAGCTACAGAAGCAGAGTTTGGCAATGCGAGGCGATGCGAAAAAGTAGGGACATGCGAGCGAGGCGAAGCGAGGAAGGCAAGGCGATAAGAGCGTGCGGCCTTAGAGATAAGGTATGGAGGGATGTTAGTTATTAAGGGTTAGTTTAAAGAAAATTCTGTAAAAAATGGAAGTGTAAGCATGTCAATTTTTTAAGGCCAGCAGGCTGAAAAATAAACGTTTATCTACCCTCTCTCATGTGCATACCCCTTTCCTTGTACTCCTGACTCTTCTATCCCTCTGTTCTATACTGTTCTGTGGCTTCTATACCTCTCACTCTACCCCCCCCCCCCCCCATTTATCTCCCTTTACCTCTCTATTACTGTACCCCTAACTTCCTCTCTCCTATATTCCTCTCACTCTGTCCCTTTGTTTCCTCTAGGGAAATTTTCATTGAGACCATTTTGAGTTTTTACGGAAAGAGGATTTCGACATTTCCAAGTGACAAAGTTCTATCTCGGTACACTATCGTCAGATAGTATCGGACCACCAACCGGGTGACCTATTATGAATTAGCCTTGACTTTGAAAGGTGATAGCGTTGTTCAGAATAAAGATAAAAGTATCAATTTTTTATACGTTGGAAAGCTTCTCAAATTCTGCGTTAAATCAGCCTTAGTTGGAGTAATTTGGCTTTATAGAGTATTGAATTATCACGTGAAAAAGACAAAAATAAAATACGATTTGTAAGGAATGTTGTACTTCAACTCTTATTCTTGGCTGGAGCTATGAAAAAGAATTTATTAATTTCATATTTTACAAAAGTGATCATTAGGATTTTACCTTTCATTTCAGAATTTTAAGTACACCCGACTCACGGTTTAGCCACTCGCGGTTTAGTAATTCCTTGAACTGCTGGCCCCCGCCGTTTCTCAGCGCGCGGGACGAGAGACGGTTGCGACTCTTGTCTGAAAAACACCAGCAGCGTAGCGGAAAGGCGAAGTGCGCGGGTACTCACATGCGGAGATTGCGTAATATTATGCATTCCGATCGGAAACGATTTGGACGGCCCTGACTGTTTACGTTTCGATAATCCCGATTTAGCAACAAGGCTACGCAGACAACCCCCAACACTGTGGCTAAAACGGAGGGTCGGGTTTGCAAAGTTCCATAGAGATCAGAATTTTATTTCTGTCTTTCTCACGTGATAATTCAATACTTATAAGGCCAAATTACTTCAACTAAGGCTCATTTCATGCAGAATATAACAAGCTTTTCAGCGGTTTTATAAACATATTTGTGGCTATATTCTGGACGGCGCTATCACTATTCAAGTTCAAAGGTAATTTTCAATAAGTCAGTTTTTAGCCTAGGTTAGGTTTTAACCCGGTGAGCGGCCACATTATCCGTCGGTAGTGTACATGTACATATATTTAAAAGGTTCTATATGAATGGAGTCTGAATGATGAGCATCTATCTCAGTGGAAAATCTGGAAGCTTGCAAATTGCCATCTAAATTACTAAATTCTATGACGCATCAGCACCCCTTCTGAGATAGAACCTTGTTATTTGGACACCTCGTTTTTTGCCTAAAAGGTCAGCCTTTTCGTTTCCTAAGGATCGTTTATTTATCTCCAAGTGCAAATAGAATTTAAATATAGGAAGGAACACAATTCATGCTAATAATCGCAACTCATGCTAAGAATCTTAATTCTTCTTAAAAAGTGCAACTCATGACCTGCCGATAGTTGAAAAATCTTCAAATCCAAGTTCACACCTCCCACGTTAACGGTCGCGCCACTAACCCAGTTATTAAAATACCAACGTACTCGACACTCAGCATGTGTCCATCTCTATTTATACCTCAAGCACCATGCTGCACTATCTGTGTAAGAGAGTACTCTCTTCGTCCCTTAGGATTTCCTCTCTCTCCTCTCTCTTCTCTCTCTTTCATGGTCCACAGGATACCCAGTTACCCAGTGCTGCTTCGAACTACAGGTTCTCGACATTCAAGACGACATTCTGTGTGTGTCCATGAAGTCCATGAAGTTACTGGAGAACATAGTAGGAAGATGAAGGCACCTGTTAAGTCCACGCCTCTGTTCTAGTATATGTATACAAACAAGTTCACGACCCACCTGGCCTGCTCCTTTATATGTATGCTAATGTACTCTCATGTGTAAAGGAACGTGTATTTTGTACCTGCAACCTGAACGACGAGTTCTGAAGATGTATAACGGACTTGATTTGGTCTTTCAGTTCAACGACTTTTTATCAATGAAAGAGAGGAGAAAATTTAGAGATTTCTTCTAATAAGACCCGCGTTTGACCGGTTAAACGTTTAAACAAAGGGCGAAAAGAGCATACGGGATCAAATGAAACACTGAATTTCCTCTTAAAATATGTGGCTTTTATTGTTGATCTTTTCAGAAATAACAGAAATAATGATATGGAATTTCTCGAAAACAGGAGAAAATTATATAAAGTAAATAAGGTAAAAATAAAGATGATTCAAAAATTCAACACCTGAATCCTGTTATTTTATGGTACTTCAAAACGAAAATAAATTATTGAAAATAACAGATAATGTTTTCATCCTAAGATTTTTCGTGTTTATCGAACTTTAATGTACTAATGCATTTACATATAATTAATTAATAAAAACTGATAATAATGAAGTTTTAATAAAAAATGTTATTTGGGACGAAAATGATAACTATGCATCCCAGGCGGAAAAATTATATATAGTTTATATATAGTGTGATGTATTATATATAATATATGTACATTCGTTTGATATAAAAAGTGTATAAAACAAATGAATATTATATATAAAACTTCACACTATGTATAAACTATACATAATTTTTTCGCGTGGGATTTAACCTGTAGATAAATTCATTCGGTTAAACTTTCCATCGTTTTCAAATACTTTTTTACATTCTCATCATAATGAGAAGGTATTGGTTTTATTTGAAAAATGACTTTCGTGGATTCCATCAAATGTCGATGTTCTGAGGCCCCCTAAGTCAGAAAAAATAGTTTTTACGTCGGTGTCCGTCTGTCTGTCGTCGCTGTCATCGTCGTCTGAATACCGGATAACTTTTGAAAGACTAATCGGATTGGATTGTGCTTTAACATACAGTTTCGGGGACCAAAAAGAAAGATCAAGTTCGTTAACCAGCTATTTTGAAAAAAAAAATCCAAAAGTTGGAGCATTTTCAAAAATTTGTAGAACAGTTTTTTTAATTCAGAAATTATCCGTCGTACACAAAAAGTCGAACAATTAATTCTCACGACTTTTTTCGATAAAAAGAAAATTTTGAGAGTTATAGCATTTTCAAAATCCCCCCAAAAAAACGAAAATCAACATTTTAAGCCAAAAAACGCAGCGGGCAGATTTTTTTCATTCAACTCCACTTCACATAATTCAGCTTTTCAGGTTAATATTCAAAACAAAAGACATAATTTGAAACCAACTGAAGCAGGGCCTAAAAGGTTTCCAATTTTTGACTAAAAATCTTTCTCGAAATCTTTTGTATACTACCCCCCCCCCCCCCTCATTTCGAAACTTAGAAGAAGAAGCAAAACAAATTTTTCAACTGTTTAGATGACAGGGGAATCATTTATTTTGAATAAAATTAACATGAGTACAGGACAAATATTGCATATTCAAGAAAATAAATTAATTTTTAACCGAATTGTCAACTGAAAATACGAATTTTAATCAAGAAGATTAATTTTCTACAAAAACCAAAAATTAAATAGTTTAATTTGCAGTTAAATAAAAATCTTCAACCAAGAAAAATCAAATTTTCAACAAACTATTAAAATCCACGAATCAAACTAGATTAATTTCAATCAAACAGTAGCATTTCCAACCAAAACAGATGAAATTTCTAACAAGAAGTGAATTTTTAAACTAAAAAGACGAATTTTCAAAGTAAAAAGACGAATTTTCGACTAAAAAATATCAATTTTCTACCAAAAGTGAAATAGTTAAATTTTCAGTTGAAAAATTTAATTTTCACCGAAAAAGCGACTTTTCACCAAAATAGTTAAATTTTCAGCCAAAATCTTTAACAACAACAAAATTAAGTTTTAAGAAAGTAGTGCAACTTGCAACCAACAAGTTGAATTTTCAATCAAAAAAGAAAAATTTTCAACAGCAAAAAACGAAAATATTTTTTATTTAGATCCATAACAGTTTTATTAAACCAAAAAAGAACGCATTTTCAACAAAAAATAGTAATTTTCAACCAAAAAAAAGAAGGAATTTTCAACAACAAAAAAAAAACATTTTAACAAAGTAGTTAAACTTCCAACCAAGTAATTGAATTTTAACTAGAAAAAAGACATTTTGAAACAAAATGGAATAGTTAAATTTCCAAGAAACAAAATAATTTTCAACAAAAAATGTAATAGCTGATATTTCTACCAAGAAAAAATGTTTAATTTTAAATAAAATCCAGTTGATTTGAACCAAAAAATAAGAATTTTCAACGGCATAGTTGAATACTTAATCAAAATGATTGAATTTGTAAACAAGAAAGGTTTTTCAGTCAAGAAGGAAACCCAATTTCAATCAAATTGTTAAATTTTAGACAAAACTGTTGATTTTTCAACAAATAAGTTAATATTCCGCCAAATAGTTAAATTTTCTACAAAATAGTTGAATTTTCAACAAAAAGGATGACTTTTTAACCAAATTGTTAAATTTTCATCAAAAGAATTAGATTTTTAACGAAATAATAAAATTTTTAACTAAAAAATATGAATTCTCAACAAAAAATATAATAGCACACTATTCAACGAAAAGGAATAGCTTAACAAAAAATAGTTGGATTTTCTTGTTGGGCTGAATAAAGTTTTGTATCGTTTAAAGAATAATTAGTAATAGTTTAAATAAAGATTAAATAAACATTAAAGTTCATTTTCAATACTTTTGAAGTATAAAGTTAGACAACCACAAATTTGAGTTAAAAATACAATTAATTTCCCACTGCACTTTTTGATTTCGGACTAAACATGTTGAAATCCGGACTACACAAAGTTTTTGTCAGACTACGCAACATTTTAGGCCCTGAACTGAAGTTATTTTTCATAAAAAAAAAGAAGTTGAAAACGATGAAATGTTTAACCGAATGAACTTTTCTACAGGTCAAGTGTCTAAATGGTTTAACGTAGAAATTATTCAAATTATTCAAACGTTTAACCGGTCAAGCGCGGAGCATTAAATAAGACTATTCTACAAGATTTTTACTTATCAATTTCAATCAAGTCAACTGGAATAAACTGAATTAAACTGCCAAAGTGAACGTCAGATGTGGCGTTTTTTTGTTTTATTTATTTCCTTTTTATTCCTTGAAATGTTTATTTTATTAATTTTGAAGTAAAATTGTATACAAATGTCTAAATATAAAATTTTCTAACACTTTTTTTTTTAAATTGAAAACTCGCTTTCTTGAATTTTCTAGAAATGTATAAGCGATTTTTCCATTGAAAACAAGTTTAGAAAATTTGTTATTAACTGAATTTTATACAAAATTACCAAAATATATATATATATATACATTCCAATAAATAAAAATGATGAAGACAATCAAAAAATATCACGCCTGACGTTTTCCTTGAGAATCTCATTTCAATTCAATTGAACTTCCAAAGCGGATTCTGTTATATTTAGTCCAGTCGTCACAATAATACTAATAATTTTTTTAGAGATCAAATAAATGCTCCTGATTACGAACATCTGGTATATTTTTTTAAAAACCTGGTCAGTTTTTGGTTGACCATTTGTTTTTAAATGGCGTTATTAAAACAACAAATTTTGTCTAAAATCATTTTTAGCATCTTTGAGTAAAATAAAACTTATTTGCTCTGTACCTTTGTTGCGAAGGACAAGCAGTTTTCAAGTTACAATGATATAAACCATTTTTTTTACACAAAATTCAAATATTTTTAAGTTATGGTGCAATCTTTGTAATCTAATTTACTTTCTGTTTCAGGTGAGTCCGTTTAGAAGGAATCGACAAAATCAAGGAAAGTATTTTTTTACATTATGTGTATCTCTCTTACAACTCAGGAAACTACTGCTAGATTAAATGTCAAAACTTAACAAAATTTTAATCATAAAAATTTGACGTTGCCAAATTATTATAATATAATTATATAATATATAATAATATTATAACATTTCTGAAGTAGCGTTACTATAACGTAAATTCAATTTTAAAACCTGAAAACTGATCTGAATATATCTGGCATATATAAGAGAATTTATTATTATAGGTTGACACCAATTGATAAATGACAACTTATTTTGAAAATGTGCACTTTCATTATCCTGACAATGAAAAATGAATACTGCACTAGAATGAAATCAACTTTCGAAAATATTTATTCCCGTCCAAGAATAGAAGCTTGAAAATCCAGCTCGGTGAAAGCGTCACTTTGTCATAGTGAACCTAAGAGAAATATAAATTTTCCACTCAAAAGCAATATTAAACTTCCTAAATTATTCTTAAGCTCACAATTCAATCCTTCAATTTTCACATAATTAAAAAGCTGAAAGTCTTTTATAATATTTTCCTATCTCCACGTTACAATTAGCATAAAACAGAGAAACTTATCACTTATTCATCATTTTGCAATTCAAATAGAACCCCCCTGAATAATTATAGTTATTACCGCTTATAAACTACACCTCCTCAATATTATTCCTATAATAATTTAATGACCAATTACTAAAAATATCATCAGTATGATTTTTCGGTTATTTATGTTTGATAAATATTGCAGACAATTATTGAGTATAAAACCAATTTCAGATTAAGCGATAGTCTGAAAGGAATCGTTACACGTTGTAATAATAAGGACGAGATAAATGAAGGGAGATACTATATTCCACGAAGGAAATTTACATACTTTATAAAGTATGGCAATTTCCTCCATAATCACAGTGTATGTCGAAGTTATACTGCTCTCTACAGAAATCGTTCCTATGAAATGTCCTCCGTGCTCGGGAACTCTAATTAAGTTTTAACACCAATGTTTAAAAAAGCTCACATTCAAGTACACCTTCAATTCATACTTTTTTATATTGAAAACTTTTATATGGTGCATTTTATGCTCTAGTTTATTAACGCATAAAAATGTCCCAAACAAACTTACTTTAATTAAAATTTTATTTGCTGACATTAATGAATTTAGTACGTCTATTGTATTATAATTTTAATTAAAATAGAAAGTGTTTTACAAACTAATTTATAAGAAATGTGTGAGTAGTTTTGGCGGGGTGAGAGATGCCTGAAACGAAAGACCTTGGATACTAATGGACCCGCGTGGAGAGCTTTACTTAGTGGATGTGATTAGAGTAAAGAGTATGGATCTTACTGTGAGATTATCAGTAAGTTTACGTATTTTTGTGTGATTTATGACACATTACTAGTTTGTGAAACTCTTCTCCTGGGCTGATTGCTAGAGAGATTGCTCAGCTTCTCCTCCTTCCCTTTCTCGCTTCTCTCAAATGAATTTAAATTCCTTGATCCCCAGCAGTATAACGAGGCTTACCTCAAAAGGGGTTTGGCTTAATGGTATAATAATAATAACAATAATATAAATATGCGAGGATTTTTGGCCTCAGCTTATTTATTCAGGAATCACAGTCTTTCCCCTATTCCCCTGCGTTTCTTTCTTTTTTAAATTCCCCCTTTTCCACTTATTCTCGAAAAACTTCCACTTTTCCTTCTTTTTCTCTTTAAATATATTACATTTGAAATGATAAATTTATAATGAAATAAATAAATTTGAATAATAAAATGAATATGTATAATATTGAAGCACTTGAATAAAGTACAAAATAAAACAATATATCATAACAAAAAAATATGTATAAATGCAACAATTTTCGAATGCTAAAACTATACTTCTTTAAAAATAAGCACTCTTAAAAACAAAACTTGAAACTGAAACAGCTTTGTACATGGTGAATATGTGAAAACCGGAGACAGAAATTGTTATCTGGTACAAAATTAGAACAGTTATCAAATATAATTATAGTAATTTAAAGAAAAAGTATTAGAAGGTGAACACTTTTCAATTTAAATGTATAAAAATAAATAATTTAAAAAATGGACTAGTCCAAGTTTATCAACTATTTTTAGTACTCTCGTATTTTATTTCTAAATCTTATATATACAAAATTTACAAATGTTTATTTGACGGATTTCAAACTAAAATATTTAAGATTTAAATAAAACTTTAAATCTAAAATGATGTTTTCGGACGAAATAACAGTTCTTAGAAAGAAATATGTAATTATACTTACAAGTATCATGATTTAATTATTCATGATGGCATTTTTAAAAAGAGAGAATATTCTGGATTATTAGAACTTATTCAAACACATGAAAATTGTTTATTTGACCAATTTTATTTGTGTTTCTCTAAATAAAAATCAGTTATGATTTATACTCATTTCCACCAGTGACTTAATTCTAGTTATGAACCAGTTATTTTTACTGATGAATCAGTAAAACTCACTAATTCATCAGTAACAATGAGTGATTCAGAACTATAATTCACTCACTGATTTTAAAATAGTAAACAACTGATTCAAACTGAGAGAGAAAGAGTATTTAATTTTTTCTAAATATATTTTTTATCGCAAAAATCATTTTAAAAACTTTTAACATTATTTAAAACGAAGTGTCTCGTCGTCCCGAAATTCCATATATTTTCCAATAATAATAATTATTTCCAATCTTATAATTTTTAAATTAGAAACATGACTTTTTGCTTTTGTGGAACATTTCAAATATTAATTTTCACGGTTTTTAATCACACGTGTTTGAAAATAACAATTCGTAATTCAAATATTCAGAACTGAATATCTTCTAATTAAAATATTTTAAACAGAACATTTCATAATGACAATTTTCAAAATTGAATAATTTCTCTTCACTATCTTCCAAAATAAAATAAAAAATTATATTCAGTTATAAAGCAGTCGATTTGAGTGTTCAAAATTCAAGTCTGATATTCAAAACATTTAAATGTGAATTTAAAACCTACAAATTTAACTAATCTGAAGTTTAACGTATTCAAATGTTTTTAATTGTTTTAAGTATCAGTCTTTTAAATATGAAAAATATACACTGAAAAATGGTTCATTTAATAATATCGTTAGGTTAACTGCATTTAGTTTTGAAACAAAGTTTGTTCAGGTGAATTTAATTTATGTTAGTAGGTAGAACAAATTTGTTTTCTTGAATGAACCAAACTTTTTGGTCAGTTCGTTTTGTTAACTTAAGAAAATATTTTATTGATTTACTATTAAATTTTGTTACTATTTCAATTTTACTAACCAACCAAGTTTGTTGGATTAATCAAAGATTTGGTTGTCCATATAATTAAAATATACTGTATTGTTGTACCAATACACATTTTGTTGTTTCAATCAAATATTTTTCCGAGTGTATAATACTTCTCTAAAAAACGTATAATACTGGACAATTTTAAATTAGAATCATCCGAAAATTAAAATTGTTTAGCTTTCAATTTTGATTATTCTTATAATTTAAAAATATAATTGTAGAGTTTTTAATTTTCCATGAGCCTTAGAAGTTGAACAGTTAGCAATTTAACGCGTTCAAAGTTGAATAATTGAAAATTTTAAACTTGAATTTAAATAATTTCAAATAATAAGCGATCAAAATTTGACAATTTGAAAATTTTAAACTAATTTGAAAGTTTTATAGTCAAAGCTTCTGAGAGTCTATAATTTTAAACTGTTATTACATAACAAAATTAAAATTGGTTAAATTAATTTTTCTAAGATCGATAAATAAATTAACCGCCTTTTTCACCGTTCAAAATAAATTTAAATGTTGAATTATAAATCTTCTAAAATTTAATTATTGTAAAACAAAGTTAAAAATAAAAATTAATTAAAAAAATTGTGATATTTAATAATTGTAACCAATTAAAGAAATTATGCAATTCAGGAGGTATTAATTTCAGATAATTTATTTGTATCATTTTTTATTTTAAGCAGCACAATTTTGGCCTCCTTAATTTCAAATCGTTTAATTTTTAACACTTCATTTAGAATTATTATTCATTCTTGAAATTTTCAAATAAAATATTTTTCATATAAAGAAAAAGAATACAAAACAGGATTGTCTTTTTTGGTAGAACATACTAATCTTCTTGACTGAAAATTCATCTTTTTCGTTGCAAATTTAACAATTTTGTAGAAAATTCGTTTTTTTTTTTTGTTCACAGTTTTTTTTATCAGAGTTTTTATCTGAAAATTTACCTATTCCATTTTTGGTCGAAACTTTATCTTGTATATTGTATAAGTTAAAAATTCAACTATATTTATTAGAAAATTCATATATTTTGTTAAAAAGTCGTATTTTTGGGTAGAAAATCATTCTTCTTTTTTAAAAGTTCAACTTTTTGGTTGAGAATTCAACTATCTTGTTAAAAATTCATCTTTCTTCATTGAAAATTATAATTTTTTGTTGAAAATTCACTTTTTCCAAATTCAAAATCTACTGTTTTCTAAAACATTTAACTTTTTAGCTTGAAAACTTTACTTTTTTATTGAAAATTCATCTTTCATGGTAGAAAAGTCATTTTTCTTGGTTGAAAATTGACTTTTTCCATGAAAATTCAACTGTCTCCTAAAACTTGGTCTTTTTGTCTGGAAATATCAAATATTTTATTGAATTTTATTCTTTTTGTTTGAAAATTTGACCTTTTGATTGAAAATGCATCTTTGTACGCTGAATATTCAACAATTTGGTCAGAAATTCCACTATTTTGTGAAAAATCTAATTACTTTTGGGAAACTCAACTATTTTGTTAAAGTAATCATTTTCGGTCGAAAATTCAACTATGTTGTTAAAAATTCATCCTTTTGGATTGAAAATGCATCTTTTATGGTAGAAAAGTCATCCTTCATGATTGGAAATGTATCTTTCCTGATGTAAAATTCATCTATTTTGTTGTAAATGCAATATATTTTGGCTTGAAATCTTAGGAATTTAAAGTGTTTCGTATTAAATTTAATGTTATCTAGATTAACTTTATTTAAAAGAATTTATAAATGTAAAATCCGTATTTATCCAATGTCTACGTTACTTTCGGGAGTGGGGGATGTCAAAAAAGCCCAAAACTGGTAACGTAGTTTATGGATGGTCCATAACTGGAAAAATTTTCCGTGTAACCAGAAAGTGGCTTGGCACCGTCAGGCCTTCAAAAAAGTACCCCCAGCCCTCTACTACACAACTGGTTATTCGCTCACCGAATTTCGGGCAATCAACTTGAGGTGATCGCTAGAGAAATTGATCAGCAACCTGGGTCGATGCAGTCTTGCGGAAAGAACGTGTCTTTTAAATAAATAACACGATAATTCTAGTTCAATCTAAAAAAAAAAATAAATCTATACCCCCTACCTCACATTACTCCTTTCCTCACCGAGCAAGTCACGCCTACCCCGAAAGGGAAATGGCCTAATGGTATAATAATAATAATAAAAGATACAGAATTCTTTTTATATTTGTTACTGTTTGGCATAGGTCGTCAATGAAAAAAATTGTTTTGCAAAAATAGAATACCTACTGTGTCTATGTCCAATAAAGGTTTTGATTATAATCGCAATATCTCGATCGATCAGTGAGCGCTTTATATCCGGTTAAACACGCATGAACGATTGCCATTGCATGTGAATGTGTAATAACTATGTTGAATCACAGTTATTATCGTTTCAAGGCAATCATGCAATACCGCTTGTCATTCACAATGATCATGACATTAGTTTTATTACCATTTCCAAAGTTATTTGCTATTATTATTAGAGGGGCTTCGAGAAATGAACAGATGTATCGCCTGATGAAAATCTGCACGATCACAGTTCAAAATCAGTTTAATCAGTTTAAAACAGAAACAAAAAATTCAGAATATTTAAATCTAAAATTATTATATTCAAAACTGACTGAATTTGAGACCAAATAATTCCAGATATTTCAATCTAAAATTATTACATTTAAAACTATCAAGGCTTTCAATAAGAGTTTTTGAACGATTTAATAGTGAAATATGTCTGACATTTTTAATATTTGAGTTTTAAGCTACCAAATTACAAAGTATTTTTCATAATTGGATTTCATTATTATACGTGTGGAAATTGTTGCAAAACAGGATTTTAACATGAATTTGTTGAACCTTTTTTTGTATGTGCTCCTTTGTTTTTCACACAAAAATTCTCAGTCCTATATCACCAAATTAAAATTATAATCATAAAATTTTTAAGGAATCTTTAGGAATCATTTTCGAACATTTTTGAATGTTTAAAGTATTATGTTGAATGCAAATAGCGAAAAAAATTTAAATTTGTATAATTTTATTTGTATACTCTTGTGAAAATCTTTTCCCTTAGGCTTAGTATCACATGAATTTAATTCATAAGGGTGTATGCAAAAAAACACGTTGACTTTTAGAGTTAATTTTGCAAACAAATTATATAAACAAATGCACAGTGAGTACATTTATAAACAGAAAGAGACATGACGCTTGTATAGTTTGTTTATTAAATTAACAAATAAATTGAAAGACAAGAATTTATCAGGAAATATGACCTTCTATATATATTTTTTAAGACAACTGCATGAAAAAATGATTTATTTCAGTCTACAAATGTGCTCACAGTGAATTTGTTTACATAATTTGTTTATAAAGTGAACAAATAAATTTTGATAAAACAAACTTGATCAATATATGTATGTAACTCTTAATATAATTTGAAGACACACTTCATTTGAAATTAATCAAAATCTTATCAATAGAAATGCAGTCATATAATCAAAATGATGGCATAACTAAATTATTAAATTTTTGACAAGATCTTTCTGCCTGTAAATGTGGTTATGTGCATTTGTTTATATAATTTGTGTATAGTATGAACAAATAATATCGGATGAAAAATATCCATCAGTAACCGTCACAGACAATATAATTTGAAGACAACTTCATGGAAAAAAGATTTCTTTCTTTCTATGAATGCGCTCATAGTGCATTTATTTATATAGTTTGTTCAAAAAGTTAAAAAAAATTTCGAGTGAAAAATTTTCACTTCACTATCACCTTGTCGATAAAAATCAATCAACTTTAAGGCAGGAATATACTTTTAAAACGAGAAATCCATATTATTGACAATTTGTTAATGGTATTTGTTTATAGCAATCAACCATCGTAAGTCAACAATTATATTTGTATACACTTCCAGTTTTAAGATCCTAATTTATGAATGCTTTAATCTGTTCAATCACTTTGAATGCTACTTGATACTACATGACATGATAGGACACTTATTAATCATACTTATCATCTTTGACATATCTATAATTTCAATTTATAATTATAGTTTTTAATACGCAACTGCAAAAAAGTTTAAAATTTTAGGTTTTGAAACTAATATTTTTTTGTTCGAAAAGCAAGAAGGTCAAAAATAAATTTGATTTTTATTAAATTGAGTGTTCTCTTTTCTTTTTTTTTCACTGCAAGAAAAAAAATGGATTTTTTTCTTTATAAGTACCCTCAGACTGAAAAATCCAAACTTTTTTATTCATTTGTAAAAATAAGTATATTAATTGAAAAAATGTTGTTTTTACTAAAGTTGCGACAATTCATTCTTTTTATATTGAATATAACCGTTACTAATGATCTGGAAAAATGTTTGATAATCAGGCAATTACCAGAAATTTGTTTTTGTTTTTAGAGGAAATCCTGAAATATTTTAGATTTATATTGAGAATTTGACTGCGAATATTGTACAATAATTTTTAATTGGTAGCCTTAATGATTCAATCATTTTAAATTGAAATCATCCCGCTTCCATAATAGATTCAAATTAAAATATGAAAAATGCCAAGACAATTTCACAATTGAATCTTTTAAAATTGAAAAAGTATGGGTTCAAATTCTTTAAAACCGTAAAATATCAAATCGAAAGATTACATATTACCACAATTTTCGGTCTAAAGAATTCGCAATTAAACAATTTTGATTTAAATGCCTCCAAAATGAATTTAAAACAATGACAAATTAAGAAAATAAGTTGTCCAATTCAAGCCTTACAAATCAGAATACTTCAGAACTATTTTTTATTTGAAAATTTTCCAAAACATTGAACATTTCAAACTCTACTTAAATAAAACCATTTCGAACTGAAATGCTTGCAATTGTACAATTTCAAAAATTAGAACCATAGCGGTCTTGTTCTGTATTCTTTTGTTAATTTTTAATTTAATATCTTCATATTGTCCAATTTTTTGTTGAAGATATAGAAAAAAAATAATTATGTAAAATTGAAAAATTTCAAGGATGAATAATAATTCCAAACAAAGTGTTAAAAATTAAACGATTTTAGATTAAAAAGTTAAAAATTGTGTTGTTTGTAATTAAAATAGATCAAATAGAACTATCTAAAATTGATACATCAGTCATTGGATAATTTCTTAAATTTTGAATGTTTTCAAATTTAAAGAGTTGTAAATTTTCATATTGTACGCGGAATTTTCAATTTCTACCTTTCATAAGTTTTAACTTTGTAATTAAAACTGAAATGGTTGAATTTTGAAAAGTAAAAATTAACAATTTGAAAATTGCTAATATTTAAACGATTTAAGTTTACGTAAAATAATTGAAATTTTGACTGGTTTGAGTATAAAAAAGTTTCAATATCACAACTCTTGGTAATTAAACATTTTTTCAATTTGAAATGAAGTTCAGATTCGTTTAATTTTTAACATTCCGTAAGAGAAACTTTCCTATTTTAAATCTTTCCCGTTTAAAATTATTTCATTTTTTCAACGTGTTTTTAGTATAATTCAATATTAAAGGTTTAGAGTTGAAAATTTTTCCATTTTGAATGGTAAAAATGACAGTGAATTTTTATTTTGATCTTAAAAAAATTTGTATAATCAATTTTGTTATTAAATAATAATTTTTTATGTAATAACAATTTCAGAATTCCAGTATAATTAATTTCATTGCTCCGAATTAAAAATTATTTAAATTCTAAAGTTTTAAATTTTGACAGTTTTTCATTACAAAAAAATATAATTTAAATTCCTTTCCAATCTAAATGATCCGATTTGTTCAATTTTGATCGCTTTTAATTAGAAATGATAGAATTTCAACTCCTTGCTAGTGAAATTGTCCAATTTCAAAAATTGTTGTCTAAAATTTTTCAATTTTGAAAGCTTCTGATTAAAAGTGTTTCAACTTTAAATTTTTCAAAATTTCACTCAATCTACAATTGTTTGATGTGCAACATTTCCAATTCAAAATCGTTCAATATATTTTTTTTATATTTCAAACGCTTTCAGTTCGAAAGTATTAATTAATAAGTATTATTTCAAACATTTTTTTAAATCCTTATATTTAAAAAGTTGTTTTATGATGTATTTTTAAATTGTTCATATGTTTATTGTGAGGAAATAGATAGAATTTACTGCTGATATATAAAATAATAATTGACTTTGCCTGAAGAATAGATTAACAATTCTAAAAAAGTAAACTAATTATAAAGCAGAAAATAAGATTGTATATAATTTGTAATTTTTATAATAGGATTGTGTCAACTATTACGGAAAATATTTGCTTTGTTTGTCATAATTGTTCAATATCAATGTTTCGTCATAGTAATTAACGTGATTGAATAATGATCGACATGTTTTGTACCAGGTTACACAACAACTTTATGACAGAAGTAGCTTTACTTATTTTTTTGTTACAAATTTTTTTTACCTTTTGTTACTTTGTTAGAGCTTATGCTGTGCATTTAAGTCTTGCAGATATGAACGTACACATTGATTATCGTTGATGGTAATAACTGTGATAAAGAGGTTTCTGACTTCTGACAGTAGTGTAATAATTTGATCGATTGCTTTTTGATTGATCACCATGCCTGGGAAGTGAATTACAAGATAGTATATTTTCACTGATCTTAAACTTTAAACAGGGTTGCTATAGGTCAGGGAGTTCAAGAAAGTCAGGAACAGTCAGGGAATTTCAAACTGGTCATGGAAAGTCAGGGAATGTCAAGGAAAAACATGACAGAGTCGGGGAATTTTCGATAAACTGAATTCGAAGTTAATTTTATTATTTTGTTGAAAATTCAACATTTTGTTAAAAATTCATTTTTTTTCAGTTAAAAATTCGTCTTTTTGGGTTGAAAAATCATCTATTTTGATATAAATTGCCATCTTTTTTTGGTTAAAAATTACGTCTATTTGGTTGAATATCAATCTGTTTTGGTTGCGGATTCAACTATTTTGTTGAAAATTCTTGTCTTTTGGTCAAATTCAACTGTTCTTGGTTTAAAATTAAAATCTTTTTTGGTAGAGACCTTGTTGAAAATTCAACAATTTTATTAAAAATTCATTTTTTTCAGTTAAAAATTCGTCTTTTTGGGTTGAAAAATTATCTATTTTGGTATAAATTGCCATCTTTTTTTGGTTAAAAATTACGTCTATTTGGTTGAAAATTAATCTGTTTTGGTTGAGGATTCAAATATTTTGTTGAAAATTATTGTCTTTTGGTCGAATTAAACTGTTCTTGGTTTAAAATTAAAATCTTTTTTGGTTGAACTATCAACCAAATTTTTGGTAGAGACCTTGTTAAAAAATAATTCTTTTGGTTGGTGATTCATCATTGTAGTTAAAACCCCTTTTGCTTTGTTTAAAATAGAACTATTTTATTCAACATTATTATAATTTTTTAAATTTTATTTTCTAACTGCAAATTTTACCCATTCATTGTTTGGTTGAAAATTTATCTTTTTCCGTCGAAAATTCGTCTTTTGTGGTAGAATATTAATTTTCTTGGTGACTAATTTCTCGTTTTGGTTAAAAATTCTTTTTTTTTTATTCAGCTACTAGGTTGATAATTCATTTATTTTGTTATGAATAAATCTTTTTTGGTAAGAAATTCATTTTTTTGGTTCAGAATTCATGTTCATGTTTGGTTAAAAATTTAACTACTTCGTTGTAAATGTATTATTTTGTTTGGGTAAAAATTTAACTATTTTGAAAATTCGTGTTTATTAGTTGAACATTTATTTTTCTAACTGAAAATTGAACTATTCTATTTATGGTTAATAATTTATCTTTTTTATTTGAAAATTCATGTAATTTCTTCAAAATTGGTCTTTTTAGGTAAAAAAAAATTCATCTTTTGGGTTGAAAATTCAACTATTTGGTTAAAAATTCATTTCTTTCGTGGATGATTCATATACTCAGTTAAAAATTTAACTAATTTGTTGAAGATTCTTTTGTTTTACTTGAAAATTCAAAATTTTTGACGAGATTTTTTTTATTGTCTGAAAAAAAATGTTTTTGATTAAAAATAAAATATTTTTTGGTGGGAATATCAACTACTACACTTTTGGTTGAGAATTCATTTTTATGGAAGATTAATCACTTCGATTAAAAATTCAACTATTTTTTTTAAACATCCTTTTTCCTTGGTTGAAGATTAATTTTATTAACTGAAAATCTAATTCTTCTATTTTTGATTCAAACTTGATCTTTTTGAGTTGAAAACTCAACTATCTGTTTGAAAATTCATTTATTTTACGCATGTCTTGCGTAATTTGTGGATCATCCCTTATAAAATCCTGTATGACTGCTGTCACTAAAAGTGTTTAAAATATATTTTGAAACAAACATTTTGTTTGCATTAACAGTTTTGATCTCCTAAGTGTAAGATTGTTTTTATACTTGGAAAATTTTTAGAACTGTCAGGGAAAAGTCAGGGAATTTCGAAATTGGGATTTTGTAGCAACAGTATTAAATCACGCGTAATCAATGTATTTATTTAAAAAATTTCGAACGTTCAATTTAACAACTTTCAGAATTAGATATTAAAAATTTAAGAATAATTGTATATTACTAGTAAAATTCAAAATTAAAGTCAATTAAATTCAAAATTGAATGACTAAATCACTTCCTTTTAGTTTTGAAACAAGCATTTCTCTCAACCAAATAGTTTCCTCATTAAAGCAAATATTTGACTAGAATAATTTATACAAAGAAATTAACATTCAAAAAACTTGTAAATTTAAAATTGTATTTTCCTCTCTGTAAGGATACAAAAATTTTATTCGAGCCTTTTAAATAAAGTTGTGCAAATAAGAATGAATTAGGTAGTTCAAAATTCATTTTCCTCGTCTCTCAGTCCACAAGTCGCGTTATATCAAGAGAAACACACTTGTTCAAATATGAATTTCGTCACGAAAGAGGTTCTCTGGTAATATATGGAATCAGGAAGGAAGAATGTTTTGATGGAAAGTTTCTTGCATAGTACCTCGGTTTAAACAGAAAAACAGTTGGTAAAAAGCCTAGATGGTAAAAAAACCTAAAAGAAAAAATGGTATTTCAATGTTTATTTTTAAACTTTATGCAACAAGATTGAGAAATCTCAAAAAGCGAGAATTTCAAAATTAACCATTAATCATCCATCAAGAGTGTCTTTTTTATGCTCTATTTTAAGTTCTGAATCAGTTTTTGATTTTCAAGTAACGTAACTAGTGTTACTGACCTCTTTCTTCAATGTGACCATCGAATTTCTTCGACCAAGTATTCGTGTTAAGAGGCAATTCTCCTCGGACTCTTTCTCTTTTTTCTTTTTCCTGAAATTAGCATCGGTTATATTTAAAACACAGAGCCTAATGGAATTAAGAAGCAGATGCTTCCTTCTTTCAAAGATCATAAATTAACAGAACTTCCAGCTGCTTTGAATATTAATGAAAGTAATTTCAAGTATTGTACTATAATTAAAAACTATCAATGGCAATATCAATTATTATTATTATTTTTGTATCTATCAATAGGCAACGGCCATACCACGCTGGAAACACCAGTTCCCGTTAGATCACTGAAGTTAAGCAGTGTTGGGCGCGGTTAGTATTTGGATGGGTGACCGTCTGATACTACTGCGTTGCTGTTGGCGGCCGTGGGTGTGGTGAGCCCACACTTGTAGTTATTTACTACAAGAAACTATCCACCTAGAAACACTACCCGAATCGGGTAGTGTCACGCTTACCCCTAGAGGCTCGCCGAAAGGGAAATAGCTTAATGGTATAGAAATGGTATACGGAAATTGGCTCAAAATAAAAAAAAAAGATTGAATACGTTAAAATGAAGGAATCTCAAAATTGAATGCTCAATGTAATGAATAATTGCAATTTAAAAGCTTTCTAAGATAAACAGTTATTAATTAGAAGCATTCAAGAATTAATAATTTTCGATAAATTTCTGAAAAGAACTTACCTCTGATTTATTTGAAACTTTGTAGACCGTTGTATTTTGATACGCTGATTACGAAAATTATAGTGAAAATACCTGCAAATCTGATTTATAAGGTCAAAACCCTTAAAAAACTATAAAATTGATGTGTTTTCCGTTTATTCAATTAAATATTGAAAATCTACAAAAAAAGTTTTAAATACAAGTTGTAGAAAGGGGAAGGTATGTGACCTACATTATTTATATGACCAATCATGGGGGTGCTTTTCCGCCCCCAAGAGAATATATTATTTCTGTGACCAGTCACATTGGTGCCTTCCCGCCCCCAACGAGAAGTTGGAAAGGGGAAGGGGTTTGACCAACATTATGTCTGTACTTAGTCACATGCGTGCCCCCCCCCCCCACGTGACGTTAAAAAAGGGTAGGGGTTTGAGCAACATTATTTCCCATTTTTCTGGTAAAATACTTGATTTAGGTGATAAGTTT
This sequence comes from Andricus curvator, assembly GCA_932195095.1. NCBI lineage: Eukaryota > Metazoa > Arthropoda > Insecta > Hymenoptera > Cynipidae > Andricus > Andricus curvator. The sequence goes on along the minus strand of CAKNYM010053043.1, from coordinate 334,588 downwards.
GTAGTACATAAAATACGTATTTTTTCAAGGGCTACAACTTTTAATTAGAGCTTTTCCTCTCAAACCAATATTTATCGAAATATAGTGAAAAAATATTTAAAAACACGTTTTTTTGGTGTTTTGACCTTGAAAATCAAATGTGCGGCTATTTTCACTATAATTTTCGCAAGTTAGTGGTCTGAATGGGGGGTGGGGGGGTCCGAGTCCGAGCCACGTGGTTCTACAATTAGGTGTTAACAAAAAAACGCATGGCCAGAAAACAGAAAAATGTTTACTGGAAACAATAATAAGTCCGACAATATTACAACACAAAATAAATCAATTTTAACCCACATAGTTGATTTTTAAACCAGAACCCCCCCCCCCCCCCCCAAATGAATTTTCAACAAAATACATGAATTGTCAATTATCAGCGAGTCAAAATACTTGGGTATACCTAGTTCCGAATCAATCGCACGTAAGTACTTTTCGGAACTGCACCCGTAATTTTAAACAAAGCATTGAGGTTAACTTAACAGTTTCAACTAAAAAAAAAACGCTTTTCAGACGATTTTAAAAAATGTTGAATTTTCGAACTTTTCAAATTAAAGAATAAAATTGCACCTTTGAAGTATTCAAAATTAATCCATTTTGAACTTCACTCGTTCCGAATCGAATACATTTCTAATTAAAATTCATTTGGACAAGTTCAAATGTAAATCTGTAGTCGAAATCGCAAAAGGTTTGAAAGTCAAATAGTTACTTAGAGGAACTTACGATTTAAATAATCCCAATTTTCCGTTTTAGTTTTTTTCTAAAGTTGATTCAGTGATAAGTGGGTCCCTGAATCAAATCAGTAAGGGTCAAATTAATCAGTCAAATTCACTGATTAATCAGTGAAACCCGTTACTGGTTTAATTCAGCGACAACTTTTAATTGATTTAAATTTGGTTCCAATAAATGACAAAACCTAATTTTGTACAATAATAATTTCTCTCAGTCTTACACCTTTTTGAAACAATAATTTCAAACTGAACGCATTTGAAATGAAAAAAATATATTGAACGATTTTGAATTGAAAACGATCCAATTCAAACTATTTTAGAGTAGGTAAAATTTTGAAAAAGGACAGTATTTCTAAAATTTAACTAAATTCAACTAAATAACTAAAATTTTGAAAATTGGACCATTGCATTACATGGAGTTGAAATTGCATCATTTTTAATTTGAAGCAATTAAAATTGAATAACTTTATTTGGAATTGAAGAATCTCGAAATTGAATGATTTCAGATTCAATTTGAAATATTTTTGATTAGAATTTTGAACATTGAATTATTTATCATTCAAAGGAATTGAAACTGTATTATTTCTAATTAAAAGCGTTTGAAATTGAATAATTTAAAATTTAGAACTTTTGAATTTCAATAAATTTTCAATTTGAAGCGATTACAATTTAACAATTTAAAATTGAAAACTAAGTTGAATGTTTAAAAATTAAGCCATTTCCCTTTCGGGGTAAGCGTGACTCACTCGGTGAGGAAGAGATTAATGTGGGGAAGGGGATATAGATTTTTAGTTTGATCTTGAATTCCCGTATTATTTATTTAAATATAACGTTCGTTCCGCAACACTGATCCAGCCCAGGTTGCTGATCAATCTCTCTAGCGATCACGCCGAGTGAAGAGCCTTACAAAGTCATCATGTGAAGCTCCCCACTTGGGCACAATAGTATAATTAATTTGACAAGTTTTTAAAAAATAAAACAATAAATTCACAGTCATTTTCACCGTTCAAAATGCAAAAATTTTCAATTTTAAACCTTTTAAATTGAATTATTCTGAAAAAAACTTTCAAAATGAAAAGTAATTTTAAATTAGAAACGTTAAAAGTGAAAAATGTTGTACTCTGGAACGTTGAAACTGAAACGAATCCGAACTTCATTTTGAATTGAAAAAAATTGTAGTCGCTAAAAATAGAATTATTTTAACTAAATTTAAATCGTTTGAAAATTAATAAATTCAAAGTTTTTGATTGTGCCTTTCAAAATTAAACAATTGAAATTTGAATTGCAAACTTAAAACTTATGAACGGCAAAAATTAAAATGCAGAACTCGAAAATTGTAACCACTGGTTTTTAATTTCAAATCATTTAATTTTTAACACTTCCTTTGGAATTCTTATTCGTTCTTAAAATTTGCCAAACAAATATTTTTATATTCTAAATGATTTATTTTTTTAATCTTCAACTAAAAATCGAAGTATTTTAAGATATCACATTAAAAATTAAAAATTCAATAAGAAAAATACAAAACAAGATTGCGATATACAATTCCAAACTTTTAAACTTGCATTCCAAGGCACACCTATTCCAAGGCTTACCTATTCCAAGTCCCCCATGCTGAGATATTCCAAGTGGCGCAATTCCGTCACCTCCCACGGCGCGGCGCCTGCGTCAGTGGCTGGCGAATTAAAAAGAGGCTTGAAAATCGGGAAGCCCTCGTTGATTTGCTTGAAGTATTTTAGCATGACGTCATGGGAATGCATATGACTTTTTGGAGAAAATATTCTAAACGTAAAAGTAAGTCATAAATAAACGAATAGTAATATTTGTCAAGTTTAGAATGTATTTTCTCAGGCATTTTCCATTCTTTTGTCAATTGACGACATTTCAGTTTCACGAAATAAAATAAAATATCCTAAATTTGAAGTTAGTGTATAAGATCGATTTGATCAGAATCGGGTACTCTAACCTCAATTTGCGGATAGTTGGTTGTATCTACTGAAACTGAACTATTCAGAGATTTATAACTTACTTTTACATTAAGAATATTTTCTCCAAAAAGGCGTATGAATTCCCATGTCAAGATGTACCAACTATGCTGACCTTCCTGACATTTTCACCTATCCTATCATGATCGTAACGTCATTCTACAATACTCAATATTCCGCGAAATATTTGAGTCGTTTTTTGATTCTATTATATTGATTTTTAGTTGGAAAATTGTACTATTTCAAGAAAATGTTATATTTTTCACAATATTTAATCACGCTTTCTATCGTTCTCCATGTTTATTACCAGTTCGAACGTCAAAGAAAACCCTTGAAAAACACTGGCATGCATGATGCGCAATTGCAAGGACGCACACATACTTACAGCGCGCGCATCGCTACAAGGCCGGGGCAGCCAATGAACATCGGTAGAGGTGGGGGCCGCTACTGCCTTGAAATACCTAAATGTTTACGTTGCGCAGCCCTTGTAATAGGCAAGAGTTCACTGTATTTTTGAACACATTGAACCAAAAAATCAATTCTTAATGCCTGGTTCTAAAATCTTATAATCTTTAAGGCTTGAATTTTATAAATTTTTGTCTTATTTTTCCATTATTTGGAATTTATTCTGCAAGTATTTCATTCAGAATTCTTTAATCACAAATCATTTCAACTGAAAATTGTGCAAATATCTCATATTTCAGTGTGATACTCTACGATTTCAAAGAATTTAAAAAATCAGAATATTTTCTTCGTTTAAAATTGAAACTAGACAATTTGGAATATTTAAATCTAAAATTATTACATTTATAACAGCCTAGAATTGAAACCATACAATTGAGGCGTGCAAAAATATTATTTTCAATTAAAATTGAAGAGATTTTAAAGCTGATAAGTCTATGATTAAAAAGTATCGTATCCTGTAGTATCAAGTGACATTCTATTAAGTGATTTATGATAATAAATAGTCACTATCATTTTCACAGTTCAAAATTGAAGAATTTTAAATATTGTGAACCTTTAAAGTTTAATACTTCTAAAAACTTTGAGAATTATACGTTCTCTAATTGGAAACTTTTAAAAATTGATGAAATCACACTTGAAGCGTTAAAAATTAAACAATTCCAAATTTCAATGTGGACAGAATTCAAAACTTCCATAGAGTTTGAAAATTGAATTAAAAAAGCAATTCTTTCAATAAAGTTTTAAGTCTTAAATAGCTTAAAGCTGAAATATCCTTAAAAATGCAAAATTTTAGAACTGAAAGCGATTAAAATTTAATTATGACATTTCTTTTCCTTTCAAATTCTCTAATTTAAAATTACAATTTATGCTTATTGCTGTTATAGAAACGTTCAAATTGCAAATCTTCCAAATTCACATGTTTGAAATTGATATGTTCAACATTTTATAAATATTTTATTTGATAAATTTTGTTGTTGTATACATTTTTAAAATGTTGTGCACTGATAAAGGCATTAAGAAAAGACCATTGTATAAACTTATTTATATAATGAAGTTTTACTCTTTATTTATGATTATATACCGAAAGAGATAAAAATATTATGTAAATAATAACTGCTGTGATAAAAATGAAAAAAGCTTTGTACATCATTTTTACGTGCATAATAACCGCCATTTTATTTCCCACTGCCGCCAGAGTAATATCGAGAGAAATCCCTTTGTTACGAATTCATATAAAATTTATTGCAAATAACAGGTTTTTGTCGAAATAAAAAAACTTTTTTATCTCTGAATATTTTTTTATTAGTAAAATTCTCATTAAAATATGTATATAAATACAGCTTTATGTTCGCATTACAAAAAAAGGAAAGTAAACGATAATGGCCTATTTACAAAAGAGTGGAATTTCATCATGGAAAATTTAGTCACTGGAAAAATCGAGGGAAAAATATATATCGAACATAAAAAAGAGGCTATTTATAACCAAGCAATATGATGGGTTAAATCATGGGTTAACTTCATGGCTGCTATGTATTCTATACACGGAAAAAATAACTTGTCGAAACTTTACTTTACTGGCTAAGGCTTTACACAGAAAAATTTGTATATCTGAACCAATGATATTTATCTTAAATCCCATTACTACAAATATTTGAAGCAAAATTTATTTTGACTATTATTATTAATGAAAGACATTTTTATTTCCTTTAAACAGAGATATTATATAATTGAATTAGAAATGTTGGAACTCTGAATATGGTGCTTATCACTCAGAAAAATATTTGTTTTAAATTAAAGAAACCGTTTCCTGAACATAATTTTTTAATTTTACCGAAAATAACTTCAACATGAAGAAAATCATTTTTCAATGAAGAAAAATTTTTATTGGAACAAAAAACCATTCCTTTAAACTAAAGAAATTCCTTTGAATCAAATAATCTTTTATAATCAATAGCATACCTTACAATTGAAAAATTAAAAGGACCTTTTAGAAATAAAAATAAGTGGATTTAATAGCAAAACTAGTTTTTAAACTTTTGTAATTCTTTAAAATTTGGATTAAAACTTATTTCGTTCCTCAGTATTTCTTAATAACCAAAAATTTAACAAGACGTTTCGATTTTGTATGACATTTAATTCAAACTCGCGACATCATATAGCTAATTCAAAGATATGGAAATCCATAAATCGGAGATACAGTTGGCTGTTTTGAAAACAAAAAACCATATTTATAAAAGGTCTCTTAAGTAAAAAATTTTAAATCAACTAAATAATTTATTTGAAAAACTGAATAAGTTTGAAAATATGTAGCTAAAAAATTTGAAAATTTGAAAAAACTCCTTGGTTGATGTGTCAACCAAGAAAAATTTTCATTTAGAATAAAAAACTGAATTGAATCAGAAAACATGAAAGTTCTACCAAAAGAGATGAATTTTCCAAACAAAAAGACAAATTTCCAACAAGAGTTGCATTTTCAACCAAGAAAGGTTTTTCAGTCAATTAAGTCAATAAATTTGATCCAAAATGTTGAATTTGTAAGGCAAAAAACACGATATTTCTACCAAAAATTTGAATTTTCATCCAAATAAATTGATAAATTTTCAACCAAGAAGACTACTTTTCTACTAAAAAAGCCGAATTTCCATTAAATTACATAAATTTTCAACCAAATAGTTGAATTTTGAAACTAAATAGATCAATTATCAACCAAAAATGGAATAGTAAAAGAATTTTCTGAAAAACAGTCGAATTATCTACCAAATAGTTGAATTTTTCACCAAATTGTTGATTTTTTAAGACAGGAAGACGAATTTTCTACAAAAAAAGTTAAAGTTTCAAACAAACAATTGAATTTTCAACCAAGTAGTTGAATTTTCAGTTAAAATTTTCAATCCAAGAGTGAACTTTTCTCTAAAATTAAGAATCTTCAACAAAAAAATGCATTTTCAAGAAAGCAGTTTAACTTTCAACCAAAGAGTTGCATTTTCAAACTAAAAAGATGATTTAAAAAAAATGTAATAGTTGATATTTCAGTAGAAAAATGTTCAATTAAGATCATTCGAATTCAACCAAAGAAGGCGGAATTTCAACGAAATTCAAACTAATAGTTAAATTTTCATCCAAGAAGATTAGTTTTCTACCAATAAAGGTGAATTTTAAAGAAAATACATGCATTTTCAAACAAAAAAAATTGAATTTTCAATTAAAAAATAAATAAATTTTCAAGAAAAAAAGTTAAATTTCAACTAATGCTGTTTAATTTTCAACCACACAGTTGCATTTTCAACTAAAATAGATGAAATTTCTACAAAAAGAGATGAATTTTGAAACCTAGAAAAAAAAAAAAATTTTAAATAGTGGAATTTTTAACAACAAAATTTTGTTGGTCAAAACAAACTTTCAACAAAAATTATAATAATTGCATAACATATAAAATATAATAATAACAAAATTGTTGAATTTTCAACGAAATAATTGAATTTTGAAACAAATAATATCATTTTTAATAAAAAAAGATGAATTTTTAACCTCAAATTTAATATTAGACTTTTTAACCGAAAAGAATGATATAACTTGTACACCAATGTAGAGCATAGAGCTCATATAAGAGAAAGGATAAAAAAAGCGGCAGGGGTAATTAAACAGATATGGGGAATAGGAAAAAGAAGATTAAAAAAAGATTGGAGAAGGAGAATGTGGTTATTTGATAAGCTGGTAAGAACGGTATTAGGTTATGGAGCGGTGATATGGGAGTGGAAGGATAGGAAAAAGATTGAGGGTTTACAAGAAAAGTATATAAGGAGGGCGCTAGGGGTAGACTGGAGCACGCCTGGATCTATAGTGAGAGAAGAAGCGCAAAGGGATAAATTAAGTACTAGATCGGGAAAGAGGGCATGGCGGTTTGAGACGAAGGTAAGGGAGGGAAAGGGAGGGGAGTTAGCGAAAAAGTGTTAGATGAAGGTGGAAGAAAGGAGAGGGAAGGCGATAGAACTGATAAGATGGAAAGAAGAGAGGAGGGAGTTTTTAAGTGCTACAGATATAGGAGAGGGGACTGTAGTAAGCTATAAAGAATTGGAGAGGAAGGACAGGGAAAGAAAATTAATAGAAAGATGATGGATGATTGAGGAAGCAAAATATAATAAATGGTATAAGATCATAAAGAAGGAAGGAGTACCAAAGTATTTAGAAAAGGGTAAGGGAAATGATGTATTGGGAAAAGAAGAATAACAGAAAGTGCAGAATATGTGAATGGGAAGAGGAAACATGGGAGCATGCACGGGAAGGATGTAGGAGAGGAATGGAAGATAAAGGAAGTTGAAAAGAGAATGTGGTAAAGATTCTAGGGGAGGATGGATTGGGTGAGGAGTGGATGGGTAGTTGTGGATGGCTAGAGGAGCGAATGAGAAAGAATAAAAGAATGGATGTGAAAAAATTGCAAAATTGAGGTAGAAGAGAAGTGATAGTGAAAGAAAAAGGAAAACTAAGTCGATTAGACTAGAAGCGTAAAGATCTGCATGTAATAGTTATGTAATATAGGATAAGTAGATAAAGATGCAGATGCGCTATCGTTAAAATAAAAGTAAGGATCTAAATGTAAGAATTAATGTGAATAGTTGTAAATATTTGTAACTTGTAAGGATAAGATCATATTAAATTTTGCATTTGCAGGTTATTTGGCAAACTTGTAAGCATAAGGACGTATTCATATCCAAGAAACTTTTCGTCTCAAGTCATCGGTCGATAACTGTATAAATCGATGTCTATAAATCCCTAACTTATCAACCCCACTTTGCAAACGTTTGTTTTATGAATGCGCCTTCATGTTGTTCTATTTAAGAACTCTCCAAAGGAACCCTTTTGGGACTCCACAAGATTCTATTGGAGTTCAAGTTCTAAAAGGTGCCAACTTTTAATTAAGCCCAAACTTTAGTGAACCCCCAGTTTTTTCTGTGTAAAGTCTTAAACAGTCAAAAATGTTTCGACAGCTTTTTTCCGTGTATGGCTAGAATGTATTATATATAGATAAAGGCAAGTGAAGACTTTGCATGTGTGTGAGCATCAAAAACAATTTCGTATTCGTGAATTCTTCTATGTGTGTCTGCACGTGTTTATGTGCAATACGTGTGTGTATTTTGTATGTAGCAGAAGGCAGTAGGGCTTCATGAGAGTTTAAACGACAAAAGTTGAAACTGATTTGACGGCGGAACAAATACTCGATAAAGGCGAGACTATGAAACTTTTAACTGCCAGTTGTTAAAAGTTAAAATGTTAGGAGCATAAAGGTCGAGTCGATCGAAGACTCTTAAAATGAACCCTGCCCGGACGAAATGTACCACAATAAAGTAGAATTATAGCCAGGGTTTTATGTAAACTTACCACTGTACAATTGGGTAAACGTAATTTGCATAAACCTTTTTTCGGGGGGGGGGGGGGGTATATCGACGTCTCCAAATGACAAGGTTTTATCTTGGTACATGCATATTGAAAGGTTCTATCTCGGTGGCAAAATCTGGAAGCTTCCAAAATTGCCAAATAAATTGTATAGGGTGTATCAGCGCCAGTAACTTTTGCAGTACTAAAATTTTAGTAGGTTTCTACAGAGAATTCAGTTTGTCGATTGAATTTTCAGTGACTTTACTGATTTTCGGTAAAATTTTACTGAATCTTTAGAAAGTGTAGTTCTGCATATTGCTTCGAATAAACACTTTATTGAATTCAGTATACATTTTCACTGATTCCATTCAGTAACGCCTTTCGCACTGATTTCAGGGTGTCTAGTCATGGAAATCTGCAAAAACCCAAGAATTTTATTTAGGATCAGGAACTTTTTTCTTGTATCGCAAAATCTACTCTTTTCTACTTTAACTTCTTTTTATTGTTTAGTCGAGAATCAGAGAAAAGAAAATCGGAATGCTTCACGTATCGTGTATGATACCATATAAGTTTTTCAATGTTTACCTAAGTTCTTTTAATGTTAATTATATGAGAGTTAAAATGTCTTCTCTAAAATAGGTTGAGAACTACCAGAATTATTAAAAAAAAGTAGCGGGGATGAAGACATTTTGTCAATTATTTAAGATGATATTGCAAAAATAGTGCACATTTCAATTTTTTCTTCATATTCAAATTAAGTCTAATATAGTAAACATTTTACAAAGTTAATACAAAAAAGTTTTAAAAATTCGAAGACATCTCATCTTTAAGAAAATAATAATAATAATCAAATTAATATATATTTTTAATAAATTTGATAGGAACCTCATGCTTAATCTGTAAACATTTTTTTGGGGGGAAAGTTCCTCAAGATCATGGTTACGCAAATTGCATCAAACTCTTGCATCAAATATTTCTTAAAATATCTTGCGGAATATTTTGTAACACTTGGCGAATTTTTCCCAATATTATAGTAAAAAATCCTCACTTTTGTGTAATTTTTGTCAACACGATTAAGAATGAATCATAACTTAATTCCCTGCTCATGTAAAATGTCTTCTAATTTTTAACTGAAGTTTTTTTTTAATTTTGAGCAAAATTCACCTAAATTAGAAAAAAAAATTTCACATTATATGATGGTTTTTTTTTAATCCGTATCTTTTGGAAAATTTCTCCAAATTTCTCAGAGAAATTTCAAACAATTTGTAGAAAATCGCAATATGAATAAGATAAATTCACTACATTCTGTGGGAATCACTTAATTTATTATCTTTTGGAGAATATTTCCTCATTTTTCTCGAATTTATTCAAGTTTTTTGGAAAAATAATTCCGAAATAATTTCTTAGGGAGACGTAATGTTGAAAATTCACAACATTTTCTACAGTGTACTTATTTCGTATATTTTACAAAATTATTTATTTCAGCAGAAAAAAATGTTTCAATATTTTGAACATTTTGGTCTCAACTTTAAACGTATTGCACCATGCAAGTCAAAATGTTTACAATAATAGGACAAAGTTGATACAATTTTATAGAAATTGACCTTTAAAATGACACAAGGGCACTAATAAATGTTGATTTTATTAGATTTTAGTTAAATTGTAAGAAAACATATTTGAAATTTGCATTACTTTTGCAATATCCACGGACATAGAAATGAATAAACAAATAATATCTTCTTAAAAATGGACGAAATATTATTTGATGATAGGATAGTTGAATAAGGAGGCTTTGAAAAATAATAAAAGGATCTGGTAAATCTGGAAAGATATCTGTTTGTATCGATTTAAACTCAATTTGTAAAATAGAATCTGTAATCCAGAAGTGCTTTGAATCAGTGAAGGTTTTCGCTGATTCAAATGATGATTGTTGATGATAGGATAGTTGAATGAGGAGAATTTGAAAAATAATTAATGAAAGGATCTGGTAAATCTGGAAACATATCTGCTTACATCGATTTCAAGTCAGTTTGTGAAATAGAATCTGTAATCTAGTAGTACTTTGAATCAGTGAAGGTTTTCGCTGATTCAAATGAGGATAGTTGATGGTACTTGATCATAGGATATTTCAGTGAGGAGATTTTGAAAGAGAATGAAGGGATCTGATAAATCTGGAAAGATATCTGGCTACATCGATTTAAATTTAATTCCTGAAATGGAATCTGTAATCCAGTAGTGCTTCGAATCAGTGAAGGTTTTTGTTGAAGCAAACGACAATAGTTAGTTGATGATAGGATAGTTGAATGATGGGACTTTGCTAAATAATGAAAGGATCTGCTAAATCTGGAAAGATATCTGCTTGTATCGATTTAAACTCAATTTGTAAAATAGAATCTGTAATCCAGTAATGCTTTGAATCAGTGAAGGTTTTCGCTGATTCAAGTGATGATTATTGATGATAGGATAGTTGAATGAGGAGACTTTGAAAAATAATTAATGAAAGGATCTGGTAAATCTGGAAAGATATCTGCTTATATCGATTTTAAGTCAGTTTGTGAAATAGGATCCATAATCTAGTAGTGCTTTGAATCATTGAAGATTTTCGCTGATTCAAATGAGGATAGTTGATGGTACTTGATGATAGGATAGTTCAGTGAGGAGATTTTGAAAGAGAATGGAGGGATCTGATAAATCTGGAAAGAATACTGCCTATATCGATTTAAATTTAATTCCTGAAATGGAATCTGTAATCCAGTAGTGCTTCGAACCAGTGAAAGTTTTTGTTGAATCAAACGACAATAGTTATTTGATGATAGGATAGTTAAATGAGGAGAATTTACTCAATAATAAAAAGATCTGCTATATCTGGGATGATATCTGCTTATATCTATTTAAAGTGAAGTTCTGAAATAGAATCTATAGTCTATTAGTGCTTTGAACCAGTGAATGTTTTCGCTGATACAGATTATGATAGGTTAGCTGAATAACGAGATTTGAAAAAAGAATGAAAGGATCTGGTAAATCTGGAAATATATCTGCTCATTGATTTCAAGTCTATTTGTGAAATAGTATCTGTATTCTAGTAGTGGTTTGAATCAGTGAAGGTTTTCGCTGATTCAGATGATGATAGCTTAGTTGAATGAGGGGATTTTTAAAAATCGTATGTAAAAGGATGTGTTAAATCTGGAAAGATATCTGCTTATATCAATTTTATTTTATTGGTAACATAGAATCTGTAATCTAGTAGTGCTTTAAATCAAAGAAGGTTTTCGCTGATTCAAATGATGATAGTCGATGATAGGATAGTTGAATAATGAGATTTTAAAAAATATCAAAAGGATCTGGTAAATCTAGAATGACATATGCTTATATCGATTTGAAGCCAAATTGTAACATAGAATCTGTAATATAGTTGTGCTTTGAATCAGTGAAGGTTTTCGCTGATTCAAATGATGATAGGATATTTGAATGAGGAGATTTTTTTAAATAATGAAAGGATCTGGTGAATCTGGAAAGCTATCAGCTTATCGATTTAAAGTCAATTTGTGAAATAGGATCTGTAATCTATTAGTGCATTGAATAACGAGTTAGCTTGTAGATCTTTTGGCGCCGGCTCTGAACACATTATTCTTGGCTTTTCCTTTGGCTTTGACGAGGTGCATGTTCGGTGTATCGACATCTGTCCGGTATACACATACATATCGTAAAATCGATCCATGCACTCTCTCTCGTCGAGTGGCAACTTGTGGATTTATCGACTTGTCACCAGATCGCCTGGAAAGATCAGCGATTACAAGTTTTCCCTATGGCTACTTTGCTCCTCGTTAACGAACGTCTATCACGAAACGTTTCTCTCTCTCTCTGCAGATGCAGCTCTACGATCGATAAAAGGATCGCAAATTGCACGGACATGTACCAGTTGATTCTTCCGTCTTTCCAGATCTTCAAAGTCAAATACAAGAATATCACTCATTTTACAGCTTCAAAATAAAAAGTCTTCCTATTTATAGATGTTTTAATTTAATTTTTTAGAGCTTTCCGTGGGAGTCTCTTGAAGCAGGGTGACTAGCTTCCTTGAAAACCTGGAAGTCTCCTTGAATTTTTCATGAGAATCTTGATTTTTTTTATTCTTTGCTTACAAAACATGTCTTATTGAAATCTGAAGAGTAATTTAAATCGTTTAGTCTTTAGGTTGACAACTCCACTTTTGAAAGTACACAAGATTTCTAGAATAACACTTCACAAAAATTTCAGAAAGATTTCAAATATTAAAAAACATTTCAGAAGATTTCAAAAGATTTCAAAAAATTTCACCAGATTTCACGAAGCTTTTAAAAATTTCACGAAATTTTCGAAGATATCACAAAGATTTGAAGGATTTCACAAGGATTTAAAGGATTTCAAAGATTTCACGAGGATTCAAATGATCTCACAAAGGCGTGCGCATCATGTTTCAAAGATTTTAGAAGATTTCAAAATATTTCACAAAGGTTTCAAAGACCTCACAAAGATTTCAAAGATTTCACAAAGATTTCAAGGATTTCAAAGAATTCACGAGGATTCAAGTGATTTTACAAAGGCGTGCGCATCAGGTTTGAAAGATTTCAAAGATATTTCAGAAAGATTTCAAAATATTCCACAAAGATTTCAAAGACCTCACCAATATTTCAAGGATTTCAAATATTTCACAAGGATTTAAAGGATTTCAAAGATTTCACGAGGATTCAAATGATTTCACAAATGCGTGCGCATCAGGTTTCAAAGATTTCAAAGATATTTCAGAAAGAT
>CAKNYM010053043.1:296796-321203 GCA_932195095.1 Andricus curvator | reverse complement strand
AAAATATATCACAAAGATTTCAAAGACCTCACAAAGATTTCAAGGATTTCAAAGATTTCACAAAGATTTAAAGGATTTCAAAGAATTCAGGAGGATTCCAATGATTTCACAAAGGCGTGCGCATCAGGTTTCAAAGATTTCAAAGAGATTTCAGAAAGATTTCAAAATATTCCACAAAGATTTCAAAGACCTCACAAAGATTCCAAGGATTTCAAAGATTTCACAAAGATTTGAAGGATTTCAAAAGAATTCGCGAGGATTCAAATGATTTCACAAAGGCGTGCGTATCAGGTTTCAAAGATTTCAGAAAAATTTCAAAATATTCCACAAAGATTTCAAAGACCTCACAAAGATTTCAAGGATTTCAAAGATTTCATAAAGATTCAAAGGATTTCAAAGAATTCACCAGGATTCAAATGATTTCACAAAGATTTCAACGATTTCAAAGATTTCACATATAGATTTAAAAGATTTCACAAAGGTTTCAAAAGATTTAAAGAATTTTAAAGTTCAACATCATCAGCTGGGGTTAAGTAACGATTTGAAAAATATTATCGAATTCTGAAATCATTTTAAATATTTCTAAAAATTCAATAATTTCCAAAAAAATTCTATTACTGAAGTATTTATTAAAATTCAACAGTACAAAAATTGATGGTCAGCAAAAAAAAAACATTTGAATTCTTTTGAAATCTTTTGAATTCTCTTAAATTCTTTTGCCTCACTTTGTGTAAACAGTAGTCACTTTTAGTCACTTTTTAGCCTAAATTAGTCACTTTTTCTCTCTTTTTAAGTACGTTAGTCTGTAGCAGCCCTGATTATTAATCAGTGAAATATGCGTTTACTGAATCACAAGTGAATAAATCTTTTTTCGTTTTGTTAATAGCTTCAAGACATTTTCGAATTTAGAAGCTTTTTGCATTTCATTTATTCAACAGTTCGACTGATTCCAGTAGCTTCCAAATTGAACGTTCGTTCTTAAATGACATCTTTGGTCGTTTTTCGAAAGATACCGTTTTTAATTGACCCAAGTATCATAATTGTAAACAATATTTTTTTAATTGGCATTAGATTCTATCAATTTCATTTTTTGTCCTGCTTTTAAATTGGTTTGAAAACTAATTATTTTAATCATATGAAGCCTAACGCGTTGTTTTTTTGTTGTTAATAATTGATTTTTTTAATCATACGTTGTTGGCTTTATGGTCAGGTAAATTAAAAACAATTAAATTGCTTCAAACGTTTTGGCATGGGCAACGACATACTTTGAAATAATATTTGCTACATTAATTTCAAGTTGTTCTTTTCTTGGAAATTTATTAAAAACTTCAATTTTATTTGCATTAATCGGAACTCGTTCAAAGAGAGAAATTTCCAGTGATTAAAATTATTATCCTGACTCTAGATTCACATTTTAGCCAAAAAGCAAGGTATTTCCTCGAGTCTGATATCGTGGCACAAACACTAATAATTTAAGTTGCTGCGATAACGCACGACGTTTAATGTAATTCATCGTTGGCTTTAATGAGTCCGAATTAGAATAAATGGGAGTTCGTTGTCGGTATTTACTCAAGGGCCTTGCCACTTGTGTTTTGTACCGTAATTCTAGTGCTTCTCTCATTATTCTCCTCTTATTTCTTGAACAGTGTAGAAGCGAGGAGGTCAAAAAACTCAAACCACCCATAGTTACTTATTTTAAATTTAAAACATCGTCTTTATAATAGTTTACTAATATTTAAAAAATAAAATAAAAAAAATAAAATCCTCAAAAACTGTAAAGAAGATTTTTTAATTGGCATGAGGGTCGATAATATTAACTTTTTTCTGAAATTAATTTTAAAAGAAAATATTCTTTTTAATAAAATAAAAATTGAATTTTTTATGTTTCGGCCCGGACTAACTCACCGGGCTCGTCAGTAAGGCAGTGTGAATCAGTCCTACCTTATACATTTTACAGTTTAACTGACCTGAATGCCATTATAATGTATATTTTCCAAAAAATTTTATGTTTGTTAGTAAATTTGGTAAATTTTTTTCAGTTAATAATATTATACATTTTAACAACGGTTAGAGGTTGAAACTTGATATAACAGATATGAATTTTAATTTTATTTTTAAAAAATACACAAAAATTAAAGTTGTTCCGGCCACGGATAAGGGCCAAAACTTGAAAGATCAAAAATCATTAAGTGAATAAGGAATTATTATTATTTTTATGAAATGATTAGTGAACCTAAAAGAAAGGAATTTTAAATTCATCCTCAGTAATTTTCTTCCTTCTTCTCCTCCAATTCTTCTGTCTCTATATATTATTCTGGTTACACCTGCGCGAATCGAGGCTTGGTTTGGACGTCGCTGAGTAATCACATATATAATATACCTGCATTGAAACAATTTATACAACCTTTTTATTTATTTGGCCCCTATTCATGGCCGTAACAACCTTAATTTTTGTGTGTTTAAAAAAAAAATAATTTAATTTATATCAATTATATTAAGTTTCAACGCCTATCCGTGGTTGAAGTGTATTATATTATTAACTGAAAAAGTTACAAAATTTACTAACAAAAATAATATTTCTTGGAGAATATACATCATAATGGAATTTAAGTCAGTTAAATTGTAAAATGTATAAGACAGGACTGATTCACATCGCCTTACTGACGAGCCCGGTGAGTCAGTCCAGGACGAAACATAAAAAATATCATTTTTATTTTATTAAAAAAAAAATATTTTTTTTTCAAAATTAATTGCAGAACAAAAATAATATAATAATAAATATTATCGACCCTAATGCCAATTAAAAAAATTGTCTTTACAATTATGATACTTGTGTCAATTAAAAAAGATATCTTTCGAAAAAACAGTAAAGATGTCATCTAACTAGAAAAATTTAGGACAAAAATAATTATTGATTTCACATTAAAATAAACAATTAGAAAAAGGGAAAAGGGAACGTCCACTTTAGGGCTTATCAAAAATACAAAATTTTGGTGTTTCATTTTCCGAGGGGGCTGAAGAGTTTCTAGCGGAATGCCAAAATTATTTTATAAAAGTTTATGGATTAAGAAAATCTCTCAGTTCGCACAATGCTGTCAAAGGTCAAAATCATGAGAAAAATTCATTTTTCTCGTTATTTTCCAGCGAATAATTTTTTTCTGATTCAGGTGAACGCTAAAAATTGTATACTGTGCTGGCATAAGTGACTATGTAGTATAGATCAAAAATTATCTTATGTTCGCGGGGCTGAAGTTAAAGTACCGAACATAAAATAATTTGCGATGAGGTCTATATTGCATAGGCACTTACATCATCATAGTACACATCTTTTAATTTTCACTCGGATTATAAAAAAAAATATATTTACCTGAAATTATCTAGAAAAATACAATGTTTCGTAATTTTGACCATTTTTCGGTACTTTAACTTTAGCCCGCGAACATAAAATAATGTTCGATAAGATATATACTATACATAGATACTTATACCATCGTAGTATGCAGCTTTTACCGATCATCCGGATCACACAAAAAAATTATTCGCTTGAAAATAACGAGCAAAACATAATTTTTCGTGATTTTGGCCTTCGACCGCGTTATGCGAACTGAGAGAATATTTTGTTGACTTCAACTTTCAGAATGTCATTTTAGCACCTACTAAAAACTTTGCAAACACCCCGGAAAAGGAAAGACCAACATTTCGTATTTGTATTCGTGAAATTTCGGTGCCCCCCCCCCCTCTTCAAAATTTCATGTGACACTGAAGCTGACTCCCCTCCCATTTTTGAATATAAAATATAAATGTAACATTATATAACAGTCAATCGAACAATGAATAATGTGTTAAAACTATTTGATACTAGTGTGAGAATAATTTTTATTAAATTCTGTAGATATTTTTTTCATTTGAGAACATTGATATAATTTAAATATTAACTTAGCCAGCAAATTAACTTAACAGATTAGGGGCCGTCCATCAAATCTTTTCCCCTTTTTTTAAAGAATTCTTATTTTTTCCCCTGTTTTGAAGAAAATTCCTCTTTTTCTCGTTTTTTCAATTTTGAACTGAATTCATAGAACCTAATAAGAAAACCCAAATATTCTTGGTTGAGAATTAATTTATTAGGTTGAAATTTCATCCTTATTATTTGTAAATTCAACTATTTGCTTGAAAATTTTATCTTTTTTAGTTGAAAATTCAAGTACTTGGTTGAAAATTCACTTATTTTGTTGATATTTCATCTTTTTGTGGAAGATTAATCTTCTTTGTTAAAAAATCAACTTTTTGGTTGAAATTCAACTCTTTGGTTGAATGTTGAACTATTTTCTTGAAAATTAATTAATTTTTTTGAAGATTCCTCATTTTAGTTGAAAACTCATCTCTTTGGTTGAAACCTTGAACTAGTTTGCTAAAAAATCGATTTTTTTTTGGTTGAAAATTCATCTTTTTTGGTAGAAAATTAATCTTCTTTTTTTTAAGACTTATTCTTTTTTGTTAAAAATGCAAATGCTTGGTTGAAAATTAATCTGTTTTCGTTGAGGATTCAACTATTTTGTTAGAAATTCGTCTTTTTTGGTTGAATTCCACTCTTTACAGTTGAACTACTTTGTGATAAATGCATTTTTTTTTTATTGAAGATTCCCAATTTTAGTTGAAAATTCAACTATTAGATAGTAAATTAACTTTTCTGTTGAAAATTCATATTTTCTGGTTGAAAATTAGTCTTTTTGGCTTGAACGTTAGTTTTTCATCTGAAAATGTAACTACTTCATTTTTGGTTGTAACTCTTGGTTGAAAATTAACTTTTTTGTTAAAAATTCTTCTTTTTCGGTTTAAAAGTCAAGTTTTGTCTAAAACATTCGACTTTGCAGCTTGAAGTTTCAACTATTTTGTTGAAAATTTGTCTATTTGTATAGAAAATTAATCTTTTCTTTTTTGGTTGAAGTTTCACCTTTTTGGTTTGAAAATAAACCATTTAATTGAAAATTGATCTTTTCAGGATGAAAATTCAACAGTTTGATTCAAAATTCGACTATTTTCTTGAAAATTTAATTATTTTGTTGTGAATTAAACTTTTTTCTTAAAAAGTCATCTTGTTTCGTCGAAACTCTAATTATTTTGTTGAAAATTTTGTTTTGTTGAAAGTCAGGGAAACGTCACGGATTTTGAATAAAATCTTGTGAAAAACAGGGAATTTTTATAAGTGGTACGTTAAATAGTAATAAATTAAAGTCAGAGAAAATGAAAAATTGGCCAGGGAAAAATTGTGGAAAAGTCAGGGAATCTTGAAAATCAAAATTTGCTACCACCCTGAATGATTAATATTATTAATTATTTTAAAAAACTAACGGTTGACCTAAATTGTCCAAATGGCAAAAACCAATCTTCATTCCAAAGGGTTCCAGTTCTCCTGTAATAAAATAAAACGGACTTTTGTTAAAAAGAGGGCAAATGTAAAAAAAAATATAATCAAGGCGAATTTCATATAATAATACGAAATCATGCAGTTTTTAGGAGAAAAAAATAACTCGAGATTTCATCACTGTGTGCTCAAGTGCACGTGATAAGATATTTTAATCACAAACTTTAAAATGTACACAAGATAACCTGTTAGTCTTAAGAGCAATTGAGTTGAATCCTTCTTTAAATTGTAGCTCGAATAATCCTAAAAGAATCTTTCTACGACCTCGCCTAAAAATAAATTCTACCTCCAAATCTTTTTGAATAATAAATGACGTGAATAAAAATTACGTTGTCTCTTAACAAGCCGAAGATTGGACAATATCTTCCAGAACATTTGCTATAGATATCTGATTGCGCAATATTATCACAGAGACTCGTGACAATCAGCTGGTAATGTTTATGTGCTCTAGATTTTATGTTATGTCACTGAGAAATATAATTTTCTAGCCATGAAATCAAACATAAAAAATGTTTATTATGAATGTAGACCCGTCTGATATTGAAAGACGTTGAAACTCATGAATTTATAAAGAGGGTGAAAGGGACTTAGGTAAACGAAAGAATATTTTCAAGCCAATGTACCAGCCCTCGTTCCGGACGAGAATGACGACAATTTCCGATTAAATATTTGCGAAGCCAAAGTCTCTTCGAATATTCTTATTTATTTTGATAGGTATGAGAGACTTTGGAACATTAAATTACAAAGTATAGTTCAGAATTAGATTTCATTATTATACGTGAAAATTATTATTTATTTTTACTATATTTAATAATCTACGATTCATTCATTCTATCCGCATTGAAGCTCCTATGTTTCGCTTGCTTTTCGCGACTTTTTCTATTATGTTAATGTGACAGTTTGTACGTTGATTCGACATCTTATCAAAATGTCTTCAATATAAAGTTGTTCCCCTGGGCAGATGACAATTCCGCACCAGCTACCTGCATACGGTTTCCGCACTACGCGGCTTTTCCTCACTCAGCCGAACTGCTGCCGAGCCTGGTCAGCGGGAGTCCTTTGTACCTAACGCGAACTGAAAGGGCGAATATAACATTTTTTTAATTCAGGGCTTGGTAATTTACAAATATAACTTTCGTAATCTGCGAATTATAACGATTCCAACAATGTGTTATTTGACTCAAAAAGAACATGAAGTGTCTCGACGTCCGGAAATTCGGGATGACTAGTCCAATATTTTTCATAAGCTTGGTTTTATACAAAAATGAATAAAGCAACAATATTATGCAATTTGTTTATTAAAGTTAATTAAAAATACTGTTTTAATACATAAAGAAAAAAATAAAAAGCATTTTCATGAATATATTTTTAGTTACAAGTGCAGGAATATCAGTCGCAGTTACCATTACCAGGAATTAATTTTACACTTGTAATTTAAAAGTGCTTTAGTGTTGAAAATTGAACAAATCCGAACAGAGCGTGAAAAAATTATGTGAATTTTAGTTAGCACAAGTTTTTATTACACCGAAACTTGGATTGAATGAGTCCGGATTTACTGCATCCGAGAATTGTTGCCGCGGCGGTTTCGATTGGAAATCGTTCACACGCCACTGAACGTTTACTTTTCGACGGTCTGGATTTACCACTGAAGGCCACTAAACTCACTAAAGCCATCCCCGAAACCGGTGGTAAATCCAAGTACCAGTGTATTTATACCTGCAATGTGATTGGTTGAGCAATAAACAAAATCTATGATGTTTATTAATCATTTTCCAAATTAGGTTAGGAATGAGACTATTTAAACTTTTGCACTGGTAGTGCAAAATTATTTAGGGATAATTTTGAAAAATGAGATTGTTGAGAAATGAACCAAATTTTT
The DNA here is from genome assembly GCA_932195095.1 of Andricus curvator. Taxonomy (NCBI): domain Eukaryota; kingdom Metazoa; phylum Arthropoda; class Insecta; order Hymenoptera; family Cynipidae; genus Andricus; species Andricus curvator. The sequence goes on along the minus strand of CAKNYM010053043.1, from coordinate 313,902 downwards.
TATGTTACTTCAAAGTTTTCAAATCTGGCCAAATTTCAACATCCGGAATTTCCCTAATTTAAGTAAAATATTGCACCAATAAATTAAAGCTACTTCAGTTGATTTGAGTAAAATATGCTTTAAAAATTTCCATAAAATTTCACATAAACTTGGACATTTATTCTTTAATTTACATCTTTTTAAGACAAATAACATAACGGTGGAATCGTTATAATTCGCAGATTTCGAATATTATATTTATAAATAACCAAATGTTGAATGAAAAAAATGTTATGTTCCGCATTTTGGTCCTCATTAGGTACAAAGCACTCCCACTGACCAGGCTCGGCGGCAGCAGTTCGGCTGAGTGAGCGGAAGCCGCGTAGTGGAAGAAAGCGTACTAAATTATCTAAGTTCGTAACGTTACCAACCGTAATTTTCGGCGTAACACCCCCCCCCCACCCCCCACAAAATGGGAATGTAGCTTATAAACGGCCCCTTATCATTGATTTTCAAATTATTCATTTTGCACTTTACATTAAAATCATTGAATTTAAAGAAGCAAGATCCTAATTTAAGAATACTTCGATTTTAAACAAAGTTTGAAATTGTTCAATTTTCAACGCTTCAAGTTTTAATTCATTCATTTTGAAAGGTTCCAATTAGAAACCATGAATTTTCAACGTGTTCAGAACAAATTCAAATTTAAAAGGTTCACAGTATTTAAAATTTTTCAATTTTTGGCAGTGCAAATGACAGTGTTTTTTTCAACAGAAATTGCGATTATTAATTTAAAAAAATCTATCCAATCACTTTGAATACTACTTGACACTACATGATATGACACTTTTTGAAATGAACTTATATATATGGTTATTATTTATTATCTGCCCTGTCGAGTTTATATTTGAGTTTCTGAATTACGGGTTCTTTTTTTACTTATTTTTTTTTATTGAAAGAAAACTTTAGATTTTTTAAAATACTTTCAGGGTAAAAAATCAACATTTTATTATTTATTCTTAAAAGTAAACATTCAGGCGGTTTTGAGCGGATACTACCTATCATCAACTATTATAATGACCAGGAAAAGTGTTTGATAACCCAGAAATAACCAAAAATTTGTTTTTCTTTTTAGACTCCACCCTAAAATATTTAAGATTTTTATTCAGAAGTTTATTGCTGATATTGTACAGTAATTTTCAATTGATAGCCTTCATAATTTAACAATTTTAATTTTATATTCTCCCGAATCGATAATATTTTCAAATTCAAACCTTAAAATTTCACAACAATATCAATATTAAATATTTTATAATTGCAAAAATGTATACTGGTAGCCTCAATATTCAATTTCAAATCAGATAATTTAATATTTGAAAATTCCTAATAGTTCGCTTTCAATTTTAAAAGTATAAAATTGTCCGGTTTTTCATATTCTTCGAAATCGTAGAATATCGAATTGAAAGACTTTTGATAGATGCACAATTTTCAGTTTAAATTATTTGAAATTAAACCATTTTAATTTAAATGCCTCCAGGATAAATTTGAAACAATGAAAAATTTGAAGAAAAAAAAAAGTTCAAATTCAAGCCTTAAAAATGAGAAGATTTTAGATCGAGGCATTGGAATTTTAATTACTTTTTATTTCAAAATGTTCCAAAATGTTGTACATTCCAAACTCAACGTAAAAAAAACAATTTCGAATTTAAAGGCTCAAAACTGTGCAATTAAAAAAATTGAAATGATAGCGATCTTGTGTTGTATTCTTTTTTTAATTCTCAAATTTGTCCGAAAATATTTTATTAGAAGATTTCAAGAATGAATATTAATTCCAAGTTAAGAGTTAAAAATTAATCGATTTGAAAATGAAAAGTTAAACATTGTTTTGTTTAGAATCAAAATAGATCAAAATTGAACAATCTGAAATTGAAACCTCATTAATTGAATATTTTCTTTAATTTTGAATGCATACAATTTTAAAGTTTTAAATTTCCATGTTGAATGCTGAATTTTCAATTTTTCCCTTTCATAAGTTTTCATTTTCCATTTCAATTCTAATTGGTCAAATTTCAGTTTGAAAATTTTGATTTTTTTATCGATTTAAATTTACTTAGAATATTTCAGATTTCAAAGGGTTTGAGTATGAAATAGTTTTAGTATCACAGTTTTTGGTAAATACAATTTTTTTAGTAGTCAGTCGAGTCATTCTTTTAATTTTCAACGTTCCATAGTAGAATTTTTTTACATTTTTAATGTTTCCAATCTAAAATTACTCCATTTTAAAAGTTTTTTAGAATAATTCAATTTTAAAGGTTTATAATTGAAAAGTTTTCCATTTTGATCGGCGCAAATGATGGTGAATGTATTTTTTGATCTTATAAAAATTTGTATAATAAATTTTAATATTAAATTATGATTTCGTTATGTAATGACAACTGGAAATTTTCGAATTTCAAAAGCTTGCACTTTAAAACATCCAATTTTGTTTTCAATTTTCAAGTGTCAACATTGAATTGCTGCGAATTAAACATTATTTTTCAATTTTAAATTACTACATTTTTAACGCTTTGAATTAGAAGTAATACAATTTTAATTTCTTTGGATTTTAAATGCTCTAATTTTCAAGATTCTAATATGAAAATATTCCATTTTGAACATTTTGAAATTGTCCAATCTTCAAAACTTAGATCTGACATTTTTCAATTTTGATTTTTTGATTCTTGAATTTCAAGCACTTTCAATTTCAAATTATTCAATTTTAAACGTTTTTATTTAGAAATGATACAAGTTCTATTTCTTCCCATTCAATTCGAAATATTTTCCTTTTTTCAAAATTGTACGTAATCTAAAATTGATTAAAATTAAAAAATTAAAATTATTCTTTAAACAAATTTTTAAACTCTTAATATTCACAAATTTGTTTAATAATGGATTTTAAAATTGTATTTTTAACGTTAAGAAATAAAAACGCGCGTAAATTTGCTGCTAATATTTTAAAATATGCACCAGAATTTCAATATTGTCATATCTGTACATTAATTTAATAAAGAAAATATAAAACCAAATTATTTATAAAAATGTTTTTAAAGATTTTATATTATTAACTTCTATTTAGGAAATACCAAATCAATCTTTTTGTATAATAACAAAAATTGTAAACTAAATTTTACCACTTAAAAAAACAAGAATATTATTAAGAGATCCTCGGTCGTGTGTTTTTTTAAACAATGATGCTAATCATGACAATTAAAAGATTTAGTCATGCATGACTAAAAGGTTAATTACGCATGATTATCCTTAAGTCGATAAATGGAAGTTTAAATTTTCAACAGCACATATCCGGCCTCGCTGTCGATATTAAAACGTGTTTTTCAATACGTCTGGGAAATATTAAACCATCGCTGATAAAGCTTTGTGCGGAAAATGAGAGAACATTTTTCCTCGCATTTTTCCAGTGAATTTTTTTCATCGAATTTTCAGTGTTTTAAATATTCTCACTGTCGAATTTTTCATATTTCTTCAAACTGTCGAACTGCATTAAGAAAATATAAATATTAAATAAACACGAATGGTGGAGCTCTTATCTAACATTTTTAACGACAATATGTCTGCTTCAATATTTCGTATCTAGAATACTTAACGTAAAAACGATAAAAACGAGTTGTTAAGTGAATCGATAAAAAAGCAATGAAAACGGGGTCAGCGGTAACACAAATTTTGCATAAGGAGTGCAAAAGTAACACTATAGTAAATACAAGACTTTCTTATATTTTATTATTTTTTTCAACAAACTTTTTGCTACTTTTTTGGGTACTTTTTAATGTTACAAATGAACACATTTTCATTTGTCAATGCTTCATAGTCAAAATAATTATTCTTTTTATATTTAAATTCGAACATTCTTACGAATTTGTAACTAGCATCCTCAATCGCGCGCTGTACGCGCGCGTGAAATTTTTCGGTTTATTGGGAAAAATAATTCTTTACACAAAGTAAAATTTTTGAATGACCATTTATTTTAAAAAAAATTGTATACAAAATAAAAATTTATAATAACTGTTTCTTTTACATTTTATTTTTTTTTAAGTCTTATATAAATATAATTTTCCGAAGATCAATGAGAAACTTCAAAACGATTTTTGAAGATTTTAGATATGTCGAAAAAGTATCTAGGAAATTTTTAAGAAAATTTGTTTATTTTACAGGATTATACAAAATTGTAGAAAAAATCCGAGTCCGTTTAAAAGATATTTAGGACTTTTAGAAGTTCGGATTATACCTTTTTTTCGAAATCTTCAAAAATCTACCTTTTTTTATTTATTTATTTTTTTTAATTTCGTTACCGACACCGACATTTTTTTTAGCTTTGTAACTTAAGATATTTTGAGTTTTTATCTATAATTTCCTTTTTCTCATCCATTTGAAAGTGGAAAATGTTTACAAATTGTAATAGTGTGGTATTATTTCCCAATATTAAAAAATCTTTTACAATTAAAATTTGCACTTTTATCGATAATGTTTAGAAACATTCTGAAATAAATTTTATCATGAAATGAAATTATTTGTTTGAAAATTTTGATATACTAAATTAATGTTCAGAAAATTGGTAATTTTTATTAATAGATCAATACATATAACCTCATTCATTATGGTCAAGCGGTTATGAATTGAATCCTTTTGTCATTTTTAAAGCGTGTGGTCAAAAAGATAAGAACAGACCTCGGAACAGACTTGATGCCTTTATTATTAGAGAATCATTTAAAATTTAAATTTTCTCTTCTAAAAATGAATTTTTGAAATTAAAATTCTTTGTTTGGAAATTTTGATTTACGAAAGTCCAGAAAATTCATAATTTTTAGTGGTAAACGTAACTTACAAATAGTGTAATATAGTTATTTTTGAATTTTTTGAAAAAATATGTGTTACACTAATTATTCTTTTCATATTTAAGGATCTAAATTTGTACTTTAAAAATAAATTTAATTTTCGAGCGCTTCAAATTTTCAATTCGAGATTGTTGGATTTTAAAAGTTTAATTTGGGAACTTTCGTATGAAACTCTGGAACGCTTTCTTTAAAATCCTTCTTGCTTAATGGCTCTAAATTAAACATAATTAAATATCCAACAGTTTCAAATTGAAAATATTAAATTTAGAATATTTTATTTACAAATTTTAATTGCTCTGCATATTGCTAAAAAATCTACAGGTTCTTGGTGTAATCTTAAAGCATTTTCATACAAAATTCAGACATTTAAAATTGTCCGTCTTTGAACTTTTTAATTTAAAAATTGTGCCATTTTTGAAATTCAAGTTTATAATACTTCAATTATACGATTTCAACCCGCGGATTAAAAAAAATGTTAATTAAACCATTTTTGTCCAATTTTGTAACAAAAAAAGTCACCCCTTATGATAACTACTTAAAGTGCCATGCAGCAGTTCAAATCTTGAATTAACTTTTTTTTCAAAGAAAGGTAAAAGTTGAATAAACGCTCCAATTACAAATTTAATAATAAAGTACTCTAACCTTTTGAAATTGACTAGAGACATTAAAATTGATAGAGAATAGTGATTAGATGCTTTTTTTTCATTTTGAGAACAAGAAAAGTAGGGGACAAATATAATATAAATATATACCGTCAAAGAGAAACTGAGAATCAAAACGATCTTTAATGAAATATAATTTGCATATACAAGTCAAGAGGGGAAAAGAGGCGCATGCGTATTAAAAGATCCTAATAACAGAAAATAAGAAATAATGAGGGGGGCCACCCCGTACTCGGGATAATGACGTAAGTATAAGGTCCGTCTGATAGCCGCGTAGCTCCTCTCCCCTCTGTACTCGGAGGACTATCATTACTACATAGCCAGTCGGAAGAAAGAACCTATATATAAGAACTTTTTGTTTCTATCACGATGGCATAATGACCGTTATTGTTCTTTCGATGTCGACTAAACTCGACGAACTCTTTCCCAAAATCAAGGTTGAAAGATCTAGAAAAATAACCTTTTTTTAAATTCAGAACAACTTAAAACACATATAAAAAAGTGTGCAAAAAGTGGCGTGAGGTTGAAAAAAAAAGTTAGGAACTTTTACTTAAAATCTAGTTTTGTTAATTAGTTCTAAATTTCCTCAACAGAGTGTGTGAGCTTTCGGGCGAAGTAGTTACAAATACCATCGCTAGAGCAGTATTCTCTAGAACCTAAATCCTTTGGTTCACATAGTAAAAGTACTTTTTCGGTATGAATAATAATAATCTTCAAATCCATTCATTCACTTAGTCCACATTGAAGGTTCTATGTTTCCTCTCACTTACCGCTTTATTTTGTCTCTTGATTTCAGTTTCATAGTTTATTAGCATACGTCAGTTTGGCAGTTTATTAGTACAGGTCAGTCTCACAGTTCATTAGTATACGTTATTTTGACAGTTTTGTACTTTATTAGTATACGTCAGTTTGACATCTTCTAAAATTGTGTTTCCACTAAATATTGTTTCAATTGAATAGAAATCATTTAGTTTGAATTGAAATACCCAATTATTTTCATCATTCATAATGTGCTTTAACCGTGTTGGGGAAGTTCATTAAAAAAAGGAACTAGTGACAGCTATAATTTCCAAAAATTCAATCTGCGCTGTCATTTTTGCTGTTCACAGTTGAAGAATTTTCAATTACAAATCTATAAAATTGAATAAATTTCATAGCATACTACATCCCTAGTTGATGGTGATCCAAGCGAACTAAGAGACGTCTTCTGGGACACTTTATATGATACAATATCATGATAAAAGAATCATTCTACTAGGAGATATGAATGGATGGGTTGGCGTCCAACGTCTGGGTAAAGAAAGGGTTCTAGATAATTTTGGGGATCCAAGAACAAATGATAACGGAAAAAGATTAGTTAGCTTATGCTTAGAAAAAGGCTTATTTTTTACTAATACTTGGTTTAGGCATAAAATAATCTACATGTACGCCTGGCGTAGAGGAGATAGCCACAGTATAATTGGCTTAGTTGTTGCGGATGAAAGACTGAGAGAGCTAGTAAAAGGTACAAGAGTCACGAGGGGGTCTGAATGCAATACTGATCATTACCTTCTAGTCTCCAAAATAAACTTAGGTCAGGGATAGAGAAGAAAGAGAACCAAAAACAACGGAACGAACGCGAATCAACATTGCGAATTTACAGAAACCAGAAGTGCGAATAGATTTTCAGAATAAGATAAACGAACTCATAGATAAGGCAACTTGGGAGGCGCTTATAGACAATACAAATATATAAGGCGCATCGGCTATGATCCAGGATGTTATTGTTAGGAGTGCAACTGAAGTGTGTGGTACTGCGGTTGTAGGAAAAATGTCTGGTGATGCATGGTGGAATGATGAAATTCAAGCAGCCGCCCAAGAAAAGAAAGAAGCGCATCAAAGAAAGTTGAAAATTACCGGTCTTAGCGATGAGGAGAGAGATAGACTTAAAAATGATTACAGAAAAAAAAGAGGAAAGTTAAACTACTAGGCAAGGAAAGTAAAGATAAAATCAGAACAGAAGAAGCGAAGAAAATGCAAAACGACTTTGAAGGAAGCAAGAAACTGTTTTATAAATGGGCATTGATCAATATAAAGGGAGGTAAAAGTGCAGAGTTAGTCAGCATGATAAATAGCAAAGGTGAAATGCTATATGATACAGACGGGATACTAGACGCCTTGAGAGAATCTTATAAAAAATTGTTGGGAGATGAAGTTATAGGTTACGACAACTGCGATATGGAACACGATGCATTAGAAAACTCAATTGAAGGAGCCTGTGCCTCTGAGGTTAGGGATATAATTAAGAACTTAAAAAATGTTAAGGCTGCTGGTGTAGACAGTATTAACGCTGAAAAAAAAGTTTTCTGTGCATTCGTTGACTTAGAAAAAGCGTTTGACAAGGTGGATAGAAGTAAATTTTGGGAAGACCTGAAAAAGTACAGAGTCAATGGATGGCTCCTACAAGCAATAAAAACAATATATGCTGGTAGCAAAGCGAGTGTAAGTGTTAATGGGAAACTGAGTGACTGGTTCCATATTATGCAAGATGTTAGACAAGGATGCGCTGTGTCCTCATGGCTGTTTATTGTATTCATGGACAAGTGTCTAAGAATGGCCCCCTTCGACGAAGAAGGTGTGGCTCTCGGGAAAGTGAGGGTACGTGGGTTAGCGTTCGTAGATGATAAGGTTGTTATAGCATAGTCAATCGAAGACTTGCAAACAATGTGGAGCAAACTGAATATAAGCATGAAGAACATGGGCCTCAAAATTAATGTAAATAAAACAAAAATGATGGTGTTCAGAGGAAAGTGTGAGAAAACAATGTGACGGAAAGATAGGTGGGAAGTTAGATAGGCGTATAAACGAGGGTAAGAAAATTATCAGAAGAGCAAGGCCCATTATCAGAATTAGAAATATATAAATAAATCTAAAAGGGCAGTACATAATTCCATATTTATACCGACTTTGCTGTACGGTAGCGAGACATGGACCTATCAAGAAAAGGATAAGAGTAAAGTCAACGCTATCAACATGAAATTCCTGCGCTTGGATACTAATAGTCCCGAGTGAGGAGCTTCACATGATGAATTTGTGAGGCTCTTCAGTTGGGGTGATCGCTAGAGAGATTGATCAGCAGCCTGAGTCGGAGCAATGTTGCGGAACGAACGTGTTATTCAAATGAATAACACGAGAATTCTAGATCGATCTAAAAATCTATACCCCCTCCCCCACATTAATCCCTTCCTCACCGAGTGAGTCACGCTTACCCCGAAAGGGAAATGGCTTAATGGTATAATAATAATAGTAATAACTATTCCAAAAAAAGGCATTCAACAAGATTAAAGAGTCTTCAATTGCAAATATTGAAAATTAAAGAATTTTAAATTGCAAATCTTTAAAAGTGAAGAATTTTAAACTGTAAATCTTTAAAATTGAAGATTTCTTAATTTTGTAAATTTACAATTAAAAATTAGGCAAGTTTTCAGTTTTACAATTCAAAATTCTGTAATTTTTTTGCTCTACATTCGAAATGTCTTCAATTTAGAAGATTTAAAATTGAAAACTTGTCATCTGATTTTTTTAAATATCAAATTTTAAAAATTTTTATTTACACATCGACAAAATTGATGACTTTTCTGTTGTGAATCTTCAAAATTGAACTATTCAACAAAAAAATGTTCAAAATTACCTGCCTTCAAAATGTAAATCTTGAAAATTGAATAATGTGCAATTCTATATTTGCAAAATTAAAAAAATTTTAATTCTAACTCTTCAAAATTGTAGAACTGAATTTTTCATCTTGAAACTTGAAGAGCTTTTAATTTCAAAAATTTACAATTAGAAAATTATGCAAGCTTTAGGTTTTACAAATTAAAATGTTGTTATTGAACACTTGACTTTTGATCTGAAAAATCATTTCAGTTTAAGAGTATTCAAAATAATTCAAAATAAGAAAAGTTTTCAATTATAACTCTTCAAATTTTAGAACTTCAAATCGTAAAGATTAAAAGTTGAAGAGTTTTTTATTTGGAAATTTACAATTAGAAGTTATCAACCTTTTCGTTTTACAATTAACAATTCTGTAATCTTGATCATGAACATTCAAAATTTCTTCAATTTGGAAGATTTTGAATTAAGAATTATAGAACTTTGAATTGCAAATCCTTATAATTGAAATGTTTTTATATTTAAAAATTTAAAATCAAAATTATGCAAGGTTTAAGTTTCATAACTGAAAATTCTGTTTATGCTTTCTATTCAAAGTTTCTTTAATTTGAAACATTTAGAATTTAAAACTTTACTTATAATCTTCAAAATCATCCAATTTTAAGAATTTTTATTTATTAGGTATCTCTAAAATTGAAGTGTTTATAATGTTGTAAACTTACAAATAAAATTTATGCAAGTTTTTGGTTTTAAAATTAAAAATGTTGTAATTTTGATGATTTACCTTCGAAATTTCTTCAATTTGAAAGATTGAGAATTGAAAATTTAACTCATTAATCTTCAAAATCATCCAAATTAAGAATTTTTATTTATACATCTTTAAAATTTAAGAGTTTTTAATTGTAAATATTGAAAATTGACATATTAAAAAAACATTCAAAATTACATCATTTTAAATTATAAAAATTAAAAATTGAAGAATTTTTAATTGCAAACCTTCAAGAAGACCTTTTTTGAAAAAGATGCTTGAATTGTTATGAGTTTAAACTATAAACATTCAAAATTAAACAAGTTGGCGAATGTTAAATTATAAACATCTGCAAAATGGATCATTGTCGAAAATATAAGGGATCAGTAAGGCTCAGAATTTATGACGATATAAAATCCCAAATTAACTTAATTATTTCTTTATTTGCTTCTAATTCCTGCTGGAATCAAATATCATATTTATATAAAAGTGGGAGTTTATTTAAATGTAAATTCTAATTTTGATTAAATTTAAATTGTATGGAAGCCGATGTAGCTATGTTAATATTTATTTTAATGATCATTAATAATTATATTTTATCATACTTTATTTAAGCATATATTTTAATTTGATAATCAGGCAATCAAAATAAGAAACATCTAATAAGCATTTTTGCTAGTGATAAAATAAAGTAATTTCGTTAAATTCTCAATAACTAAATATTTCATCAATAAAATTCTATATTTTATACAAAATGTGAACAATGTGAAAAGAACGAAGAAGAAAAAGAATATGATATAAAAAGAATTTTAGAGAACGTTAAAGAAACGAGAAAATACGGTAGAATGAAAAACAAAAAAGCTGAAGGGTATATCACATGTTCAAGAAAAAAGAATGATTTGAAGAAAAAGAATAAATTCAAAGATGTAGGAACTGGAATATAATAATTAGATTTGATGAGACTTTATTTTAATCCAAGAAGCTTTCAAATAATTACAGGATCTTCACTTATAATAATTACCTAATGATACCTAATATTTATTTCTATTCCAGGAGAGCAAAATTTTTAATTATAAAAAAATTAGAATAGAAATTATTTAACTACCAACATTTCTTCATGATAAGTAATTGAATATCTGCAGAAGACACAATTGTAAATGAATTTCATAAATATATAATTTGGTAAAAAAGTGAAAAGTAAATAAAGTACCGTATTCATCAAAGGAACTTCTATTAATTACGTAAGGATTTTATATTTTTTACTCTATATATCAATTATTTTCAGTGTAATCGAGATTTCAAAAAATTTAGCGGGATTTTCAAACATTTTTAAAAATATCCAGTGATTTGAACAGATTTCAACTGATCTTAAGGGATTTTAAGGTATTTCGAAGGACGATAAAGTATGGCAAAGAATTACACCATTTTTATTTAATTCAACGGAATTTCCTAAGCTTTTTAGGGTTTTTATGAGATTTCGAAGTATTTCAAAAGATTTCAAGGGATTACAAAAGTTTAAGGCATTTCAAAAGATTCCAAAGTATTATGAGAGGTTTCACAGATTTCGAGTGATTTTAAATGATTTCAAGAGTTTTAAGAAATCACCAATTTCAGAGAATCTCAATTTTTCAAGGAATTTTAGAAGATTTTAAAACACCTTAATGATTTTATTCAGATTTCAAGAGATTTTACGAGATTTAAAGAGATGAAGAGATTTAAAGAGATTTCGAAATATTTTGAAAGAAGTCACGGGATTTTGAAGATTTTAAACGATATGAAGAGATTTCATAAGATTTCCAAGATTTCACGGTAGTTTTCAGGAAAATTCAAGTATTTGAGCGAAAATTAACCTTTTTGTTGAGAAACAATATTTTTGGACTGAAAATCCATTTTGGTTGAGGGATGAATTATTTTATTGAAAATTCATCTTTTGGTTGAATTCAACTTTTTTAAATTTTAAATTAAATTTTTTTGGTTGAAATATCCACTGTTACATTATTCGTTGGAAATTAATTTTTTTATTGAAAATCGAACTACTTTGATGAGGGTTGAACCACGTTGTTAAAAAATCATTTTTTTTTCACGATTCGTCATTTTAGTTGAAAATTCATCTCTTTGGTTAAAAGTTGAACTATTTTGTGGAAATTTATTTTTTGTAATTGAAAATTCATCTGCTTAGGTAAAAGTGGAACTATTTTGTTAAAATTGTATTTCATTCTATAAAGTTTAATCTCTTTAGTTGAAAATTGAACTATCTTGTTGAAAATTCACTTTTTTTGTTTGATGGAAATTAATTTTTTTAAACTGAAAATGTAACGTTTCCATTCTTGGTTAAAAATGGATTTTTTTAAATCTGAAAATTCGTCTTTTTTCGTAAAAAACTAATTTTCTTGGTTTGAAATTTCCTCTTTTTAGGTTCGAAATGCCACAGTTTAGTTGAAAATTAACTTTTTTGTTGAAAATTCATATTTTCGTGTTACAAATTCAACTATTTTACAGAAAAATCGTCTTTTAGCTTGAAAGTTCAACAATTTAAATGGTCTATTTTTCATCATTTTAGTTGAAAATTCATCTCTTTGGTTAAAAATTGGACTTTTTTGTTAAAAATTCATTTTTATTTTTGTTCAAAATTAATTTTTTAACTGAAAATGTAACCTTTCCATTTTTGTTGTAAATTTCTCTTTTTTAGTAAAAAATTTTTATATTTGTTCGGAAATTAATGTATTATGTTGTAAATTCGTATTTTTTAGTTAAAATATCAACTACTACAATTTTTCTTCAGCGTTCATCTTTGTATGTCGAAAATTCCAATATTTATTTGAAAATTTAACTATTTGTTTGGAAATTCAACTATTTTGTTGAAAATGTAATTATTCTGGCGAAAATCCAGTTCTTTGGCTGAAATATCAACCATCACACTTTTCGTTGAAAATTTATCTTTTTGTTGAAAATTCGATTTTTTGGGTTGAAAATTCAATTCTCTTTCATTAAATTTTTGTATTAATTTATTGAAAATTAAATTGAGATTTCGAATATTTGGTTGAAAATGCAACTGTTTTTGGTTGAATTTTATTCATTTTTGTTTGAATATATGACCATTTGGTCTAATATCCTACTTCATAGGTTGAAAATTCAACTATTTTGTTGAAAATTTAAATATTTCGTTAAAAATCATCTTTTTTGGTTGAAAATTCTACTGTTTTGTTGAAATGTTGGCCCTTTGGATTGCAAGTTTATCTTTTATTGTACAAAAGTAACATTTTTTGGATGAAATAAAAAAATTAATATGAATTTTTACATTCTAATCTGAAATTGTTTTATTCCGTTTGTAAAGAATTGTTTGTTATAAATGTTACAAGATTAAAATTATGGTCTTTGAATATTAATGTTCAGGGAAAATAAAAAATTGGTCAGGAAAAAATGAGGGAAAAGTCACGGAGGGAATTTCGATAATGAAGTATCCAGAAGTAAAAGTTTATGAAATAAAGCTAAAATTGCAATATATAATTTTGTAATTGCACCCACTGTGCTCTACGGTAGAGAGATCTGGATCTATTAAGAAAAGAATAAGATTAAAGTTAACGTACTGGTTTGGTCAGGTTGAGAAAATTGTATGCCACGACAGAAAAGTGTGAAAAAAAAAGTTTATAATGAATGTGTGATGAAGAGTATATCAACGGAGTAAGAGACGCCTGAAATGATCTTGGATAATAATGGGCCCTCTTGGAGAGCTTTACTTATTGGATGTGATTAAGAGTAAAAAGTTGAATCTTACTATGGGGTTATCAGTCAGCTTGTCTTTTTTTGTATGATTCATGGCATATGATGAATTTGTGAAGGTCTTCACCTGGGGAAAGAGAGATTGATCAGCGATCTGTGTCGGAGCAGTGCGGCGGATTCTATATTGGTCTAAAATTTATACCTTCTTATTTATACCTCCTTCTACACTTCCCTTTCTCACATTTCTCATATGAATTCCTCGATCCCCGGCAGTATAACTAGTGATGCATTCAAGACGATTTCGCGAAAATTCGAGATTTTTTTAAAACATGTTCAGGTGAACTCAAAACTTCATGGAGATCGAGAATCTCGAATAAAAACTTCTGAGATTCTCGATCTCCATGCAGTTTTGAATTTACCTGAACATGTTTCAAGCAAATTTCGAATTTTCTCGAAATCGTCTCGAATGCAACACTCTTTTCAGGAAAGCGTAACTCACTCGATTCTAGCCTCGTTATACTTAGTGATGCATTCGAGACGATTTCGAGAAAATTCGAGATTTTCTTGAAACATGTTTAGGTGAATTCAAAACTTCATGGAGATCGAGAATCTCAGAAGTTTTTATTCGAGATTCTCGATCTCCATGAAGTTTTGAGTTCACCTGAACATGTTTTAAAAAAATCTCGAATTTTCGCGAAATCGTCTTGAATGCATCACTAGTTATACTGCGGGTAGAACCGAGTGAGTTACGCTTTCCTGAAAAGAGTGTTGCATTCGAGACGATTTCGAGAAAATTCGAAATTTGCTTCAACATGTTCAGGTAAACTCAAAACTGCATGGAGATCGAGAATCTCAAATAAAAAGTTTCGAGATTCTCGACTCAAGATCTCGATTTTTTAAGATTCTCGATCTCCATGTAGTTTTGAGTTTACCTGAACATGTTTCAAGAAAATTTCGAATTTTCTCGAAATCGTCTCAAATGCACCATCCCCCTGAAAAATGAGCAAGATTTAATTAATCTCATTCGGAATTGAATTAGATGCGATGACTTGTAGGGTTAATTAAATGATTAATTTAATTGGTATCTGGCCATATTTGAGACTGGTAACAACTTGTATGAGAATACTTGACGTAAGTCAAGAGTGAAAACCCAAGTTTGTGTTGGAAGGATCAATGAAGTTGTGCTGCGGTCGCGTTACAGCGATTTCGAGCGCCCAAGTGAATTAACTGACTTGACTTAACCAGTTTGGATAACTTAAGCTCACTCTAAACAACCTCGGATTACGTACGCGGCTTACCGCGCTTCGTGCTTCAATTAAGCCGTTTATGTTTGCCCACTTTTCCTCCTTATTGTTCTTTCTCAAATTTTACTGGGTACTCTCATGAAGAAAAATCTCTTTAATAATCAAAATAAAAGCCATTTCTTTCAAATTTTTAAATACGTATTTTATATTACTTTAGCAATTGCAATCTACAAATTTATGGTAAAAAATGATTAGAATCTTAGACTGGATAGGGTGATTCAAAAATAATTATTTTCGAATCTGATCACGCTCACTAGGCTCAGTTATACCTTTTTGGTCAACAAATTATTTAAGAAACAAAATTGGATATGATTTAGAGATCCACTTTCGTATTTTTTATTCACTTTTGGTTGTTTTTCATTTTCTCAATGTCTTGAAAATGCATGTATTAAATCTTTATATGTCTATATGTATCCCCTTTTATATTTCCTTCATTGTAAATCATATAATGCAAATTTGTATACTCATTTTAAGGAAAATATAATTTTTTTCTTACTTCGTTCATATTTTTCTGTTATAAGTAACTTTTCTGGAATTAACATATTGTATTTTGTGATTGGCACACCGTATGTGAAATTCTTATAGAAAAATGTGAAACAAGTAAAATAAAATTATTATTTTCCTTACAAATGAGTTCAAACATTTTCATTAAATGATGTACTTTGTACACAGTACATGATGTTAATGAAGAAGGTGATAATTCTAAATGTATACAAATTTAATGCAAGCATTTTTGAGACACTGAGAAAATAAAAGCAACAAAATACCAATTAAAAAGACAAAACTCAAATAGGTCCCTCTAAATCATATCTTGTTCAGATTCGGAAATCATTGTTTTGTCTTATAAAATGAATTACCCTACTGGATATAGCTTTACTTTCCAGTCCCAACTCTTCTCTTAATACAAATCAGTGAAAATTCACTGATGAATCTGAGACTATTCAGTCAAGTTTCACCAATTTTCTACTATATAAATTTTGAATCAGGGAAAATCTTCAATGACTTTATTCAGTGATCTATTTCAAACTGATTAATTCAGCGATTTTAACTGATTATTCAGTAAAGAAATGGGTCACTGAATGAAATCAGTAAAGTAATGGGTCAAAGATTTAAATTTAGAGAGTAGTAGAAAAAGCCACTCATACTTCGGTACCCTTTTGTACTCTGAAATCCGTGAAAAATAAAACTGATAGATTTGCAATTGCGAATCTACAAAATTGAATAAATTTCAATTTAAAATCTTCAACATTGAGCTGTTTAAAAAAGCTTGCAAAATTAAATCATTTTACATTGTACAAATTAAAAATTGAAGGATCTGCAATTGCAAATCTTCAAGATAGACCTATTTCAAAATTTTATAATTCTAAGTTATACACATTCAAAACTAAACAAGTTGGCGATTTTTTAATTGTAACTCTTCGAAATTGTAGAAATTCAAATTGTAAATCTTTAAAATTGAAGAGTTTTAATTTTGAAAATTTACAATAAAACAGTATGCAAATTTCAAGCTTAAAAATTTTGTAATTTTGATTATTTACATTCAAATTTCATCAATTTGGAAGATTAAAAATTGAAAACTCTTGACTTTGGTCTACAAAATCTTCAAAATCATCAAAATTTAGGCATTTTTATTTATACAGCTCTAAAATTGAAGATATTTCAATTGTAAATCTTTAAAATTATATTAATTATATAACTTTCTTCAAACTATATCAGTTGACATTTTACGTATTAAAAATTGAAGGATCTTTAATTGCCAATCTTCAAGATAGACCTATTTCAAAAAGATGTTCAAAATTTTATGATTTTAAACTATGAACATTCAAAACTAAACAAGTTAAAGAATGTTCAATTCTTAACGTCTTTAAAATGGATGTAAAAATCCCACGTTAACTTTTTTTTCTTTGCTTCTAATTTCTACTGGGATAAAATCTGATATATAAATGAAAGTTAGAGATTACTGAAAGCCGATTAAAATTGAAATTGAAATTGAAGTTGAAATTGAAATTGAAATTGAAATTGAAGTTGAAATTGAAATTGAAATTGAAATTTAAATTTAAATTTAAATTTAAATTGAAATTGAAATTGAAATTGAAATTTAAATTGAAATTTAAATTGAAATTGAAATTGAAATTGAAATTGAAATTGAAATTGAAATT
>CAKNYM010053043.1:240252-296786 GCA_932195095.1 Andricus curvator | reverse complement strand
AAATTGAAATTGAAATTGAAATTGAAATTGAAATTGAAATTGAAATTTAAATTGAAATTGAAATTAAAATGATAGTACTATAAGTTTGAGCATATGTGTTATTTTTGATAATTAGACAATAAAAATAGAGAAAAAGCTACATTTTGATGAAAAAAAGTTATAAATTTTAAGAATAAACTTTATAGACATTTTTAAGTATTTTTAATAATTTGTTCTTCAGCAAGAAATTAAAGAGAAACAAATATGAAACTCTTAATAGTTGATTGCATTTAGGGTATTTTAAAATATTGTTGAAGATTTAGAGAAAAGTATAACAAGAAATTTAATGAAGATTGTAAAGTTCGAGAAGTTTTAGAAATCAGGGCAAATTTTAAGGAAAACTCCCCTAACACTTCCTTATTTTGAGTTGTTTTAATTTTAAATTATTCGATCAAGAACTTATTAAATTTAAAAAGATTTAATTTTAAAAGCTACAGTTACAATTTCACTAAATTTCAGTGAAAGGTCTAATAAACTAAATAAAATAAAAAACTGAATAAACTAAACTAATCGTCAGTCAAATTTCACTGACTAGATTAGTGAAACAATTTTAGTTTACACTCAACTCCCGATATAAGACCCCCCGGGCTTACGATGTTCCTGGAACTGATGGCCTCCCCAGTTTCGTGATGAGAGGAACCGCGGGGCCGAAAGAGAGGATGTGCTCCGTCAAGCGTGACGAACAGCTCGAGGGCCACACTCTTAGCGCTTTACTTGCACCAGGTTGCGTCATGCGGCCAAATCCAACAGAAATGATTCATGCGGCCCTGCCTGTTCACGTTTGGATTCCCCCGATTTAGGATCAAGGCCAACACAAGCCATGCCCGAAACCAGTCTTATATCAGGAGCTGAGTGTATATAGAATCTTGAAGCATTAAATTCAAAATCGTTATATTTTAGATGTGATTAATATCTCCCTTTGAATGCAATACTTTAAATCTCTTTCAATTTTGTCGTTAAAATTCAAGGTCTTTGCAATTTTCAATTTATCCTTTTAACTTTGGATTTTCTGAACGAAGTGTTTCGTCGTCCCGAAATTTGGGATGACTAGTCCAATTCGGGACGACTAGTCCATCCCCTTTTCCAACTCCTTTTTTGAGCTTGTTTAAAAGTGTTTTTAAGGGTTTTAAAATGATTTGTTTTTTAATAGAAAAATGTGTGAAAATCACTCAATTTATTGATAAAAAAAATATTTTTAAATCAATTATCACGAAAACTGGGTGTAGCCGGGATGTGATGTCTGGTAAAGATTAATGATGGCATTTGATAAATTTTCAAGTGCGCAATTTTTTATTTATTGTATAAACACTAAAAAGTAAACATAAGGTGATAAGGCCTATTTTATCTACATCGAGTGCTTATGATTGGTTTTTTAATTCGGCGTAAATTATCTTATTTGAAAAAATCTCTAATCTCATGTGTACTCTTGTAAAGTACATATTTTCGCAACTTCAATTCAAGGCTGCAACACTTGAGCCTACAAAATTAAAGCTATTTTACATTATTACTGAAATTATGTGACCTTGGATTAAAAATATTCTGTGAGGAACGTTATTACATAATCTTATTCTGAAATCTAAAGTCTCTCCTTTTCTCGACTGTGAATTTAACTCTGCATAAAAGACAAAAAATGACTATTCATTATTTTTTCAAGTTTTTAAAATTTTTTTTTGTAACTTATACAGGGTGACCACAGGTCAGGGAGAATTTGGAAATAAGGGAAAAGTCAAGGAATTTCGTGAATTTTAGATTTTGAAAAAAATGGCAAAAATCGGTGAATTTCTGTGAGAAGCACTTTAAGTAACTGTCAAGAACAATCAGGGCTACAACGCAGTCACTTTTAACCAACTTTTTTCAAAAATTACATGTTAGTCACCTTTTAGTCACCTTTCAAAGATAGTCACTATAGTCACTTTTTAAAATGAAAAGATCTCTTTAATCACTTTTTTCAACAAATTAACCCATGGGTGAACCACTATTGAATTCAGGTCTATACCTATTTCTGAATTTTCTTGAATTCCAAGGAATTTTCTAGAGCTTTAAAAAGTTTCAAAGGATTGCGAAAGATTTAAAAAGATTTGAAATATTTTAGAGTAATCTAAAATAAGAGATTTCAAGGAATTTTTAATGGATTTTAATAGTTTTGAAGGTATTCCAAAGGATTTCTAGAGATTTAAGGGGTTTTTTGAAACTTGCAAAGAATTTTCAAGAACTTTAAAAAGTTTCAAAGGATTTCGGAAGGTTTCAAAAGATTTGAAATATTTAGGGTATTTTTGAAGATTCGAAGGAATTTTACAGAAATTAAAAAAACATTCAAGGAATTTCAAACTATTTTCAAGAATTTGAAATATCTTAAGGTATTTTCAATAGATTTCAATCATTTGGAGTGATTTCAAAGGATTTTGAAGATTTTAGGGTATTTTCAAAACTTTGAAGGAATTTTGAACAGTTTTAAAAAGTTTCAAGGGATTCCAAAAGATTTCAAACGATTTACAATATTTTAGGGAATTGTTGAAGACTTCAAGATATTTTTAAGATATTAAAAAAATTATCAAGGAATTTCAAAATATTTTACAGGATTTGAAATATCTTGAGGTATTTTTAATATATGTTTTTTAATAATTTTGAGTGATTTCAAAGGATTCATCATTTTGTTTGGAAATGTAACTATTTTTTTGAAAATTAGTTTTTTTAAACTGAAAATGTAATTCTTCGAATTGAATATTCCATAATTTTAGTCGAAAATTCATGTCTTTGGTTGAACAATAATTTTTTTTTCTGAAAATTTAACTGTTCAATTTTTGGTTGAAAATTTATCTTTTTTAGATGAAAATTCATGTATTTTGTTAAAAATTCATTTTTTGTTAGTATAAATTAATCTTCTTGGTTAAAAATGTATCTTTTTGGTTGACAATTACTTTTTAACGGAAAATGTATCTATTATATTGTTAACTGAAAATTCATATTTTCTAGTTCAAAATTTTACTATTTGGTTGAAAATTTGTCTTTTTTATTTGGATATTGAACTATTTCGCTAAACAAAGTCTTTTTTTTGGCAGAGAATTAATCTTCTTGTTTGAAAATTCATCTTTTTGGTTGAAAATTCAATCATTCCGGTTAAATATTCGTCATTTTAGAGTATTGATGTTATTTTATCGACCAGGGTAATAATATAATTAATTAATTTCTGAGGTTAACTTTGGCCGATTCATGGTTAAATAATTTTGTGCAGAAACGAGGGAAAAAAAAAGTTTCTCTTGAAATTTATTTGAACAGTAATCGGCAAAATTTAACATCAGAAATTAATTATTCATCATTTAATTTGAACATTCATCTTTACGTTGAAAATAAAATTATTTAATTGAAACCTAAACTCTTTTGTTAACAATTTGTCTTTTTGGTTTAAACTTTAAAATTATCTATTCCAGTTGAAGATTCATCATCTTAGTTGAAAATTCATCACATTGGTAATTGGTTGAAAATTCTTTTTTTTTCCGGGTGGAAAATTAATTTTTTGTTCTGAAAATTTAACTATCCCATTTTTGGTTAAAAGCTGATCTTTTTTAGTTTCAAATTCAACTATTTGCTTGAAAATTCATCTTTTTTATATCAAAATTCAATTAATTTGTTGATAATTTATGTATTTTGTTGGAAAATCGTCTATATTTTGGTGGAAAATTAATCTTTTTGGTTGAAAATCTAACTATTTGGTTGAAAATGCAATATTTTTACTTGAAAAGTTAGGAATTCGAAGCGGTAGAAATGGAATTTGATATAGTAGCGACATTAATTTTACCAAATGTGCACTGAATTTTAAGTATAAGAAAATATAATAAAAATGTGTTTGAATTATTATTCAAATTCATGGCATTTAAAAAAAAAGTCAAGAAATGATAAATTATGTTTTTATTTTCATTTAATTATTTAATTAATCGATGGTGGTAATATATTTAAGAATATCTTGTAATATAATTTATTAAACCTTTCTAAATTAAACATAATTAATTTAATCCCTAGAATCTAAAAAAAAATTATTTTGCGTACTATGAAAAATTATACTTCAAAAAAACTTGAGATACCTGGAAATAAACCTGGAATTGTTAGGGAATTTTTTTCCCAGATTTGAGTAGACACCCTATAATGCAACTGGGGGACGATTACGTAACTTTTCCACATCCCACTTCCCACTTTTCAATTATATAATTGTATAATTGTTTCCAAATTCACGCCACATGAAACTGTTGATAGACGTTTCAAAATTCGTCGAGCGGGAGGTTGAGCGGCTGAACTCGGGAGGTGGTTTTCTGCAGTTTTCCTCTCCCCTGGCCAATCGTCCAGGCAAATAAGAGTACTTCTAATAAAGCTGGATTCAGCCGCGGGTTATCACTGGTTGCGATTAAATTCATACAGTGATTCTAAGCCTACCTTAGTAAAAGAAACATTTTCACAGGCCCATACCCAGTGAAGTGGAGTCGTCTGGCGATATATGTACTCATGTTAAAGGACTTGAATGATACTTTAGCAGCCAGGGTGACCCGTGTATGGACCTCTGTTTCACCGGTGTTTTAAAATAAAAAGGCATAGTACAATAGCTTTTAACCACAGTGCTACGGAACTTAAATGGACCAGCCTTACAAGACAATAATAATAATGACGTGAATTTTCAAAAAATGACATGTGAAAAGTGGAAAGTGGGAAATGGGAAGTGGGATGTGGGAAAGTTACGTAATTGCCCCCTGGAGAGCATTTGTGAATAATAAAGTAAAAGTTTGAAGTTTTAACGACAATTTTATCTAAAACGATCTATAATTGATCGTTATTGACCCAATAAAGACCTACTTATTTAACACCTTTGCTGTGGGTGTTTCGTTTGTAGGATTGTAACAATAACGAGCAGTTTGAGATTAAAATCGAGATAATCTTCTCTAGGAGAAACCTTTTACTTTTCAAGTTTAAAATTGAAACGAATAAGAATCGAAGCAGCTCAAAGCCTTTATAGTGCAACAGAAGCATTGCTTTATCAAGTGGTGCAATTAAGATCAAGAGATCTGTGAGGCGTAGCCAATTAAGATTATTTATCTATTTGTAAGGGCAACTGTATCAGGATTCGTTGGCAAACATCGTCTTACCAGCTTGTTTGGAGTTTAGTTTTAAAATCCTTCGTCAGCTAACTACATGCAAACGCAAGGTGCATACTTGCAATTGGGAAATGGGAAGTAAGAAGGACGAAGATGAAAACTTAACTCGAAATTAATGAGAAATAAATAATGAATACAACCCCTTTTTAAGATGTTGATGGAAAAACGAGGATTTCTCAACACATCTTGTTACAGAAAAGGAAATTCACATTTCCTTATTTTTCTTATTTGTTTATCATTATTTTTAGTTTTTTTCTCTTCTTTACTCTTGATATCAAGTGGGTGATGTAAGGTAGGTCTGATAAGTAGTACATAGTAATATTAGTATTAATATTAAATGTAATAATCATAAATTCACGAAATAATAAAAGTATAGACAAATAAGGTGTCATCCTAAAATAAATAACAAGAATCAAATCTTGCAAATCTAACTAAGATTTTATAAACTTAGGGAACAAACATACATGAAAACTATAAATTCTGTTAATTAAATAAACGTGGAACCTTGATAAAATAACTTTCAGAAAATAGAATGTGTTAATAACAATAAGTATTTAGTTTTGAAAACGTTGAATTTTATCATTACTTCAGGGCCTCGAGTTTCTTTTCGAAGCAAATTTTCCAGTTTTCTAATCTAATATTTTGAAAATATTCCAAATTAATTCTAATGTTTATTCAAAATATTATTCTTTAGTCTATAAATTACCACAAATCACATTTATTTATTGCAGGCTTCACAGTCTTTCCCCCTTTTCTCGTTTTTTTCACATAAATTAGAGCTGAATAAATTAATATAGAACCCGACAGAGAATTCGTCTTTTTGGCTTGAAAATTCAATAATTTAATTGAAACTTTGTTTCTTTTCTTGGTTTGAAAATTAATCTGTTTCGGTTGAAAATTAACTTCTTTGTTGAAAATTCGTTTTTTTAAATTGAAAATAACTTTTTTTTTATGTAAATTTAAGTATTCCGTTTTTAGCTAAAAATGTATCTTCTTTATTTCAAAAATTCAACTATTTGGTTGAAAATTTATGTAATTTGTTGAAAATTTGTCTTGTCGGTAGGAAATTAATCTTCTTTTTTCGAAAATTCAACTATCTTTTTCAAAACTTCTGTATTTATTGAAAATTCGTCCTTTTTGGTAAAAAATTAATCTTCATAGTTGAAAAATCAACTATTTTCTTCAAAATTGATGTATTTAGTTGAGTATTCGTCTTTTTTATTAGAAAATTAATCTCTTTGGCTGAAAATTCATTTTTTTTGTCCAAAATGTAATTATTTGGTTGAAATTTTAATTTTATTGTAAAAAAGTCATCTTTTTGGTTTGAAAATTGAACATTTTAAATGAAATTTTCTTTCTTTATTGCCTCAAATATCTTTCTTTGTTAAAAATGCAACTCTTGTTGAAAATTCGTCTTTTTGATTTGAAAATTCATCCCTTTTGGAAGAAATTTAATCTTTTTCGAATAAAAAAACCACTGTTTAGTTGGAAGTGATTCTTTTTTGGTTGAGGATTCAACTATTTTGTTTAAAATTTGTATTTTTTCGTCGAATTCAACTGTTTTTTATTTAAATAAAAATCTTTTCTTGGCTAAAATATCAACTAAAATATTTTTTGTTGAGAATTTATATGTTTTGGTTGTTGTTTTGGGGGTACGTGGTTCAAAATTTCATAAAAAAACGTTACGTAATTTATACGCACGGCCCCTGAGAAATATAAATAGAAGAAAAATATGAATTAAAACTGACCATAAGAAAGCAAAGAAGGAAATAATGTATTTGTAAAACTAAAAGTATTCTTTTGTGTTTAGAATACAAAGAAGGCTGAAATTAAAAGAAAGAAAAAGCTGAGTAGGGAAGAAAGAAATGATGATGAATGGATCCCGTGAAGGTAGAGAAAAGGAAAAGTATGATACTAGAACTGTAATGATTACAATAAGAAAATATTTTTCAAATAAGGAATGAATAATGAAAAAGAAATTATGCAATTTTTAAAATAATAATACATCTTTATGAAGATGCCAAGTAAGTTAACAACATTAAGTTAACAAGAAAAAGAAGAAACATAGTACAAGTGGAACACTGAAGATATTGAAAATTTCGCTCAAATTTTTATACAATAGCATGGAACGTAAAAAAACGTAGCTAAAAGTGTTTCTTTTCGCATTAGAACATTTTTTAGACTATGGATGCCAAAAATGTTTTCATTTTCTTGTAATGGTGCTATTTTTTAAATGCTGTTTTTTCAATTAGTTAAAATATTTTATATTTATTTATTTTTTACTTTCCCACTATCACTTTTCAATTTTTTCACCGTTTTCAAAATAGATGCATATACATTATACAGGCATCTTCAACAAAATTATGATTAAATTATTATTTTGCTTTCTGTTTCTTTAAATATACGTGTAAGGTATTGTTTTTTACAATTTTTTAATGATAAGATCAATAGACATAGACACTTTAAATTTTATCACTTTATTTGTGCAAAATTTTCCAAATATTGTTGTTCTTTTGGATCACGAAAAAAACGATTTTTCTTATCTGATTATTAATGTATACATGTTGGGTTTCGTTTTTCCATGAAATGGTCGAGATAATAACATTTTTATCGTTTCTTTTCTTCTAATATTTCCAGATAAACAAAATTTTTATCCAAAACAACAATAACTTTCGAAAAATTTGCAAAAATAAAGTGATAAAAACTTCAAAATTGCTGTGTAAACTTTTTTCCTATCTCGCGTATTTTTTTTTTTTAAACTTCGAATTTTCTATTTTCAGAAAAATTGCCCCTATTTTGTTACATTTTAACCTTTTTCTTGTCTGCTTTCGAACGGGTTTCAAATCCCTCACCAGATTCAACAAAGAAAAGTTAAATATCATACATCGCAACATTTATTTTTAATTCGTCTTTTTGACGAACTTTTTGAATCAATGATGTGCTGCTATTTTTTGTATTATGTATTTTTTTTAATTCATTTTCTACTTGAATATCGTAATTGGTTAGTGATAAACCCACAGAATACATCAGTTTTATTTTTAATTTAAAATATCGTATACATATTATAACTCGACGAAGTTATGAGTATAAACATTTGAAAAAATAATTTAATTTCCCAAGAACGACATAAATTTATTTGACCTTTTGTATTCTTTCATTATTAATGTAAAAAATACAAATTCTCAAATTTTGCTGATTTTGAAGCTCAAAAGTCAAGTTTTCAATTCAAAATCATCCAAATTATTGAAGAAATTTCGAATGTAAATCATAAAATTACAGAAATTCTTAATTGTAAATTCTCAAAATTAAAAACTCTTCAGTTTCAAAGATTTATAACTTAAAGTTCTACAATTTTGAAGAGTTACAATTGAAAGTTCTTGAATTTTTGTTAAATTTTCAAGATTTATATTTCAAAGGTACTTAATTTGAATTATTTTTGAATAGTTCAATTTTGAAGATACACAATTTAAAATTCTTCAATTTTTACGACTTGCAATTTAAAATTCTTCAATTTTGGAGATATACAACTAAAACTCTTCAATTTTTAAGATTTATAAATAAAACATTTTTAATTTTGATGATTTTGGAAATAAAAAGTCAAGTCTTCAATTCTAAATCTTCCAAATTCAACAAAATTTTGAACGTAAAGCATGAAAATTACAGAATTTGTATTTTTAAAACTTAAAACTTGCATAATTTTTAATTGTTAATTTTCAAAATTCAAAAATATTCAATTTGAAATATTTAAAATTCAATGTTTTACAAATTTGAAGATTTACAAGCAAAAATTCTTCAATATAAAATATGTATAAATAAAAATGCTTAAATTGTGATGATTTCAAAGATCAAAAGTCAAGAGTTTTCAATTCTAAATCTTCGAAATAGATCAAATTTCAAAGTTAAATTATGAAATTTACAGAATTTTTAATTTTAAAACTTAAAACGTGCATAGTTTTTGATTGTAAATTGTCAAATTTGTAAAACATTGAATTTTAAAGATTGACAATTTGAAGTTCTGCAATTTTGAAGAGTGACGATTGAAAATTCTTGAATTTTGAAAATATAGAATTGCAAATTATTCAATTTTCAAGATTTATATATTTAAGGTATGTAATTTTTAACGTTTTTTAATAGTTTTATGTTCAAGATTTACAATTAAAAGTTCTCAAATTTTCACGATTTGCAATTTAAAATTCTTCAATTTTAAATATTTGCAATTGAAGACTCTTCAATATTTAGTGTGTGTAATAAAAAATGATGCAATTTTTAATGCTTTTTTTTAGAACAGTTCGAAAAACATAGGAGCTCCAGTTTGGAGAAAGTAAATGAATGAATTTGAAGATTATTATATAAAATAAATATATTTAACTTTTCTTTCGAAATTGATGAAAAAATGCGGAAAATCTGTAAATTAATAAAATGGCGAGATTTTGGAAAAAAAAGTCTTGATTCAAAAGCTTCTGAAACAGTTAACATTAGAAGGTAATAATAGCAATGCTTGTAAAAATTAAAGCTTTCCCTCTAAAGTATTCTAATAAAAGAAGTTACGCATTTCTTCCATTATTATCTGTAATTCCTTATCAATTATTATAAATCGTTGATCATATCCAGGGAAATTATCACAATCATATCTCCCATCATGAAAACAGCATATGCAATAAACTATCATTAAAGCGGCGAATTATGAAATAATAAAAATACAATTATTTATTAATGAATCTGCTAAAGTGCTTTCGAGTTAAAAGATGTTGGCCGGGGAATTCGCGAGATTTATAGTGGAAACTAGAAGTGCACGGTAAGTATACGCAAATAGGAAGAGCGATATTGTAAAGAAAGTGGGGCAAGAGGTGGGGGAGGGTTGAAGAGGAGAGTAGGGTGGGGGCGGTGCCTCGCGTTATTACGTTTCTATGGAGATATCATGGAGGGGCTTTAATTTCAGAAGTATTCAAATTTATTTAAATCCAATTTCCTCGGGTTCTATATTAAATCCGTTGTGTCGTGCCCTGCCTCGATTCCCCATCCCTCTTCCTCTATTACATCCTTTCTTCTGCCTCGAGTGACTTTCTACATAACAATTACAGTCATTAAAGAACTTTTCAGCATACATACATACATACATACATACATACATACATATTCTTGCAAAAAATGAAAGAATTGTGCCAACATCGACACTTCAATGTCATGCATATAAGAGTGACACAATGCGTTACATTGTCACCATTTGTATATAGAGATCATGTGTTGTAGCGAATGAGGATGTTTTCGTGATGTCACTGTTTGGATCTGCATTGAGCGCCACATGAATGAACTCATTCGCAAGGAAACATCATATTACTAAGAAAGCTTTAATCAGTCATCGTTAGTAGTAAGGGGCAACAGCTGCCCCTTACTACTATCGTTCATTGGCGCTGTCTTTTTTTCATTACAAGATGCGGAGAAGTCACTTAGGGGGCATCCATAAATTACATAAGGCAATTTTCCGACAATTTTGACTCCCCCCCCCCCTCGGTAACGATTTTTCCGACCTTTTCCTGTAGTTGTACGCCATTGTGTACCACTCTTCTTCGTCACAGCTCATCACACAACACTCAAACCCATTCAAGGTGACGTCATATATTCAATCACCCCCACCCCCCCTTTAAGTTAAACTTTGCTCTTCTATTTCATCTGATAAACGATTAAAATAAAACACGAAACATACAAACATAATATTTTAACAGACTTCACAGCCCAAAATGATAGCTCTCAAAACAGGTTAAATAGGGTGATTTTTCGCCAAAATAAGGGAATAATTGGAGAATAAATTGTTTTAAATAATGTTACTATATTGAATGTACCTTATTGGAATTAATATTAAACGTTTAAGATTTCAAGTCGGAAATATAATGCATTTCCAACAAAATAGTTGAATTTTCAAACAAAAATATTAATTTTCTACCACGAGAGATGAATTTTCAACGAAAGAGATGATTTTTTTAGGCATAAAAAATCGAATTTTGTAGAAAAAAATGGAGTTCTAAACCCGAAAAGACAAATTTTCAAACAAAAAAGAATTAACTTCAACGGTTGCATTTTTAATCAAACAGTCAAATCTACGAGCCAAAAAAGGCGAATTTTTTTTAAGAAAGTTGAATTTTGAACCAAGAAAGATGAATTTTCAACCAGGAATTTTTTTACCAAATAAAAAGAAAATTTCAATCAAAAAAATATGAATTTTCAATCCAAAAAGACGAATTTTCAACGAAGCAGTAATTTTGTTAACAAAAAAGATGAATTTTTAACAAAATATTTAAAATAGTTAAATTTTCAACAAAATTTTTTTTTTAACCTCATAGTTAAATTTTCGACAAACAGAGAAGATCAACTTTCAACCAAGTAGTTGAATTTCCGATCAAAAAAGATTAATTTTCAACAAAAATATGATGCAATATACACAACAATTCCAGATAAAGCAGATCCTAAACGTTTTTTCATTTCTTCAACCGTTTTACTTTTGAATAAGGATTTCAGCAAATTTCAGCAAATATATTCGGTCTTGTAGTCAATGCTGATTGGTCATCATTGACCGTAAGTCCGAATTCAAAATATTTTCTGAAATTTTCTGAAATACTTATTGAAAAATATAATCGTTGATATTTCAGACAAAAAACTATTTTAATTTTAAATAAAAAACAGTCGAATGTAACCAAAAATATTAATTCTCCGCAAAACATGTAATAATTGAAATTTCAACCAAAAATGATTTTAATATTAAATTTAAAAAAGTTGTATTCTACCAAAAAATACAGATTTTTCACAATATTGTTGAATCATCAACTAAAACATATTAATTTTTAACCAAAAAGTTGAATTTTCAACCAAGAAAGATTTTTCAGTCAAGAGAGACACAATATTTCAGCCAATTTGTTAAATTGTTTAATAAAAAGGCGAATTCTCTAGAAAACAGTCGAATTTTCAACCCAAAAGTTAATTTTTCACCAAATAGTTGAACTTTCTGCGAAAATAATAGAAGTTTCCACCCAAGTAGACCAATTTTCAACAAAGCAGTTGAATTTTTAAGCCAAATAGTTTAATTTTAAACTAAAAATAATCAATTTTGACAACAAATTCAACAAAACAGTTACATTTTCAATGGTTCTTCAACTATAACAATGGATTTTTAACAAAGTAGTTCAACTTTGAAACATATTTCAAAATTGTTGAATTTTCAACTAAAAGCTATATCAATTTTCATCCAATAATGTAATAATTAAGTTTTTCCAGTTGAAAAAATTAAATTTTAACAAGAAAAAACGAATTTTCAACAAAATAGTTTAATCTTTAACCAATGAAATGGAAATTTAACAAATTAGTTCAACTTTCAAGCAAGCATAGTTGAACGTTCAACCAAAAAAGATGAATTCCCAATAAAAAATTTAATAGTTGAATTTTTGATTAAAAATTATTAATTTTCAACCAAAAATAGAATAGTTAGTATTTCAGTTAAAAAAATTAATTTTCAACAAAAAAAAAAAGAAATTTCAACAAAAGAGTTCAATCTTCAACCAATAAAATTAATTTTTAACTATGTAGTTCAACTTTCAAAAAAAAAAAACGAATTCTCAAGGCAAAATTTAGGACTAGTTGAATTTGCAACCGAAAACCATCAATTTTGAGCCTAAAGTGGATTAGTTGAATTCACAGTTAAGAAAATTAATTGTTGATTAAAAAGAATTAATTTTAAACAAAATTGTTCAATCTTCAACCAAATAGTAGAATTTTTAACCAAAAGAGATCAATTCTGAAATAAAAATATAACAGTAGACTTTTCAATTAGATAGAATTAACTTTCAAGAAAAAATAGTTCGATCTTCTTATTAGTTTTTATTAATTCAGTTCGCATTTGAGCGCAAAAAACGAAAAAAAGGGGAAGCTTCTTGAAAACAGGGGAAAAAGGGGAATCCTTTTTAAAAATGGGGAAAAGAGGGGGGAGAGTGTGTTGTTTCTATTCAGATGCTTTAATTGTCAAATAAAATCACTAATTTTCATTTTTTCAAACATTTCACAAAATTTTTATTCATATTTATATTTTCCATGCATGATGTCACATTATGCGTTAACGCTTTAGGGCTTAATACTAAAGTTTTTTTATTATACAAAATTCATCCATATTTTAAAAGATATAAAGATTCAATTCCTCTACAAAATCGGAATATTTTTGTTTAATTAAAGCAAATAGTTTCTTCCTCAATTTGAACTAGAATTAGATTTAGGTACATAAAATGTTTCTTTTTGTTTGAATGAAATTTCTCTGATGAAAACATAACTTATACTTATTTTTAACAAAAACTGTTAATTCGAAAAATCAAATACCTCTTGGATTTGGGAGGCCTTAAGGCCCAAAGTTCAAATCACCTACTTTTGGGGCAAAAATTGCGAGCCAGCTCCCAATAAATTTGTGATGATGATCCAATATATCGTGCAAGATACTATTTGTTCTTAATTTACTCCGTCTTAATTAAAAATTTTGGCTCTGGCCTCTGAAAGGAATGTAATTAAATTTCGGAATTGAAAAGGGACGAACGTGTTAAAAAGGAAAAATCTGAATCTTGGGGAAGAGGAAAAAAGAGGTCGTCATCCTGAGAGTGAAACATAGTATAAAACGGTGGTACGGTTGGCTGCCTGCAGGCACAGTGATGGTATTTATAATGAAACATGACTAATCTTCCTGCACTCTGGCTTCGACCCCGACCCACCCTCTTCTTGGTTGGCCCTCAGCACATTAGACTTTAGAGTTCGTTATCTGGGCCAACAGATGTACAGACTGTTAACTATTTTACACGATCCTAAATAATTTCACGAAAAATTTAAATCTTGATAAATAAACAGAGCATGTCTGATGTTATCGTTCCGGAATCTCATGAAACACTACTTCTTCCCATTCAATATGAATGCTAATTGCTATAACGAGGTGTTTTCTTGTTTCTTGAAGTGCTTAGATTACCGTGATATATATTTTTATTTTATAATTCACTCTGAAAAAATAAAAAGCTTTTAATTCTGCGTCTGAAACAAGAATGTTCCGTATTACACACAGCAAAAACTGTGGGCTCGATAATGTTGCGGCTCATGTCAGAGTTGACATCCTTTAGATATGAGACTCCCATAGAAACAGAAATTCTCTTTGAGGGTTCCTGTTTAGTTCGTTGATATCCGATAGATGGCCAGTGGCAGGTGTTCAAAATTTAACTATTACGTTTTTAGAAATTTAATCTTCTTGAATTTAAAGATCTTCTTTTCGGGTGAATGTTGATCTCTTTTGTTGAAAATTTTTTTTCAATTCATTATTTTAGTTGAAAATTTAACTTTATGTTTAAAATTCGTTTTTTGGTTTGAGAATTAATTTTGTGAACTATTCCATTCTTTGTTGAAAATTTATATTGTTAATTGAAAATTAATCTTCTATAGTTGAAAATTCATATATTTTGTTGAAAATTCGTCTTGTTTGAAAATTAATCTTCTTGGTTGAAAATTCATCCTTTTTGGTTAAAAATGCAACTGTTTGGTTTAGTGATGCATTCGAGACGATTTCGAGAACATTCGAGATTTTCTTGAAACATGTTCAGGTGAACTCAAAACTTCATGGAGATCGAGAATCTCGAATAGAAAATTTCGAGATCTCGAGTCGAGAATCTCGAAAGTTTTTCTTCGAAATCCTCGATCTCCGTGAAGTTTTGAATTCACCTGAACATGTTTCAAGAAAATCTCGAATGTTCTCGAAATCGTCTCGAATGCATCACTACTTTGGTTGGAAATTAATCTGTTTTGGTTGAGCTTTCAACTATTTTGTTGAAATTTTTTTTTTTTTTTTTTTTGAAAAATCAAGCACTTTGTTTAAAGTTGAACTACTTATTAAAATATTTCTTTTTTTTCGTGAAGATTCATGATTTTAGTTGAAAATTAATATTTTCGAGTCGAAAATTGAACTAGTCTTGTAGAAAATTCGTCTTTATGTCTTGAAAATTCATCAATTTGGTAGAAAATTTACTTTTTTGTTGACAAATCATATTTTTGGGTTGAAAAATCAATTGTTTTGTAGATGATTCGTCTTTTTGGCTTCAAAATTCAATTTTGTTGAAAATCTATATATTTTGTTGAAAATTTGTCTTTTCAGCAGAAGATTAATCTTCTTGGTGAAAATTTATTTTTTCAGTTAAAAATTTAACTATTTGATTAAAAATTCATCTTTTTTGGTTAAAAATTCAACTATTTGGCAGAAAATTCATCTATTTTGTTGAATATTCGTCTTTTTGTTAGAAAATTAATCCTGTTTGTTGAAAATTCATCTTTTCGGCTTGCAAATTCATCAATCTGGTAGAAAATTAACTATTACGTTGAAAATTCATATTTCTGGTTGCAAATTCAACTATGTACTTGGTTAAAAATTAAACTATTTTGATGAAAATGTAACTTTGGTAGAAAATTAACTTTTTTATTGACAAATAATATTTTCGGGTTAAAAAATCAATTGTTTTGTAGATAATTCGTCATTTTGGCTTCAAAATTCAAGTTTATTGTTGTTGAAAATTTATGTATTTTGTTGAAAATTTGTCTTTTTAGCAGAAGATTAATCTTCTTGGTGAAAATTGATTTTTTCAGTTGAAAATTTAAATATTTGATTAAAAATTCATCTTTTTTGGTTAAAAATTCAACTATTTGGCAGAAAATTCATCTATTTTGTTGAAAATTCGTCTTTTTCTTAGAAAATGAATCCTGTTTGTTTAAAATTAATCTTTTTGCCTTGCAAATTCATCAATCTGGTAGAAAATTAACTATTACGTTGAAAATTCATATTTTTGGTTGCAAATTCAACTATGTACTTCGACGCCTCCATTCAATATGAGTCTATGTGCTAACAGCGCTCTGTATGAGACTATTGCTTATACACAGCGCATAGTCTCATACACGGCGCTGTCAGAACATAGACTCATATTGAATGGAGGCGTCGACTTGGTTAAAAATTAAACTATTTTGATGAAAATTTAACTACTTGGTAGAAAATTAACTTCTTTATTGACAAATAATATTTTCGTATTAAAGAATCAATTGTTTTGTAGATAATTCGTCATTTTGGGTTCAAAATTCAATTTTGTTGTTGTTGAAAATGTATGTATTTTGTTGAAAATTTGTCTTTTTAGCAGAACAGTAATCTTCTTGGTGAAAAATTGATCTTTTTGGTTGAAAATTGGACTATTTAATTAAAAATTCATCTTTTTTGGTTAAAAATTCAACTATTTGGCAGAAATTTCTTAATTTGGCAGAAACATCTATTTTGTTGAAAATTCGTCTTTTTGTTTAAAAAATTAATCTTGTTTGTTGAAAATTCATTTATTTGGTTGAAGATTCAACTGTTTTGTTGAAAACTTTCCATTTTTTGTTGAATTCAACTGTTTTTTTTTGCAAATCAAAATATTTTTTGGTTGCAATATATTTCTTTCAGAATTCATCTTTTTTTTAAATTAAGTACTTAGTTTAAAGTTAAACTACTTTTTTAAAAACTCGTTTTCTTTTTGGTTGAAGACTCATTATTTTTGTTGAAAACTCATATTCTCGGGTGGGAAATTCACCAATTTGGTAGAAAATTAACTATTTTCTGAAAATTCATATTTTTGGTTGAAAATTCAACTGTTTGGTTAGAAATTCAAATATTTGGTAGAAAATTAACTTTTTTGTTGAAAAATCATATTTTCGGGTTGAAAATTCAACTGTTTGGTTGAGGATTCAACTATTTTGTTAAAAAGTTCGTTTTGTTTTCGTTTAATTCAAGTGGCTGAAAATTCGTCTTCCGGAAAAAGATTAATCTTTCATGGTAGAGAACTTTTCTAACATAAAAGATTAATTTTCAATCCAAACGGACGAATTTTGAACGAAACAGTTGAATTTTCCGCCAAAAAGGATGAATTTTCCAAAATTAATCTTTTATTTTAGACAAGTCATTTTTCATGGTTGAAAATTCAACTATTTTGTTCAAATTTTTTTTGTTGCTTGAAAGTTCGATTATTGGAAAACCGTGGGTTTTTCGCAGCCAATGTCAAAATTTTTTAAAAATTGCATAAATCTTTGGTATTTTTAGTATACATAAATGAAAAATCAATTTTATCAGTATAATAATAATTATTGTAAAATACAAATGAAGATGTATGTGCTATCTCTTGTAATTGACATAGTAGTAGAAAGTTGTATTTTGGCTTACTAATAATTTACTATGACAAACCTAAAATTCATTAGTTTTTAACTAATGTGACTAGGAGCAGTATTGGTTGAAATCTACTAAGTTTTTAGTTTTCCATAGTTAATTATTGCCCTATTGTATTTGTTGACATTTTGCAAGCAATTTAAACCAAAACGCAACTCTCTACTATATGTAAATTACAAGAGACAGCACAGTCTTCTTCAATTTCATTTTACGTCAATTGTTTATTTAAAAGATGTCGTCACTGAACGTCAAGTCACGGCAGAGTGACGTAGAAAAAAGCAGGGTTTTCATATTTCTGCAAAGGCTATCTTTCAAACGAATTTTTGGTAATTTCCGATTTTTCTTTTACGATTAATTTTAAAAAATTTAGAGCTGTTTTGGAGGGGCCTTCGTAAAGTGAACGATCGCAGGGTCCGAGGTCAATGATAAAATTATTTAAATTTTACATACAATTTGAATCTTATGTTTTTTCAAATTGTTCAACGACTTGCAATAGAATCCTCGACGCATGCCATGTTCAAAATCAAGATTTATGTGACATTTTTACATTTTCTTGTGATAAAGTGCGCAAAAATGTTGTTGCCGTACGTCAGATGAGAAATTTCAGTATTGTTATATTTCATGCATTCTTATAACTTGCTTGTCAATCCAGAGTTCTCTTTCTCTGAAAGAAATCTTCATATTTTCGGCTTGTTTCCACTGAAGAACATTTGCATTCAATATCTTTTTATATTATGTCTATTTTTATAAACTCTAACGTTATTCCTTTCCTAAAGGAAATCCCAGTTTCTGTCCATGAAATATATTTTTATCCACGAAAGTATTATTCCATCATTCTTTACGAAATTATTTTTCTGCAGGCAGAGAAAACAGTCTTTTTATTATTATTTTTTTTTAATATTTTCACAATGTTCTCTTAATAAAGTAAAATATCTACGTGTACCGAAAAAATCATCACATTTTTACCAAAATTTCAGTACAAATAGTCTCTTTTCCAGGTCCCGCTGTTTGTACCAAAATCTTGAAAATTAACATAATGGCAGCGATTTTTCTGAAAATAATAAAAGTTGATTTTCTCTGAAACCAAACCTTTTTTTGCTCAAATTTTTCTGCTAATTTGGTATTCGAATGACGAAGAAATTTTTTAAGTTTCATGCGGGTCAAACCAATTTTCTTTCGAAAAATTTCGTTTTCGAATTTTTCTTACCATCAACAACAGATTCGATAAGGTGCTAAGATAAAAGTTTGTCCATTTTAAAAAGTTCTACAAACAATATCTCCTAGTCTTTTATGGTATTTTGTTTTGTTCGCGAGAAAAATTTAAAAAATCAATTTTTCGAGAAAAGAATCTCGTAGCCACAAAAATGATTTCACCTGCATAAAAATTAAGGAATGTCTTCCTTATCTGAGCAGGAAATAAAAAAAATTGTTGAATAAAAAGTCCTTTTTTGTTTTAAAATCGAATGATTCAGTCATGCCAAAAATAAGATCTGTGTCTTATAAAAGGAACAACATTATCTTTAATGAAAAAACTTTAAAGTTTACGAAAAATAATTGTTTGAACCAATATCAATATCTTAATTAGGTCAACAGTTATAAATGTTTGAAGAAAAAATTGGTATTTTTTTTAAAAACAACCCTAAAATTTCGAATACGCATAACTTCCCGAAAATGATTTTTTTCCTCAAAACGGTGAAATACTTCTCGTCTTATTTCGTTTGAAAAAATATATACAGGGTGTTTTTTTTAACTTGAGACACGAAATATCTCAAAAAATACGCATCCTATGAAAAAATACCCGTAATAAAAACTTTTTATTTTCAAGGGGGAAAAGCGACTTTGAACAAATTTACCCTGCCCCACTCCCCCAGGAGTTGGGGTAACTTTGTAATTTCAAATGGGAACCCCAATTTTTTATCACAGATTCAGATTATCCTTTATGAAATACGTAAGTTTTATTCGAAAAATTGTTTTCGATTCGCGATTTTTTTTCTCGATTTTTCGACTCCCAGGGGGGTGGGGAAAATTTTTTCAAAATCGCTTTTCCCCCTCGAAAATAAAAAGTTTTTATTACGGATATTTTTTTATTGGATTCGTATTTTGTGAGATATTTCGATGTCTGAAGTTTAAAAAAACATCCTGTATTTAAGAGACAAATGATTCTGTGACTTCAAGCTGCACTGCCTGCATGATTTGAAACGGATTCAGTCTAGTAGATTTTAATTTATACATAATAGAAATTTTAATTCTGTATGGTTCGGACATGAACATCCAAATCTAGTAGTATTAATCCGAAACCCCCAAAAAAATAATTCAATTTCTACAGTCATGAGATTAGATCGTGGGAATAGCGATAGGGGTTAGGATTAAAGTTAGTTAAAATCGGGTCGCCAAGTGGTCCAGGTTAACTAAATTCTAGGATTGTGACGGTAATGAATGTGGTATTTAAGCGCAAGATGGAAACACGCTCTTTGTGACAACAAACGTCGACCCTGCGCTCGACAGGCTGTTACCTACCTCTCGTGGAATACCTCTCCGTCTCACCGACTCCCCCACCACTGACCGCGCGGCGTGCCGTGCCCCCACTCCTCCACCTTCTCTCCCCCGTCACTCTTCCCCAACCGCGCGAGTGTTTGTCTCCCCACCACGCGATTCATCCCCACCACCAGACTCAAGCGCGGCCATACTCAACTCATTCCCGCGCCGTCCACGACGAGGATCGCGTGTCGTATTTGTCACGCTCTTTCCGCGCCACGAGACGATCCTTGCGGTAACAGGTTCGCAACTTAAAACAAAAAGTCAGTGCTTCAAATTCGATTGCTCGGATTTCAGTGATATAGTGAAGATTCAGTGACTCGTGTTGTCCAGTGCCAAAACCAGGGATTAACGTGTGAGATACAAATTAACAGCCGTGACTTCACGGAAAAATTGCCACGAGCTTTCACAGTGCCGGTCTTAAACTGGATTTCATTCTGTCCACGTGTTTTGCTGCGCCGGTAAGTCTACCATCACCTGTTTTGTGATTTCCGGCTTGAAACGCGTGTGGAGATACGTGACAAGAGTGCGTGGGTGATTTGCTTTCCATTCCTCGTGCGTGCCGGGAACCACCTGATCCCGATCATGCACAACTTTCCTCCGGCGGACGCCTGCCGCCATCTAGTAGCAGACTTCCAAAACGCCCACGTCGTTGCCCTCTAACCGCATGGGGGAAAATTCCAAAAAGTTTTGTCAATTTCGGTACAAACTATCTTGAAATAGGATTTTTTAAATCTAATTTCGAATTATTTAGGACTTTTCGAATCTGGGGGTAAAAGTGAAGTGAAGAATGCTTCCCGATGTAGATTTTTCTTAGAATTAAAAAAAAATGAACAGGAATTAGACAGGGTAAATTGAGGGGTGAATGAACTTCTAAGTTTCTTTTCTTTCATTTTCGTCGTTTCGGGTTTTAGGTTTCTAAAGCCGGTTTAGAAATTTGAAATAAAATCTGATCGTGCGCTAGAAGTTTCAAAGTCTGATGGGCAGCTAAATACTTTCATCCTTAAACAAAGAATATTTTTTCTGTTTCTAATTTAATTTATTTTAGCATTACGCATACCGAAATTCCGGCACGAATAGCCGAATTTTTCGGTACGAATAGCGGGACCTTGAGAAGGTGGCCCATTCCTACCTAAATTTCGGTACGAATGGCCAGAATTTTGCGCAGGTACGATTAGAAGCTACCTTCATATTATTATTTTAAATTGTTTTTAAAATTAGCCGAAAAGTTATTCTTACTAAATGATTATTCAACACATGGTATGACGAAGTAAATTTAGTAATTAAATCACTTTTTTTTAAACTCAATATTTTTTGGAGATAATTATCTCATTTACGTACAATAATTTAAACAAGCGAATACCCCAAATTTTTAAAAATATCCCAAAAATCTAAATATTCTATAACACAGTGGGTTTCCGACGGCAAGAGTATTCTTCCTCATTTTTAAATAATTTAAATCGAATAATTGTTAATAATGGATGAAATAAGTCAATTTTAATGGCCTAAAATCAAAATTTAAATAATCTTTTCAAGTTTTTATACATACGACTTTGTATTTTAAAATGGCTTGTTTTAAATCATACTTATCTTCGGTTTCAATCTCAATAAGGTAATTAATGTAAAATTATGGAAATAGTAAAACATTTTGTGCAAGGAAACACGAAATGTATAATTCAAAACGTTACATTTAAATTTAAAAATGTGTAGCGACAGGAAATCTAAATGAAACCGTTTGTGAATAAATTGTCCGACTAGCGCGAGTACTATTAAAAAACACTGCTGATTCAAAACTTAAAAAAAAACTTTGGAAATTTTATGAAACTCCGCGCCGTTGAAGAAAATATACCACGTAAGAAGTTTTTTTAAAAATGCAAGCATTTCTCGAAATTTTTACCTCGACTTCAAGTTACGGCATGACCTAGGAAAGTTGTAGCAAAACTCTGAAATTTACATCACACAGTCCTTGAAGTCTTGTCCTTAAATTTAAGCCAAGAAAACTTGAAAAATCTGTAGGGGTTCCCAAGATATGACTAAAAATATCCAAGCATTTCTGCTTCGACGCAGATACGCTTCGACATTTTTAGTGATATCTCTGAAGCCCGTGAAGATTTTTTAGGGTTTATTAGCTTAAATTAAACATAAGACTTCAAACACTATGTGTTATAAATTTCAGAATTTTGATACAACTTTCCTAGGTCATGCCACAAGTTGAAGTCGAGGTACAAAATTGGAGAAATTATTCCATTTTGTTTTAAAATCTTTTCACGTGGTATATTCTCTTCAAAAGCTCGAAAATATCTCTGATATGAGTCATTCGATGTGGAATTTCATAAGCTTTCCAACGGTTTAAAAAAAAAATTCCTGCTACTTTTTCAGCGAGTAATAACGTTTCAAAGTGCCGACAATTTTCGATGTTAATCTCATTTAATATGATTATTTTAAATTAAAAAAATTATTTGTATTTTGTGATGCCTAAACGACTGATTCTTGAAATTTCTAATAACAAACTAATTGTATGGACTTCCCGATTATCAAAGTCATACCGCGCACGTTAAATTTTGTAATGACTGTAGATTTAATGATCCAGCGCAATGAACTATAACCGTCATAGTTGAGTTCAACGGCCTATAATCCCGTAAATCAATTTTTTGCTAAATTGCACTGCTACGACTGCACTCAGACAGTTAACAGGAAGCGGTTCTAAATACTTTTTAAAATAAAAAAAAAATAAAACTTTCTAGTCTTTTCATTCTATTTTCTATAATAATTCTATTTTGGTTTGCGTTCCCGGTGGCCAAATAAAAAAAGAATGATTTAAAATACATATGATGCAAACGTGATGGTTGAGTCGAGGGGTGAGTTTATATTTTAGCTCGTATTTTAGAATTTAGATTTAGAAGACGAGTGCGAGGTAATTTAATGGCCGACAAGCCGAAACAAAATGGGGATTTTGTGTCGAAGCAAGAAGCGTAACGAAAAACTTATTTGTAATAAAGCTGCTGAGTCGAGGGATTTTCAATTCCGACTGAGCACCGCGATGGAAAACCGGTTTTCAACATCTTTGTTCCCCACGGGAAAGTCAGGGACCCTTTATTCTCAAAGTCGAAGAATTCTTTTCTCAACAAAAAGGGAGAAAATGGATTTATAAAATATAACCTGAGACCTTTTTAGATTCCATTTATATTTTAAGTTATTGCATCAAAGAATGCTTGTCATACCATTCCTCCTGAGTCTTGAGTAAACAAATAAATAAGCATGAAAATAATAGTAAAAATGGAAAAAAAAGTTGGAAAGAACATGTAATTTGTTGATTTGCTACAATATTAAAGTTATCTTTCACAATTATGAGGCATGTCAATTTAAAAATACCAATGCATTTATAAAATTGTTTCACAAAGCTGGCTTAGTGAAATCTTTTTAATCGGATTTTTTCAAGTATGTATACATTTTTTACTGAATTACTGACAAAATGGGAAAAATCTAGAATGTAAATTCTCACATTTTTATCACGGAAATTGTCATTAATTCTTCGAGAGTCAAACAGGAATGATAAATCATGCTTTAATGAACATGCATATTTTAAAGAAATTTTAAACTTAGGTCTTAGACTTAATTATATTTAAACCGATATCATTATAATTCCGCTATCTAATGAAGTGGACATTCATAATTTAAAAATATATCTTTTTAATCTAAAATAATGTCAGTTTAATCCATCATGTTGATATATTATATTCTTTGTCCCCTTTTTCATAAAAACCTTCTACCGTTATCAATAACTTTAGATCAGATCCTTTACCATTATATTGTATCTACAAATCTAGTGCGGTCTATTTTGTAGCCAGAACCAGATTTAATTATGAGCACATATCGAAATAAGACAAGGGTCCTGAATAGATTAACAAACCGTAAATTAACCGTTAGACGATAATTCAGAGTCAATCGCGCAGCTAAAAATTATTTCACCATAAAACCACCATAATGGCCACCGTGTCTGTGTTTACAAGTCGTATAAGCTGGGCAGTAGAAACAAGACGGGCGGGATATTACTCTCGTAAACCTGCGGGATCGAATTTTTTGTATAGAAATAGAAGTAAAAAAACCTGTTTTGTTGTAGGTTATATTAGACTTGTAAGGGGGAGCTCCCAGTATCTATTAGATCTGCCCGTCGGCCTTGGGTCAGGTAGACCAGACATCTGTTCTCTCAAGCGACGGAAATGAAATCCTGGGTTAGTTTTCTGTCCATAACTCCAGAACCTCGATGCCAATGTTTCCCTTCGCCCCCTTTTCACCATGGAATATTTCACTGGTGTGTCTACCTGTCGAATTCTACTTTATGAACCAGATCAGATTAGGGACTTTACTTCTGCCACGGATTAGGATTAGGGCTAATATTCACAGATGGTCGGCTTCCATAATCCTAAACTGTGAATGTTAAAAAGGAGCGCAAGTAACTGTTGTGTGTCCTAAAGTTACAATTTTATTTTCGGTGAAATGTACATTTCTAAGCCTTTAAAATCAATCGTGAAATGCAATGGTTCATTTATCAAAAGAGCAACTGATACAGAAACGACAAAATATGGAAGCAACTGATACATCATGAGCCAAAATCTGAAAAGGAATCTCAAACCAAACGGATAACAAGTGATACATTATGATCGAAAAATAAAGCTGAAACTAGTTCATGCGAAAGTAATTGAAAAGTGATTTCCTATACGGGAGAAGAATTGAGACAAAATTGAACAAATCTTTAAATGAATTGGCTGCTAGGTTTTGACTACTATAGTTTGAGTTCTTTTTAATGAAAAACACTTCGTGGTAATAAAAAGGCACATGAACGATAAAATGAATCTAAAAATAGAAAGAATAAGTAATGCATACTAAAGGAAAAATAAATTAGAAATTAAGGAATTTATTTATTCGGTTCAAACGGGCAAGACCTTTGCAGAATGAAGTGATGCATTTTAAAAATGACCAGCGTTTCGTTAATGAAAACAAAGACTTCTTGAAGCTTAAGAAAAAAGGAATAAAAGAGACTTGAAAATCCAAAATCAGTTTTATATCCCACATTTTGTTAATCATTAGAATTAGATAATAGACGAATTGCAGAAGAAAAGTTTCGCATCGTATGTCAGGTGCCAGGCAATGACCGTTAGAAGCCGTAGCCTTCAAACCGCCTGTGCGCTCCTCTTCTCACGTTAATGCTATGCAATTAATCAATTAATTACGACAGCAGCTACAAGTGGGTTAATTGCATGCACCAATGTGGATTACAACTCAGCACTTGAAAGTTGTTGTAATTTTAAAAATATAGTGAGAGTTGTTATTGTGATAGTGGTGGAAGGATGAAATGAAAGATGAGAGAGCAAATAAAAAAATGTCGAAGATGCATTAAAATTATAATCTCCGAGGCACGAGACACGGAGCAAACTTGGTTATCAAAGCACTTTGAATGTAAATGAGCCCGGGAGAGAGACATTGTTACAGGCACCACCCACCCAGAGGGGTATTGTCTTTTGAAATGAAAATTTAAATTCTTTTTGGAAAATTGAATTTGCTGTGTGATTCTATTATTAAAGGAAAATTAAAATTCCTTTGGTAAACATTGAAATAAAAGTTTGATGTCTACTTACGTACTTACGATAATGATAGTTGTGTTAGAATTTATGCAAGTGATTCAAGTTTTTAGCAGTGTTAGCAGAGAAAAGA
Source organism: Andricus curvator (assembly GCA_932195095.1). Lineage (NCBI taxonomy): Eukaryota > Metazoa > Arthropoda > Insecta > Hymenoptera > Cynipidae > Andricus > Andricus curvator. Next base: position 271,124 of record CAKNYM010053043.1, on the reverse strand, counting down.
ACTGAAACGATATTGCATAATGGACTAATAATTCATTTCGAAGAATACTGCGTGGAAATTTAGAAATGAACAATGACTGCCTATGTGGTCCATGAATTGCTAAAATGGACCTTTTCTGGCTTTTATTCACAAAGCGTGTCTCCCTCCTCCACCTGCATTATTTTCTTCTGCGTTTCCTTTTTTTGTGGTACTTTTCTTTTTTGTTCTTTTATGACCTATGGTTCTAACACTTCTTTGAAGAGCACATTTTTACCGTTTTTAATTGCAATTAACACTTTATACCTTTAAAGGGAGGGATTTACTTTGAAACCACATGAGTTGATAAGTTTGTGGGTGGTCGCGTTTGTTTACACGTCCTTGCATTAGCTACATATGTAGAAAGAAAAACAGGTTAGTGTCTGCCTGGTGTTCTCATGAATACTGATGCACCTCTTGCTCGAGGTGTTTTGGAAAATTGCCTGATTACGATTCACAAAGGCTGTCAGCCCTTCCTGCCTCACAAGACTAAACCTCCTTTGTCGATACACGTGGAGGTTACGTTTCCTGCACAATCTCTAGTGTAGTAGGGTGTGAGTGAACCTTAAAATATCTAACATGATTATAAAAACCAAATTCTCCAAATTTCAACCAATTTTGTCCAGAAGTAAGATACTCCCTTCTGAATACAGAAATGCAAAGAATTGATGAGTATTGTAATGTAGCAAAAGGCTATTCATCCCAATTATTTTCAAGAGGTACTGCCTTATAATCATTAAGAATATCCACATTGGTGCTTCCAATTATGAGCTGGGAAAGGAAAGTAGTAATAACCAGTATACTTCCAAGGACAATCATCGAGATAATGGATATTACAATTTCATGAGCATAATAATGGTGGGAAGGAATTGGCTATTACTGTTATGAAAGAATTAGTACCCAGCGAAATAAATTACTTGTATTGATTTCTGCAGAGTATTTCGCATGATTGATTATATTTTAATTAAATTCGTCTCAAATTCGGTATAGTCTTATTGTTGGTTAATATTGCATCAGAAGATACACGAATGGGTACTTCCATTAGGAATTTCTCGTACTGATCCTTAAAAAACAAGACATGATGGCATTCCTTCCGAAGCATTACTCCAGTTTAGAATTCCTCGATTTCTTCTAACTTGTTTGTTCCAGCAATCAACATTTTCTGTATATAATCCCAGAGGAATGTTGATTTTAAGTGGAAAATAAAGATGCCTTCCATCGACGAGGTTGTTGTAATAGTACAATACTGTAATAGTGATACAATAAACAGTGAGTGCAGCTGAATAGCGCGCAACTTTAAAGTTTTTCAGCCTGCCTGCTAAGCAGCACAGAGCTCTTCATACAGCAGAGGAGGAGGGCCTACCTGCGCTTATAATTGTTGGTCCCAAGGGGCCCCATTGTGGCGCAGCTTTAGAATCCGCCTGCTGTTGTTGAAAAAGGTTCACCCTCCTTTTTATACCACTCTTCTTCAAAGTTAAAGCAGATAGTTAAACCTTAGCATGTGGATTTCATCCAATGAAAAATGATACAAGAATGCTCAGTGAATCGAAATAATTATAACAGAGCCATTTTTAACAATCAAAAAAAAGGGGGCAGTTTTTTTTATTCTCTGCTAAAACACTCATTTTAAATCAAAATTAGTCTTGGGTAATATCTCGAGAAATCTCGTCTGATTTTTTTCTTCTGTTTATATACGCTGTTGCAATATGTCCCAGAAGGCATGAGTCACAGAAAACTTAGGGTGCTGCTGAATAATAGAATCATCGGGAACACGTAATCCCTTCCCCTTTTATTTTATCTTCCCTCTTGAATCAATGATTTGAGCCCTTCTCGTCTGAAATTACATTTTATTAGAAACTTCGCCAAGACTGAAAAATTCTTTTTGAAGATTCACTCTAATCTTTTAGGGAATTATGTCTCTGAGGAGGGGATGATTTGTAGACAGGGGAAGAGTAATATAACGAAACGTTTATTGCCGGCAATTTAATTATTTTCCCAGCCTATAAATAACGGCCAAAGCAATAGCCCGGGCAGTCGATCGATGCAATAATATTCAATTAATTTTATCGCTCAGTCCTTATCGGATTCGCGGCAATGGTTATTACGCACAGTCACCACAGCGAGCGCTCGTTTCGAACTTTTCTTTTTGTCTACCTTCCATCCGACGTACTGTAATTTTCTTGATTTGTTACATACTTCCGGAAGCCTACCCTCCCTTTCCAGATTCTAAAAATTACTCATGTCAGTAACGATCGATACTGCCGCCATTAACCCAGGCTTGAGAGATTTAAATTTTAAAAATTGTCTAGAGAAGCCCTTGATTTTATATTACTTATAATAAATTGTTAATTAAAATTTATATTCCTTCTCAGCTTTTAACTCTGCTCTGATATGAAAGTACTTAAAGTCTGTAGTATGTTTATAATTTTTATGATGGAAAGTTAATCCGGTACTTCGACGGGAATGAAAAGTTAATTTCCTGCGCATTTTCCAGGTGTAATGGGCTTTAAAAATGCATCGAGAGGAGGCTATCTAGATTCTCTTTTCCTGTAAGCTAGCCCCGTTTTGCGAAGAGTAAAGGGGGTGGCAGAGGGGGCGGTAGCTCATATTCCATTTAATTCAGCCAATGCGAGGTTCTGCAAGGAGGCGGCTGGTGGGAGAATTGAAACATGGCGAAAGAGGGCGGTTGCCGGGTAAAACCGCTTAAAACTAAGGAAAACAATTCCAATCCAACTTTTTCTATTGCCCCACCCCGCGACCTTCCCTTTCCTCCTTTTCTCTCATCTCACCACCCCCAACAACCCCACCGGATTTCTCTTCAAGCTCTCCTCTTTCAACATTAAGAAAATATTCGATAGAGAAGCTCGTTTCGCGATACTAGAAGTTCAGTCATTCGAACTCTTCTCATAAAACTTGCCTACCATCCTTCCAACAAAGTCTTTTCATTTCCTTTTTTCCGTCTACAAGATAATCAAAAGAAGCATTTCATAAATCTTCTCTCTCTCTCTCTCTGCTCGCAATTCCAACTAAACAAGTTACGGTTCCTTTAACTGAAAATAGCTTTGAAGTTTTCTGTGTTATTTAAAAGTAACCTCGTTTCAAAATGATTTTGTAGGAAAATTGAAAGAAATTCTTTACCTATTGGGGACTCAAAGCGGAAGTTAAGGATAATCTAAATGCCATGGGAGACATTCATAAATGACAGAGAAGTTTTTTCTTATTTGTCAAAGCTAGAATCTATTTTGAAAGTAGAATTTAGTGACTGCGGTCGTACATCCGGTGTCAACAGGAGGGTGCACCTCTTAAGAAGAAGCACTCCAGAATCGTGCTGCTCTTCTCTCTTGAATTATGAAAACGAGGAATGAGACATTCATATTCACATTTAGAAGTGTCCACCTCAAGAGTAGTTGATCCGAAATTCAAATTTTAATATAAATCTAATACAGTTATAATGCCACAAATGAGGCTACAAATGAACCTTACTTTTTCGAAAACAAAATATCAGTGATCAAGTTGTCTTGACCGTAATTCTAATCTTGGTAAATACATTTCAGTTTTAATTTTAATTAGTCAATTTATGAGAGATGAAGGATTGTAAAAAGTGAGACTTTGAAGAGAGCAATAAAATCATTGGAACGCTATAAAAGAATCTGCTTCTGATTTTTAAGTAGCCTCTAATTAATCGGGCTTCGACGGTCTGGTTCTGATTTCGTTTTTATGGTTTCCTTCGCATAACACAAAGCTGGAACATATCAGCTTGCATTGAATCGACTGGGTTTCCTCTTCCATAGAAAAATACCACTCTATGCAACTAGTATGTACATCATACACCCCTCATTAAATAAATTTTATAATTTTTGAAATGTATATGTAATTGTGTGTATAAAGCTAATAAAGTTTTATGACTGGAGAAGGCTAAGGTTTCCAGGTCGACTAATTTTCTTCAAATATATATAGAGCCTGACAAAACTCAACTCTCCTGAAATAGATGGCCAAATCTACGACGGACGAAAGTACAATAATTGGATAAAACGGAGATGGAATGAGCGAAACTTTTCTCCGAGTTTTTCGCTCTCTGAAATTGAGGAAGGCATTCTGAGAGGAAAGTTGTATTTCCAACATACTGGCAGTAATGAATCGGGATTTTAGTGAATTGCTTTTCCAACTTTATATAATTTATATACCCTCTCCTGCAGAAATGACTTTTATACTAATTAAAAATATCTTGCACTGCAATTTTCGTAGTTCAAATTGAAATGAAAAGTTGAGAGAGAGGGTGTTAGGTTTTATTTTGTAATTCTGTTGAATCTTATCCAAGAAAGTTTCTAGTTGAATATAAATCCGCGAGACGTTGAAAGGGGGTGACAAAAAAAGGAGAGAAGTTATAGGACTTATAGTCCTACGCCTGTATGCCTGCAACCGTAATAACAGACACATAAGAGATAGGGACAACCTCCTGAAAACTTTCACGGGACAATCCTTTATTTTGTTCCCTTTTGTTCTCCACATCGAGGACCTCTTTACTTCCCTTCATTCCCCGCATCTCCTTCACTACAAGTTTCTTTATTTCAGACTCTTTCCAGAGTTACTACTGTAACGCGGATAAAACCTGAATTATTCCCACATATAATGTACAACAAAGATAGAAGGCTGTACGCAAATATATTCTGTAAATATATGCGCATCCTTAAATATTTAAAAAGCTGTGTCGATTCGACCTACAATGTCCTATAGTAAGAAGAAATTAAAATTGAGCGGTTGCATACAAGAACAGCCTAATTGCATTTTCGGAAGTCCCTGCTTTTCATTTGTTTTGCACATAACATCATGGTAAACAAATGAAAAGCAAGTGACTTCTAAAAATGCAAGTAGGCTATTCTTGCATGCAACTGCTCAATTTTAATTTCTCCTCACTGTAGGACACTGTAGAACGTAGGTCGAATCGAAAAAGCTTTTTAAATATTTAAAAAAAAATTTGATTTCGCCGGACTGGGGCAAGTGGATACCACTTTGGCGCGAAATTCAAATAAGATGAAAAGCGTGTGGTTGTGTAAGGCTATTCTGAGTGAGCTTTATGCTCTTATGAAAAACCGAAAGGTGTGAAAAACAGTAAACAATCGAAAGCAAAAGACTGAAGCCGTCAATCCGCGTTAGGTGAAATGAAAATGTTTCGTTGAACGGCTCACTTCCTTCGGGTTAATCGAAGCATAACGCCACGTTGGCTCGCCAAGCCTCACCGGTTGAGTAATATGACAAGATGATAAAGCGGGTTTCCACTCGTTGAGCCAACATTGCACTGAAGCGTTTCTATTCGTCAGTGGGAAAGGAAAATAGTAAATACTCCCCTTGGACTTCCAAATGCCAGGGTCGTCTTTTGGGTCTACACCCAGAAAAGAACTTGCTTCATCAAAAAGCAATGGATGCATGGTATAATAAAGAAAGGTTGCTGCACAATTTATATTGCAAATGGCTTGCCGTGGAATTGTCTCGTCTTGTGATATTTAGTAGTTAAATGAACTCCTAAATAATTCACAATTTAACACAAGATGACACAATTCCATGGTAAGCCATTTACAATGTAGATTGTGCTGGGTGCTTTATGGTTAGATGAACTACAAGTTTTGGTTAAATCAACCAAAAATTTTTCTTAGACCGGCAAAAACACCTATTTGAAATAATTAAAATATTCTCTTAGATTGAGCAAAATATTTTCTTGGATTAACCAAAACTTTTACTTGGATCAACCAAAATATATGATATAGTCAACTAAATTTTACAAGCCAAAGAATCGCTTTGGGTCAACCAAATATTTTATTGTCCATATAACAACCATATTCTAGGGTCGATTCAACCAAAATTTTGTTCATTGAACCAAATCTTTTTCTGAGTGTAGTTTAATTGCTGATCACTTATCTCCAATTCACCAGCTGAATACTTTACCACTCGCAGCTGTTTCGAAATTAAATCACTCAACTTCATTTTCTTAATTTAAAAACATAAGAAGTGGACCGTCGTGGTATTTTTATCTTTATTCATTAGAAAGACTAACCAGTTTCTGTGTTTAATTACTTCTGCTTTCCAAATTGGGAATTAGAATTTTTAATACAATTAAATGCAAATTTTAACGGTTTGAAGTAAAACCAAAGTGGAACATTTAGCAAAATTGGTTGGATTACTTGTAATAAACCTCAAGTTAATGGCTCTCAGTACTCCGTTATATGGCTCTTTTCTTCGATAGAAAATCTGCCTGGAAATAACTCTATTAGCGGATACAATCGGCTAAAAGTTCCGGAATTTCTTTGTTTGTTAGGAGTGTATAATCAAGTTGTTTGGTTTCAAGGCAGCGATATTTTATCCATTGCTGTCCCTGCAAGCTACGAAAAGTATGATAAACGGGCATAGTCAAAGTAGAATGATCGTGTTCCGCGTGATGTGTTTCTCGATCGAGGAGAAAGGAATCGCCATGTCACGCTGACATCGATTTTATAATCCTGATTCCTGATCGAAATTGCTACAACTCGTTTTTTATTTCTCACATGTACCTTCCATATTAATTAGTATTTAATCTCCAAATCCTTTTGAATTACGTTAAAAAAATTAAATAATCAACTTACAAAATTGAATGCATAAATTTAATCAAGTTTCAAATTGAATTCCGAACACAAAGGCTCTCAATTAAAATGAAAAAACGTCTAATTCCACACGAATAATCTTCAAAGAAATTAATTTTCTTCCTAACAAGCCTAACAAGATAAATTTTTTTTCAGTCTGCTTTGTAGAGAGTAATTAATGCTTTGTTTGGTTTTCAATTTATATTAAAAAGCAGAAAAGCGCGAGCTTAAAAGTAAATGAAAACAGAAGTTCCAACTTTTAACAACACTCACTATCTAAAATTTCTGATTTTCTCTCTCCCAATCTTGGTTTAAATATTCCTTTTCGCGTAAAAGCCCTTCGCGAAGCCCGTTAACGTGGCAACCCGTCGTTAACTCTGCCGTTAATCGCTTTCAGCCGCACATAGTAATTTATGATAATCACAAATCGATAACTCATCTCGTCCTATCTGCTTGGTTGATCTTCTGCCGTCAAATCTGCTTCTACCTATCTCTTCCTTTTTTTGACTCCCCCCTCCTCCAATTCGAATAAAAATGATAAAATTGCAATTATTTTTCTCTCAAAAGTTTTCTTCAATTCCAACAGTAGGCTGCATGTCAGCTTAAATCCAATATCCAGCTCAAAATAAGGCCAGCGTTTTTATTTGACAAGATCCCACCGCTGCCACCTTATTTTTAAATTCCGCAGTTTGAAAGTTAGAATAGAGATAAATGTTCTCTAGAAGCAAACTTTATTTTGTACATTTAATCTTGAACAGACATTTTAACGTACCACGTGATCATTCAGAAAGTTGATACATTAAATTAAATGACGCGTGCGCAAAATTCGCCGTACTTGCTTTAAAACGCACACAACTTCGTCATCAATAAAGGTTGTCATTATATACGAAATTACGGACATTATTTGATAAATGCGACGTTAAATCTAACTTTCACCGCATATACTTTGACAAAAGCGCCTCGCACGTATAATCATATCCCGCCATTGGCTCTTGTCTTTCAGAACCGTATATCATTGCAAATAAAATTCGATTCCGGAACCGCCTTAAGAGAAAAGCTTTATCACCATGCTCGGAGAAAATTTTCATGTTTGACACATAAATAGTCCAAGTGATCCTATATAATATGATCCTATATAATATAGGATCATTAATATTATTCTGCTAGAATTAGAAAACATATTTTGATCTTCGAAGCAAATTGTCTCTAATCTTAAATATTATGGCATATTACATGTCACATATTTTCTCCGCGCATGTACAGTGTATTTACGACACGAGCATATGAGAACAAATCGAAGGTCGATATTTTTATACTCGTATTAAGTAAATTCTTCGCGAGTGTGAGACTAAGAATAAGGGGTCAAGTGAGGTGGATGACTCGTTATGACAGAATTAACTGGCATGTGTGTATATCTAAAGGTTGATCGAGCCATTTAGCAAGTATCCCACGGCATAAGTTACTGCAGCGATAAGAAGCGATAAAGTTGGTAAACAGGGTGTTAACCCCGCTTTAACTTTAGATAACAAATGCCTAGGGCGGCCACACAGTCGCGTTTAGCACTTATTTTTCAAGTCACTTTTTAAAGAAATGTCACTATAGTAATTTTTTAAAGGAAAAGGCCACTTTAGTCACTTTAATCCATCTCATTTTAGAATTTATCTTAAAAAAAATAGAAAACTTAATTAATCTATATATTATATCTATAGCAATCTATGATATAAAATGAAAATGCTATTTAATATCAGTAGCCTTCACACTCTTTACTCTATTCTCCTCTTTTCTCCCCTTTTTTAAAAGAATTCCTCTTTTCCCCCTATTGTCAGGAAACTTCCCGTTTTCTTGTATTTTTGATTAAATACGAACTGAATTCATGGAACCCAATAAGAAAATACAACTATTTTTGGTTGAAAGTTAGTTCTTTTTGGTTGAAAAGTCTATACTATTATATTTTGTAACTATTTTGTCGAAAAGTTTTTTTTTTTTATCAATTCAACTTACTTGGTTGGAAGACCAACTATTTTGTTAAAAAGTAATTTTTTTGCTTACCGATTCATCCATCTTCAGAAAGTTCTTCTGGGTTATGCTGACTAAGGCCCGACCAGTTCCTGGCTGACTTTTAAGTCCTTTTATTATAATCAGGACCCCACTAATGCCTGGATAAAATAAAAGATTGGCGCCTAACTGTGCGCACCTAGTTTTTCTGGCCACTGCCCTACTTGAAATGGGAGAACATAGGGCTATTTCTACATTAGGTATTTGTATTGACATTACATGCCTCATCTTGGGTGGACAGTAGTCATTTTTAGTCGCTTTTTAGCTTAATTTAGTCACTTTTTTCAAGTATATTAGTTTCCGGCAGCCCTGCAAATGCCAAAAAAACAATACTTAATAACGTTCTCCGTTAAGGAATAAGTCACTTCAGTCTACTCCAATATTAAATATGCAGACGGACATATAGAGGATATTTTGTTTTCGTTTTTGCCATTCAGCAATTATTGGATAATTTTAAGTTTAAACCTCCACCTGCACGTCGAACTAAATCAACGGGAAAACACTGCTGGAAATTCATTTAGCCAGAAAAAGTGCGGTTTCGAGAGCCGCGTCTGACATTAATAAAATATTCACCGGGTCGAATAAAACACTCTAAAAATAGCGCTCGTTTGAAAAGTTCATAATTGATTGGACTCGCGAGCATCAGTGGAAATAATTTTTTCTTCCTCGTAGAAAAAAATGTATGGAAGCTTTCATAGGATATTTCATGGAATATTATTATTGTATCAATATTATTCGATTAGGTCTATGGAAATATGAATTGACATGGAAAGGGTGAATAGAGATTGTAAGTGCGCGAGTAATAACAATTGCGTTTGTCTTGGCGGATTGTGCAATTTCATGTATACCATTCTGTATTGTAATTTGATTCAGATAAGGCTTCACTTTGCATTGGCCAAAGGTATATAATAAATTAATGAAAAAGTAGAGATGAAAAATGGGAATGAAGTTTGTTTCAAATGTCGCATCCAAAGGTCAGAGACATATAACCCAACTCGCGTCGCGTGCTGGAATCTCGGAAGATCGATTTCTAACTCTATTATAGTTTTTTCATGCTCGATGGAGACCAAGGACAAAAAGAACAACGGGGGAATGTCGACAGATATTTCATATGAAATACCATTACTGCGAAATGGCAAATTTACATAACTTCGCAATTACTGGGACAAATATTCAAATGAGGTATAATTAAAAGTTCATTACATTTGAACTGTGAAAGAAATAGATAAATAAAAAGAAAAAAATATATTTTGAGAATGCGAAATATACGACTGAAAGTTCAAAATGATAAAATGAAATATCCAAGATATTAAACAGAAATGTCCAAGATGTTAAACTGAAATATCAAAAATGTTTAACTGAAAATATACAATCTAAATTTGAGTCAGTCAAAAGTGACTGATTCAAAGTCAATTTTAATTAATTCAAATAATGCGCATTCGACGACTGAAAAATCAATAAAAAGTGACTTTTCAAATCAATTAATTTGACTCAGTGATGATATCAGTCATTTAAAATGATGCGATCTGTTGAATTTTTAGCTAAAAAAATTAATTTTCAAGAAGAATTAAATTAAAATGACGAGTCTTCAAAAAAAAAAAAAAAAAAATCTTTTTTAACAAAGTAGTTCAACTTTCAACCAAGTAGTTCAACTTTCAACCAAGTAATTGAATTTGCAACAAAAAAAAAGACCAAAACAGTAATTTAGAATGATCTAAACTGTAACTGTCATTGAATGACGTAATCAGTGACATTCAACTTTCAATGCGTTTGCTAGTCAATTATAGTTTTAATATTTAATAAAACGTATGAATTTAATGAAGAATTTTAATTCAGGAATAATTTTACTATTTTATCATAGCAGACAAATCAGTAACTTTTTCTGACTGAGAGTCATTAATTTCAAGCGTATACTGTGGTCCCGCTTTACCGGGTGTTTTGGGGGTACCCTCAATGGCCTTAACGTTAAATCGGGACTCTCGAAACCGTTCTTCTTCTCCTTCTTGCTTGTTGCTTCTTATAAAGCCGAACCGTAAACTGCGCAACTCCGCTGACCTTGCAAGCGCCTCTCTCTCGCCCCCATGGACCACCTTATCCTGTATATCAGGTTCCGACTGACTCGCGCTAGATTAGCTCGTCCAGACTAGCGTTTGACCATACAAAATCGTTTCAATTCTACTCTGCGCCATAATAGACCGCCTTGGCCTCGCCACATTAGCGGTCAGGGCGGTCTATCCTGGCCCCGAATAGTTAGTTGCTTGATAATTTTCTAGACGCATTAGAGAGCACGTTTTTCTAGTTTCCCCGCCAGAAAGTATCAAGGGAACTGCAGATTTTTTAAACTAATCATCGGACGAAAAAAAATGTAAATAGAAAAAAAGTTCCGTCTTATTACTCTGTACAAGCCTATATTAAAAATAATGATTTTGCGAAATTGAAAATTTCCATTTATTGAGACCCAGGGGCCAAATTATTTAGCGTTTACGAGCGTATCGGACGAGTTATTGAATCCGCTCGCTCAATTGATATGCGCTCGGACAACACGTGAAACATTTCAGTTAATAAAATCGAACATAAAATGTTGCATACGCCTAACACCTGAGAAAGATAGTAGATATTAGGCGTTAATAACTGTGTATTTTAACGTCTATTTTCCTCCAAGTAAGGCACGTTTTCAGCGAAGTTTCATTTTCATTCTGCACGCACGATCTAAATACAACCGCCTCTCGGTCATTACCACTTCTTTCTGGAGGGCAGGAAAAAACTGCCGGCAATGTTGCGAGGAGTATGACAGGTGCATTAACATGGCACACGAACGTGAGAGCACATGCCAGCACGTTTTACACGCACACATGTTTGTTTACACAGGTACACGCAATACACTTACAGATATAATTGTTTTGCGTTTACAAATACGTATTTATAGTTGCACATACACAATTAAAGATCCACATGCATATTTATGCGCGTACAAATACAAATACAGTATACAACTTAAGATATGCGTGAACTCGACTTGAACTTTCACACCAGCTGGTTTCCTTCGGGTGAATTCGATTTAGAATGTGTCCCATAAATCCAAAGGGAGAATTATTTATGCTAATCTGGCCGTACTTCACGAGAGGAAAGGTAATGGACACGAATCCTTTATTCGTTTCTGCCAGGATGTCAGTGTGTTCTTCTCGATTGATCCCATAATTGCTTCACTGCAGAAACTAAAAGGCAAACGTCACTTGTCCACCCGCGCCAGCTACGGGAAATAGGATTACGCGCATTGTGCTTGAATTATGGTGATTGGCTTAAGTGGAAATGCAGATTTAGATGTGCAGTGCTTATCACTCGCGATTTTTAAATTATTGGATATGACTTAAATACGATAGCAGGGCTCGAATCGTGTGGCATTCTCGACTTTTTTCATAAAATGCGACTTTTTGCGACATTTTGAAGAAAAATGCGACCAATGAAAGCTTTATATTTAACAATTGTTTAATTAATAGCTTTTGAAATTAAATAATTTCTAATTGCGTGAATCCGTATTCAAAATTTTAATTTTTTCAAATTGCAAGCCTTAACAGTTTCACATTTTTAAGTCTAAAGCGTTAAACATTTAATTATTTTGTTGAAAATGCAACTTTCGTCTTAAAAAGTCATCTTTTCAGGTCAAAACTGAACTGTTTTGTCGGGCAAAATATAGTAACCTAAAATGCATATAAATGTATTTTGTAATTGTTCGAGAAATAGCGATATAGCAATAGGTAAAAAAAACGTTGAAAAAAAATCAGTTATTGACAATAATTTTTTCATTATTTTTGTATTTTTTGACAAAAATACAAATATTTTTTTGGTCTCCCCCAACTGATATTTTACTTTTGGACTAGAAAGATTTTGCAAAAGTTTTCAAAGCATTCACTTCAAAATTCGGGAAAGTCATCAAAGTAAACAAGTACCAAACATTGTTTCTTCTTTTCTACATCTAAAAATTAATGTTTAATCTTTCCCCTATTGTTCACCTTTTTTATGAAAAAGTTTCCCGATTCCATTTTTTGGGATCCTTTTTTGCACCATACCCCCTGAAGTCTTCAAGAGGTTATGTTTGATATTCTGTCTGTAGTGCTCTTTCCTTGACAACACATTTGTAGGAATCTTACAACACTGTACTTTAAAGTTACACAATAAATACTATTTATTGTGAAATTGCATAGATTTATGGTAATATTTCAAATGATTAGAATACCATTTAATTATAAGAATATTATTAATTTATTTTGATTATTTATTACGCAGATGAATAGGTTTATTAGTCCCTCGACCAGGAAATGTATAAAGTCGTATATTTCACGACTCTGAAGTCTAATATTTACCTGCGCATGTTTAATAATAACTAATGAGGGATTATGTGTGTCGTAAGTTAAGACTTCAGGGAATATAGGATTCGACAGGTTTATTCTCGACAGTTTGTGATTTATTTGATTGTGAATCTAATTATATGTTTAAATTCTCGAAAGGTGACTACGTAGATAAAAAATCCATCAGGAATATTTAATTTCAAAAAGAAACCTGCATAATTTTCGTTGCTTAAATTTTCTTGTGGACATTCGCAATTTAGGTTACAATGAATCTTAGATTTACGAATCAGTTATGCGCATAATGCAAGAATTTTTAAAAAATTGAGTAAAATTAAATAAACTCATCGCCGCTTTCAAGGACTTTTCTAGCCTGACCTCATACGATGCATTTCTCACGGTGCATCATAATTGCACTATGAGTTAATGCTTTAATGTGTCTTCGACAATAGAGGATCGAGTGAATAATTGAAAATACAAGTGCAATATGTGCATATATATAAAATATATTTATGAACGAGCAAATACATTTCTGTCGTAATTGGATGTTTTATATTACCCACAACTCAATCTGCTGGTCTCGTTTGCGATAATGCCGATTGGTTTCATTTGAAATATTATTACAAATGTTGAGAAAAAGCTGCAGTAAAGAAGGGTTTGTGAGTTTACTGTTGGAAATTGTCGTTGCGAAAGATGACTGCTCATGGAAAGTTATTATGTGTATGCACATGAAAAGTTATTATATGCATGCACAATGCACATGAAAAATTACAACGTGGTTAGGAAACTTGCTTCTTTTGTAATGTAAGACAAATTGAAAAAGATCTCTTTTATCATCATTATTATTACGAAAGTATTGCGCTGAAGAAAAAAAACTTAGGGTTTAATAAATTAAATATCTTGGAAGAAATAATGCTGCTCTCAGTTTGAGAATTGTTTTAATAACTTGCTATAGTCTCTCTCAGAGTCAAGAAGGATATAAACTCAGGAATGCAGTTTCACTCTTCTCTCTAGAAGATCTTGCTCGAGCCTGTACTCTACCTTGACTAACCTTATCCACTAATAAATTCCAAAACCCCATGATATAATTCAAAAGTATTTAGTACATAGTTATTCACTCGACAATAAATTGAAACATCAGAATTTAATTTATTCAGACATTAATTAGTAGATTAAAGGTGAATAGATTTCCGGGAGTATATTTGCTAAGAAATGAGCATTTTGTAAATATATTAATATACAGGGTGGCCACTGACCGGGAAACCCGGAAATTAGCCTGGAATTTTGGGCACCGGCAAAAAGCCGGTAAATAACCAGGAGTTTTGTTGAAAATCGGGAATTTCTCAGTCTTTTTTTTACCATTGCAATAATTACCATATCGCTCTTTAAAAAAGTGTGTTTGAAATTGTACTCAGTGTTACCAACCATCTCCGTTAACACATCGAAGATAATTTTATTTCTAAGATTTTAAAGTTAATGTTTCGTTCAAAAATTAATGTCCCTCTTATATTATGATGATTGATTAATGTACGATTTGCTATCGAAAATCTATATTTTAAATCCTGGATCACACCAGTCGCTTCTTTGCGCCAATTTTTAACCGCGGTTTATTAAATCACAGACATCAAACCCGTTCCTGTATTTCCCTCTTTTCCCCTTTTTTTTATAGAATTCCTCTTTCTCTCCAAGTTTTCAAGCAAATTCCTCTTTTTCTCGTTTTATCGCGAGAACTGAATCAATACATATAATCCAATAAGAAACTGTTTTGTTGAACATCAAATCTTTTTGTTTAGGAAATTGGTCCTTTTGGGTTGAAAATTCATCTTTTGGTAGAAAAATCGTCTTTCTTGGTTGAAAGTGGATTATTTTTCATTGAAATGTCTACTGTTATAGTTTTTGATAAAAATTCTACTATTTGGTTGAAAATTTAATTATTTTGTAGAAAACTCATCTTTTTGTCGAAAATTAACTATTTTGTTGAAATTTTGTCTTTTTGGTTCGAAAATTTACCCTTTTGTTTTAAATATTCATCTATTGGTAGAAAATTCATATTTTTTTGTTGAAAATTCATCTTTTATGATTGAAAGTCAATTGTTTTTAATTGAAAAGTCTACCATTATATTTTTGGTTCAGAATTCATTTCTTTTGGTGACAAATTTTAATATTTGGTTGAGAATCAAATTATTTTGTTGAAAATTGAACTATTTTGTTAAAAAGATATATTTTGTTGGTTCAAAATTTAATTATTTTGATGAAAAAAACATCTTTTTGGTCGAAAGTTCAACTGTTTCTTTTTTTGCCTTTTTGGATAGAAAATGCATCTTTTTGGATTAAAATTTCATCTTTCTTGGTTAAAAGTTAATTCTTTTCAATTGAAAAGTCTACTGCTATATTTTGGGTTCGGAATTTATCTAGTTTGGTTACAAATTCTACTATTTGGTTGGAAATTTAATTTTTTTGCTGAAAATTCCACTATTTTCTTTAAAATTCATATTTTTGCGTTCCAAATTCGTCTGTTTGGATTTAAATTAAATCTTTTGGTAGAAAAGTCGTCTTTTTGGTTGAAAGTGAATTATTTGTCATTGAAAACGTCTGCTATTATGTTTTTAGTTAAAAATTGTAATGTTTGTTTCAAAATTTAATTATTTTGTTGAAAATTCAATTATTTTGTTAAAAAGTCATCTTGTTTGTTTGAGAGTTCATTCTTTTTACGTGAAAAGTCTACTATTATATTTCTGGTTCAGAATTAATCTCTTTTAGTTAAAAATTCTACTATTTGGTTGAAAATGTAATTATTTTGTGGAAAAGTCTTCTTTTCTGGTCGAAAATTTGACTGTTTTGTTGAACATTTTTCTTTTTTGATAGAAAATTTATCCTTTTAGATTGAAAATTCATTTCTTTTTTTGTTGAGAATTCAACTTTCTTCTAAAAGATTCGTCTTTCTGGCTTGAAAATTCATTTACTTGGTTGAAAATGCAATTGTTTTCAGTTGAAGTTTAATCTTTTTTGTTTTAAAATTCGTTAATTTGTTTGAAGATTCATCTTTCTTGGTTAAAAATAGACTTTTTCGTTGGAAATTCCTTTTTTTTGGGGGGGGGGGGGGGGTTTAAAAGTCAAATGCTTTCTAAAACATTTGTCTTTTCAGCTAG
Source organism: Andricus curvator (assembly GCA_932195095.1). NCBI lineage: Eukaryota > Metazoa > Arthropoda > Insecta > Hymenoptera > Cynipidae > Andricus > Andricus curvator. The sequence goes on along the minus strand of CAKNYM010053043.1, from coordinate 254,951 downwards.
AAAACTCAACTGTTATTTTGTTGAAAATTACACTATTTCGTTGAAAATTCTCAACAAATGTCGACTTGAAATCTTAGCGATCATGTTACCCACATTAATGTTATTTTAAAGAATTCATTCCCCTATTTTCTTAAAAAATCACCCTACTTCCCCAGTTTTTAGACAATTTTGAGCTGTGAAGTCTGAAATTACTTTTACAATAATTTACCTTATATATTTTACCTTGGAGTTCTAAAACATTTAATTCCTTTCAAAATGTATATAATAAAGCAATTAGTGTTAAGAATTTGCGTTGGTGGATCAATCATTATGCATTCTGCATGTAGAGAAATTGCATTATCGTGTAGCTAATTAATTAAGTGATTCCAGCTAATATGCGTACGTAGTTATCAATTAGCGGTAAGCTTTTTATACGTAGTAAAGAAAGTCACGGTAATTAGGGAAGGATGCGGGGTTAAGTGGATGCATTTTTCAATATTTATATTAGCACTTAATAGGACGACGTAGATTGCTTTTAGTGCTTTTAGTGACATGGGAATGTCGAGGTATGATCTCACGATGACACTAGATTCTATCCGCGACTGACAGTCGAGCATTTTAATAAGCATCGTAACTCGATATACGGTTGGTACATTAATACGTGGTTAATACGTAGGAGCGTTCATCTCGAAGCCCAGAATCCAATTTCCCGAATTATCGTCCCTAATCGTTCATATACTGCACACGCCATCAACGAAATATTGCATAATTGGCTCTACGATCGAAAGCAGCTGCATTCTGATGATCCTCAGAAAATGAGAATCACGCTCATTTTGTTATCAAATTCCATATTTCTCGTTTCAAAAACACTATGGAGTGGCGCGCACTGAGAAGATAAATTGATTTTATTCATTAGCTGTCAATTACTTTTTTTATTTTTCCGAATTATTGTATAAAACTGAAGTTTCATCATGATGACATTATAATTTCTCAGCACTTTTATCAGACTGCACACTCTTTTCCCTATTCCCACTTTTCCACTTTTTTTGAGAATGCCTTTTTCCCCCCTTTTTCTAGTTTTTTCGCTTAAATGTGAACTAAAGTAATAGTACTCGCAATAAGAAAGTCCCTCTATTTTTGGTAGAAAAATGTTCTTTTTTGGTTGAAAAATGTTCTTTTTTGGTAGAAAAATGTTCTTTTTTTGTTGAAAATTATTTTTTTTTTTTGAAAATTAACCTTTGGTTTTAAAAATCATCGGTCTTCTAAAAAATTGGACTTTTTGGTATTTAGTTCAAAATTCATCTTTCTTGGTTGAAAATTATATTTATCGATTAAAATTTACCTTCTCAGGTGGATAATTTTGTTAAAAAGGCTAATTTTTTCATCGAAAATGCATCTGTTTTATTGAAAATTCATCTTTATAGATAGCAAATTCGTTCTTTTAGATTGAAAGTTCATCCTTCATTGAAGATTGTTGAAAATTTTTCTTTCTGGGTTGAAAATTAACTTTACTTTTTTGTTGACTGTCTTCTATCAAATACGTCTTTTTGGCTTTTGGTCTCTTTTCATTCAAAGTTCACCTATTTGGTTGTGAATACAATGTTTGGTTGAAAATTTATTTTATGATAGAAAAGTAATCTTTTCTGGTTAAAAATGCAATTGTTTTGTTGAAAATCCATCTCTTTTGATCAAGAACCATTCAAATGAAATCATTTTTCAAGGAGATGAAAAGTGTAAAATTGGTTTATACCTCACGCCTAGCTTGAACCAATTTTCACTGAAATGAACTTTGCCTGTCCAAGTTGCCTCGAAATTTCATTTTGGAGATGACTTCCGACTATTTTAAGCCTAAAATTAAAAAAATCGTTAGGGTCCTTTTTAAAATAACTCATTTTTTGACAGTTTATAGACCATTTATCATGTATATTTCTTGGAGAAAAAGTCATATGTGATATTTTTTTGGCCTAAACCCTGTAATTTGGTGACCAAAAAAAACTGCTAAATGCTCAATATCGAGTGACCTTCGGAACGCTTTTAAAATGTTGGAAAAGTGAAAAAAAATAGTTTTTTGAAAATTTCTCGTCACGGGTACGTCGTACAACTTGAGTCTATGATTAAAAAAGAAAGTAGACAAAATTCCTAAAAAAACTAAAAAAAAAACAATATCGTAACACTAATAGTTTAGAAGATATGGCCTGTAAAAGGGATTTTTCAGTGAAATTTTTTTCGAAAATTTTAGTTTTTGTGAAATATCTTTTTCTCTGTAGGTTCTACATGAAAATTGATTCATAATAAATAAAAGCAGGTCAAATTATCTGTAAAACCAAAAAAAAAAAACTTTGCTCTAGCTCTAATATTACCGCAATTAGAGCCGTTCAAAGTTGACACATTTTTATTGCACTCTATTTGACACTAAGTTATTCTAAATAAATTGCTTCCTGTGCTATTAAGGTGTAAAATAGTTGGTGTACAAGTAAAGATGTATCGAATTTCCTGAAAAAGAAGAAAGCTTTTTCTACATAGTTTTAGATTGCCAAATATAGAATTTTCCACTAGCATGTTACGTCGAAATTGTATTTCAAAATTTGCACCGGGAAAAGGTTGGATCAGAATATGATATTCATTTTAAAAAAAATTAGTGTACAGGTTAATGGTATTATTATATGTGTCATATTATGACAAATATAAATCGCTTTTGAAATGCCCAAAGATTCTGGTACCCACGAGAGAAGTCGGAGGAAGGTTTGCTTGCTATGTTTTGAGAAGACAAAGAATATGATAAGCAAATGAATATCATATTCTGATCCAACCTTTTCCCGGTGCAAATTTTGAAATACAATTTCGACGTAACATGCTAGTGGAAAATTCTATATTTGGCAATCTAAAACTATGTAGAAAAAGCTTTCTTCTTTTTCAGGAAATTCGATACATCTTTACTTGTACACCAACTATTTTACACCTTAATAGCACAGGAAGCAATTTATTTAGAATAACTTAGTGTCAAATAGAGTGCAATAAAAATGTGTCAACTTTGAACGGCTCTAATTGCGGTAATATTAGAGCTAGAGCAAAGTTTTTTTTTTGGTTTTACAGATAATTTGACCTGCTTTTATTTATTATAAATCAATTTTCATGTAGAACCTACAGAGAAAAAGATATTTCACAAAAACTAAAATTTTCGAAAAAAATTTCACTGAAAAATCCCTTTTACAGGCCATATCTTCTAAACTATTAGTGTTACGATATTGTTTTTTTTTTAGTTTTTTTAGGAATTTTGTCTACTTTCTTTTTTAATCATAGACTCAAGTTGTACGACGTACCCGTGACGAGAAATTTTCAAAAATCTATTTTTTTTTTCACTTTTCCAACATTTTAAAAGCGTTCCGAAGGTCACTCGATATTGAGCATTTAGCAGTTTTTTTTGGTCACCAAATTACAGGGTTTAGGCCAAAAAAATATCACATATGACTTTTTCTCCAAGAAATATACATGATAAATGGTCTATAAACTGTCAAAAAATGAGTTATTTTAAAAAGGACCCTAACGATTTTTTTAATTTTAGGCTTAAAATAGTCGGAAGTCATCTTCAAAATGAAATTTCGAGGCAACTTGGACAGGCAAAGTTCATTTCAGTGAAAATTGGTTCAAGCTAGGCGTGACCTTTCTGAAATTTTATTTCCACAGAAAAATATTATTTCCTGATTCTTGGTCCAAAAATAGCATTTGTTAATCCTTATTAATAAATGATAACATTATTGTCAAGTAATTTATTTCTTTTCAGATCTTTCTAAAATTTTTCTTATAATATAAAACAGTTTGAAGCCTTTTATTACACCACATATGATAATATGTTCTTGGAAGAATTGAAAAGGTTCTAAAAAAAAAAAGGATTTGCCTTGTAAAGCATTTTCCTAATTATATTTAATTTCTTACTTTTATTACCACCAGTATAGTAATAAACTTCTCACACTTAACGTAATGCTAAGTGGTTCGATAATGAGCTTTTTTTTTTAAACAATTCTTATCGTTCTTGACAGTTTGACAATAATGAGTCATTGTATTTTTTTCTTCGAGGTCAGATACGCGTTATCGAGTTGTATTGAACTGAATGACGCACACATAAGAATGTGCAATGTGCATATCGGTTATATGTATTCATGGATTGCTAAGAAAACTGCGCTTCGAGTAAGTTCACGACCTCTAAAAGGATTAGCTTCTTTGCGATTCTATATGGGACACAAGTGGAGCTAAAAATACTTCGGAATTTTAATTTACTTTCTTGTTTCTAATTCTTTCTTTTTATCGCCCAGCGAATTTAATCATTTTTCTCGACATTGATTTACATTCTGCTTTTATCTAATCGAAATACGCAAGACTATAGTTAAAGAAATTGGATTTTTTTTAATGTTCAATCAGAAGCTTGATGATTTATTGTTGAAATTTGAAAAATTGAATTCAGGAATAAAATATTTTCAAGATGCTTTTACCAAAACTTTCGAGGAGACGTTGAACATTACAAAACTTGGAGATTGAAATTCTGGAGATTATACCAGTTACCACGTAACTTTTTACGTACTATGCTGAATTCGACAATTTGAAATTTAAATAAGGTATTTGGATTTGAAATTCATGGAATTAAATTAGAATATTTTTTCAGACGATATATTTTTGGTTTATGTTTTTTGAATGATTTATAAAATTCCGAAATGATATCATTCAATTGCTATTTTGCAAATTTGATTACGCATATAAAAAAAGCTTCTTCTTTTTTAATTGTTATGAAAAGTTGAAATATTTTAAAACAAAGTCTGTCGTCCTCCAGAAATTTGGAAAGAGCCGTAAAATATTTTTCACAAGTTTTGCTAGTCCCGAAATTTCCGCCAATTTTTCGGGGCTAGACGCAGCCATTTAAAAATAAATACTTTCGAGATTTCTTTCATTTTTATTTAATGGGTGAATTATTTTTAATAGATTTTTTCCTTCTTTCAGGTAAGTTTCGTTTCTACGGCGGCCGAACTTAACCATATTTAACTTCCTGGTAAGAACAAATTATTAGTTTTTATTATATTATAACCGAACAAAAACAAATTCGATTACAAATATCAGAGAAATTTTTCATCTGATCTTAACATTTTAAGACCATTCCAAACTTGTTTTCTAAATCATGAAAGAATTTGTAATAGAGTTAAATAATTTGAGGGTATTCCAAAGTATTTGAAATATTTTCAGGGTATTTCCATGGATTTTTCATGGGATATTATAATATATAATATTTTTATGGATATCAAAGAATTTGTTCACAGTGAATGAGGGATTTCGTAGGCTTTCAAAGATTTGTAGAGATTTTCAAATATTTTTTGCATTCCATTTGAATTCATTTGTACTTCACCCTGAATGCTTACCAATTTATCTTGAATTCTTTTAAATTCTTTTCGAATTCAATGGATTTTTAAAATCTTTTAAAAAAAATTTGTAATTCATCTTGGAATTTTTTAAACTCACCTTAAATTCTTAGGCATTTCATCAAATCCTTTTGAATTCCTTTGAATTTTTCTAAACTCATTTCAAACCTACTGAATTCAATTAATTTTTTACATGTTTGAATTGTTTTTAATTCACTTGAATTTGTTTTTAATTCACCTTGCATTTTCATGAATTCCATTGGATTCTTTTTCGGATTTTTTGAATTTTTTCAAATTCTTTTGAATTCGTTTTGAATTCAAAAGAACATTCGTCACATTATTATTGTACATTATTCACTTTTTGGATTAGAAAAGATTCTATAATAAAAATGTTACATGATTAGAATTTTGCTCTTTAAATATGAATGGTCAGGGAAAATGAAAAATTAGTCATTGAAAAATCCGGATATAAAGTTAGGGAATTTTAAAAATGAAGTTTTTCTCTCACCCTGCGTTAATTTTAAAATATATAACTGAATTTACAACTGAAGTGCATTGTAAATTTGAGTGAAACTAAGGTAGGGGAAACCACCCTACAGTAGATAATGATTTACAGTAGATAACCTTAATTAACTGGAAAACTGACAAAAATTGTTAATTACTTTTGGTAGTATAACGTTTCAGCAAGGATACTATATTTTCTAACGAATTTTCATGGAAATTTTATAATTAATTAATGCGTGAGAGCATAAAATTAATTTTTAACCTGAAAAAAAAATTTTCACCTCTTCTTTATTCATACTTGTTAACTTAATTAAACATTTTTATGACATGTTTATACATTGGAATCGAAGCTTGAAGTTTAATGAACAATATTTATTAATACAAAGTGTTCTTTCTTTAATATTTATAAATATTTGAGGACTTTTTATTAGATAATACATTTCCCAACAGTAGATAACCAACAGTAGATAATCGGAAAATTACAAAAAATGTCTCTGTCAAAATTGGCAGCTCAGCGACTGTTTCGCAGTTGTTTTAAGCTCGGTTTTAAGTTTTAGGTTGTGTTTGTTTGTTTATTTTGATTCGTGAAGTTTTTAAATCCAAATTATTATTAGTGTAAATTATTGGTTATTAAAAAGCTGATAAATTTTAGTTGTGTTTTAAGGAGCCTTTCGGAAAAGACATCATTTTTAGGATTAAGGTATGAAAAAATGCTGCACTTTTCTGTCATCGCAAGTCAGGTTAAATTTTATAAAGATTAAACATCTCGTACCAATCGTACCAATCTCACGGTATATCAAAGATAAAAAAAATGTCAATAATTTAAACTTTTGCGATTTTTGTAAAATAATCATAGTTTCAACAATTACTTACTCAATAAATTGATTTTAATTGTAAGTATACTAATGATAAATCATAATTATCCAGAATTGAGTATTCTGGCTTGCCAAGGAGCAATACCAGAAACGATTATCTATTGATGGACAAAGGTGTCAAAATCGCAGCCTCGACCAGGTCTAATAAAAATATTTAATACAGCTAATTGATTAATTTCGTGATCTTTTTTTCTATAAGAATACTCAATTCAATATGTGAACTTTATTTAACAACGATAATCTTTCTTGATTTTTGAAAACTGATGCAGTTATATGCTATTGAATTTTTTCCTATCTACTGTAGGGCGGTTTCCCCTAACTGTCAAAACTTTATTGAAAGTTTGAAGTTGTTAGAAAATAAATGTGGAATCTGAAGTACGTAGATTAAATCAAACATCTTTCTCTTAGAAGGAATCTTGGATGGAAATGTGATCCTGATTTATGCACCCATTTCAGTCGTTTTTTACTCTACTAGTCTATTCTGTTTTCTGCAAGTGTTGTACACACACCTCGCGTTAAATGTCAAGTCGATGTATTTCAGTCACGTCTAGCCGTCCGATCATAATTCAACCAGTTCTCAGGTATATAAAACACAAGTCGATCGTTAATAAGCAAACAGTAATAGTCGCAAAGAGACCAATTTTCTACCTTTTTTTTCCACTTCAACCTCATTTCGCTACTCCCAAGTGATATAAAGTCCACCTCTCAGATTGATAAGAGCAACTTTCAAATCAAATTCTACTCGTATTTAATTGTTGAAAAAATCAAAGTGGAAATTTGCCTTTCAAATTTAAAGTTGAGATTGTGGGGTATTTGAAGTGTAATTTGAAATTTAAAAAATAGAAAGTTATTTATCAGGTTGTCTACTCGCCTGAAAAAAGGGAAAAACTGTAATTGTCAGGGCATTTTTTTTAAGTCGAAAGTTTGTACTTTTTAGTTGAAAATTAAATTATTTGGTTGGAAATGCAACTATTGTTAAAAATTCGTTCTGTGTGGTAGGAAATTAATCTTCTTCGTTGAAAATTAATGGTTTTGCTTGAAAATTCAACAGTTTGATTGAAATTTCTTTTCTTGCCTGACTGAAAAATCTTTCTTAGTTGGAAATTCAACTCTTGTTGAAAATCCGTTTTTTATTGAATTCAACTCTTTTTTATTCAAAATAAAAATCTTTTTTGTTGAAACATCAAGCGAAAATTAATCTTTTGGGTCTACAATTGAACTACTGGTTTGAAAGCTAAACTTTTTTGTTAAAAATTATTTTATTTTTTTCGTTGAAGATCCATCGTTTTAATTGAAAATTCATCTCTTTGGTTGAAAATTGAACTATTTTGTTGAAAATGAATTTTTTAAACTGGAAATTGAACCATTAAATTTTTTGTTGGATCTTTTTTAGTGGAAAATTCACGAATTTTGTTGGAAATTCGTATTTTTTGGTAAAAAATTAAACTTCTTAGTTGAAAATTCATCTTTTTGGTTTGAAATTCAACTATTCCAGATGAAGATTCACCATTTCATTTGAAAATTAATTTTTTAACTGCAAATATAACTATTTAACTTTTGGTTGAAAATTTACCTTCTTTATTTTCAAGTTCGTGTATTTTGTTGGAAATTTGTATTTTTTGGTGGAAAATTAATCTGCTTGATTGAAAATTCATCTTTATCTACTATGAAAAATTATTGATACACTTCGAAAAGCCTTGGAATTGTCTAAGAATTTTTTTACAGGAATGGGTAGACGACACCTTGTTTAATCTTGAACAAAATGTGGGAGGAAAAAAGATTCGCGAATATAATTGCAAGTTATGAATATCAATATGTGGTATATGATACTCCTTGGATTAATCTTATTTTCTTGAAATGCAAATCACCGGCTTAACCGCATTCCCGAGATTATGTTAAACAAACATTAATTATGACCGGTCATGTCTATTTGTCATCTGTGCTCGAAATTTAAATAAAATTTTATTTGTCACATTTTTATTCACTCTATTTATAAAAGCAGGAAAGTTGTAAATCTGCTTGAGATTTTGATTTATTGGATGTTCAGTCAAAGTCGGTCGTTGAAAATGTAAAAAAGAAGTCGAATTCCAACTCTAAATAACATATTTAACGACGGTTTTTACGATTTCGAAAGTTGCGGAAATAAAAGTCAATTTCAGTTTCCCTTTTATTTTCTTATGTAATTGCAAAAGGAAATAAAAATTTAGAATCATCCATGCATATTGATACAATATTTTTGTTTAAAATGAACACAATTTTTATGACTCTGAAATAAACAGTTTTGAAATCACGTCCAGTTCTTAATTTTTCAATATCGTTGAAGTTAAAATTGATCCTTTCATTTTGAAAATTTTCTAATTTAAATTTTTGTAATATTAAATTTTTGGTTTATAATTTTAACATTTTAATTTTTAAATACTTCAAATTTTATAATTTTAATTAATTAAAAATGGAGATTGTTAAATTCCGGAAACTACCAAGAAGTTTTACATTTGAAGTTAGTGAATTTTAATTTGGCCGCTGGCTAGAGAAAACCTGGAAATAAAGAAAAAGTTAGGGATTAAAAAAAATTGCAAAAGGCAGAAATTTTTTTCAATGAGTACATTATGTAACTGTTTAGAAAAATAAATTAAAAAGTTATTAATTTAAATTTAAAATGGCTTTATTCCATTTATAAAATATTCTATATTAAACAAATTTTCAAGGATTTTTATTAATAATCATTTCATTATTCATTATTATTTATATGTACGTACACTATTTAATTTAATAAAATATTAACAGGATTATAATTCTGGTCTTAAAATATTAATAGTCAGGGATAGTGAAAAATTGTTTAGCTAAAAGTCAGGGAATTTTGAAATTTAAGTTTCGCGGCCAGCCTGTAATGGTATAAATTTTGTAATTTATTTGCAATATAATTTACCGTTGCAATTGATTACTGTTATCACTTAAAAAAATTTTGTTGTCACTTTCTTTTTCTTATTGTATCATATAACTCTGTTCTGTGCGTCTTCCACATTTGACACTCCTGTAAATAATTTTATAAAATCTACTTGATTATTAATTGGCATTTTTTTTGTCTGCTTATCTAAAAGATGCTCTGAGAAATTCAGGAAATTCTTTCCACAGTTTTCTACATAAGTTTCCACATTTTGAGAATCTTACTTTCAAACTTAATTTTACAATATTCATTTTGTTTCATAAGTAATTTGTAATTCAAAATTCATATAGAAAGTCGAAGTTAACTACTCACATATTTCTCATATTTTATACTCAGGTAATCTATTTTCAAATAAATGGGTAGACCGCCCTTCATATTAACTTTTTTTCTCCCTTCACATTTCCTATTGCTTCGTGTTGGAGGAACGAAACTCGTTTCCTTGGATACACCGTGCCCTGAGTACCATACTTTTTTATATTCATCTACCTGCCCAACACTCGAGATTAAAAGCATACAAAGCTCAAATTGCAGGAATCATGACCAAAAAGAAATCTAAAAACGAAAAGCACGAGGAACCCTTTGCTGTCCACCGCCGTGAAATTAAGGTAGAACCAATATCGGAAATTGCCCAAAAATTAAATTGTAACATGAATATTCCGTCAAGGTATAAAAAAAAGTTTTCAGTTTTATGAAAGGAAAACTTTACAAAGGGAAATTCCGCAAAGCTCAAAGCAATTTTTTCCCATCTCTCAACATATATACTTTCTGAAAGAGCTATTTTCGTTCAAATAAAACAGGGTTATCACAGATCGGGGAATTCCAGAAAGCCAGGGAAAAACTGACAGAGTTAAAGAATTTTCGATAAACTGAAGTTGAATTTAGTTTGATTATTTTATTGAAAATTCAACATTTTTGTTAAAAATTCATCTTTTTGGTTGGAAATTCAACTATTCAGTTGAAAGTGGAAAAACTTTGTTAAAAATTCATTTTTTTCGTTGATGATTCATCATTTTAGTTGAAAAAACTTTTTTGTTCAAATTAACCTATTTTGTTGAAATGTTTTTTTTATATAAAATTTGAAAATTTATCTTCTTCCTGACAAATTAATCTGGTTGAAAAATGAACTATTTTTTTGGAAATTTATTTTATTTGGTTGAAAATTAATATTAATAATTTTAATTAATTATTATTAATTAAATTGAACTATTTTCTTGAAAATTCGTTTTTTTTCGGTTAAAAATTGGATTCTCCAACTAAAAATTTAACTATTTTATTTTTTGGTTGAAAATTTATCTTTTTTAGTTCAAAATTTATATTTTGTTGAAAATATATTTTATTTGCTTGAAAATGATTAGTTTTACTTAAAATTTAACTATTATATTTTAAGTTGAAGATTTATCTCTTTTAGTTGAAAATTGAACTATTTTGTTGAAATTTTTTTTTTCTTTTGTGTTGTAAATTTAACTATTCTATTGTTCGGTTGAAAATTTATCCTTTTCAGTTAAAAATTCATGTATTTTATTGAAAACTTATCTTTTTTGGTAGAAAAATAATCTTTTGTGTTAAAAATTCTACTAATTGGGTAAAAATAATTTTTTTGGTTGACAATAATTTAACTATTCCGTTTTTTTGGAAACCTTATCTTTTTTGGTATAAATTAAATCTTTTTGTTTGAAAATTCATGTGTTTGGTTGAAAAATTATCTATTTCGTTGAAAATTTATTTTATTTGATAGCATGTTTTTCACTAAAAATTTAACTGTTCCATATTTTGTTAAACATTCATTTCTTTGGTTGAATATTCGTTTCTTTTTTTGGTTGAAAATTCAACTATTTGGGGGAAAACTCTGGTCTTTTCATTAAATATTTATCATTTTAGTTAACAATTCATTTCTTTGGTTGAAAATTCTTTTTTTTTTAGTTGAAAATTTATTTTTCAAACTGAAATTTAACTATTCCGGTAAAATTGTATCTATTATTGAATAAAATTGTTTTAGTTTAGTGTAGAATTTCCTATCAGAGTGTAGAGTAAAATTGAAAAATATTCGCCAATTCATCAGAGCACTTGAGAGCAAATAGGGAGTTTCCTCGGTTGGTTGGCCTTGGTTGTTTTAAATTTTAAATGACAGTACTTGCTAATAAATACAAGCCCCTGCAGTCGAGAACTGTATTTATTATGTATCGACAGTCGATAGAATCACTTCTGCACGCAAACTCTACGTCCTTCATACATACAAATTTCGTATCCATAAGTGAGAAATAAAAAAAGGGATACCGGTAAATTTATTCCAAATATTTTCACAATTTCTTTGACTTTTTACAATTCTAGATAGGTACATTTAATTGAACCATTTCAAACTTCGAAGCACAAAAATAATGGGATCGAATTTGGAATGAATTTAATTTTGATGTCTCTCGTCGTCCCGAAATTTGGGATAAGGAGTTAAATTTTTTATTAAGTTTGGTCAGTCGTGATTATTCCATCCCTTTTTACCGCTCCGTCAATTAAAGTAAAAAAAAGTAATGAAAAATTCAGAGAAAACAAGTTTAAAATAAATCTCCAATCTAGGAACTGGTTTCGTTTGAAAATACAAGATTGCAATTTTAGAAAGATCTATGTGAAAGTCTTTTCATTTTGAATATATAATGAAGATATGGGTGTGTGTGCAATTTAAAGCTATTTTGTTTTATTGTAATTCAAATTAGAAAAGCCTTAGATTATATGCAAACTAAATAAATTAAAAAAATGAACCTTAGAAAGTTTTAAGTTAAAGCTATCGAATTTAAATTATATTATCAGGTATACTTGTCATGGTATTTGCAATTTGAAAATCAGCTTATAAAAAGATAATTTTCTTATTTCCACCTAATGACTAATTCTTTTTAATTTATGCCACAGATTAAAGTCTCAATTACGAGATTGTAGAATAAAAAATTACTCCGGAATAAATGTGTTTGACAATTTATCATATTTTCTTGATGTCAACTTGTGTACTTCAGGAATACGTGCTGATTGATATGAATATTAACGATCGTTATTTGAGATTACGCTCACGGAAAACAAACTCATTACTTTAAAAATAACTGCTAGAAAGAAAACTTTAAACATGTTTGCTGTTCAATTTAATGCTTTCAAATTTGTGCGAATTTAAAGACTTTTTGAAAAAGGATATATTTTTTGGTCCTCTTCAAATGACATTAAATTTCGTTATTGAGTCTTTAACAACAAATTTTAGGATGTTTGTCTCTCAGATGTTTGTCATGTATACAAATATTAATCCTCAAGTTAATTTTTTTATTCTGCTACTCGAAACCCTTCAGCGAATTCAAAGAGACTGGAGAGCATCGAACAAACACAAATTAACAGATCAAACATTCGCGAGTGGTCAAGAGAGAAAAAGATTCGTCTGCAAAACAAAACGAAATATCCTATTGACATCCACCAAACCAGCTTCACTTTTTTTATTCCTCTCTCATTCTCCATTTCTCCATCCCTACTTTCAACCCCTTTCCAGTTCTACAGAAGTACACACCCACACTGCACATTTCATTTATATTTTGTATTCGTAAATGCAATATAGCCAGCAAACAAAGCGTAATTTTAAATATAAATCCGCGCTTGAATAACTGGGAGGTTCATCGGAGTATTCAAAAAATTTCAATTAATTTCCCTCCCGATTCACCGCTGCAATATTTTCACGAGTGCTTGCGATTGGATGAAACGGATAAAACAAAGAGCGAGTCGAATAATTTAGTTTCGTTTTTTAGTACCGTGTTTAATTTTTTAATTGGGTGGGGTTTCATTTATTTTTAGTTTTTTATATATGCGAGCGGTAAATTTAATTGTTGAAAAAATTGAGGTTGAAATTTGCCTTTCATAGAAGCGCATTTAAAATACAGGGCTCGGTCTCCCGACACTATTGACACTAATTGACACTTTTTTTAGCTATGCTACTAATGCCACTATTTTCTCGTAATTGGCCGCTGCTGACACTATTTCTTCACCTTGTCTTTAAACATATTTTCGAATTTCTTCGCTAGATTGGCTAAAGTGACATCAACACCATCTCAGGGTATTTTGAAAGTTTCGAAAAGATTTCTTTTTATTTTATAAGAGATGTATATTGTACACCAGATTTAAAAAACATCTCAAATGAGCCTGAGGCCGAAAAATAAGAATGGAAAATGATTGATGAATAAGATGCAAAACTGATATACGAAATGATAATAATTTGTTACCACTTAATTAATTTCCAACCGAATTGCAAAACCTATAAATGACTTTCGTGTTTCTGGCACCCATAAGTTATTTCTAATGAGATACAACCTGCAAGTTATAACCCCAATGCACATGTACAAGTCGTAACTGGGGAAGCTGTAATTTATATGGCGAAACAAAGTTGCGAGCGATGGATTGCCATTTGAAATCGCTTATCTCTCAATACTTTCGCGCGATCCAAATGCTATTCATCAATTTCTCAGTTCCCCGCTTCAAGCTATCATTTTCTCACTGAAAAACACAGCAAGTGGAGGAGAAACGCCAGATAAGAGAATTTACGTAATTTGAAAGTTATACTTATCTTAGAAATTTTAAATAATCACAAGAAGTATAAAATTCTTGATATATGTGATTGCATATACATGTTTCCATCGATTATAAAAATTGCATTACAATTTTATGTACCGGTTGAATTTATTTTCAAGTGGATCCGACATTTTAAATTTTATTCAAAGCATTTTCTAAGTTTAGCACATCTTACTTTATAGTTTAAAGATCCATATTAAAAGTACTAGTAGTCGTGCGCGCGCCAAGGCGCGCGCCTACTAATTTTTGTTATGAAAAAGAATAAACCAAATACTTATTTTTTCTATGTTATTTATATTTAATTAATGTTACAAAATATTCGTAAAAAATAATTAGAAGGCACTACAGGATGATGTTGAAGCTAAAGGAGTAATGGATTTCTCATAATTTATTTGTAGGTAAATTCTGTCA
>CAKNYM010053043.1:194649-235252 GCA_932195095.1 Andricus curvator | reverse complement strand
ACCAAATACGAAAAAACACGTGACGTATTATTATCGAACTCGAACTATGTGATTCCGAGAAGACCACCTTGACATGCGCATGCTTCGATAGAATAGCGCTTATTGGTTCTAGTTCGCGTCCTCATTGGGAATTCGAATACAGGCGCGTACTACAGCCAATCAACTATGTTACAATTCAAACATGCGCAGATAAAGGCGACTCAGTTAGCATCACTGATTTCAAATGCAGCACCACACACAGACACACGCTACTGTTGAATATGAGCGGCCTACAGCAAGCAAACGTTACCACCGTGTTACTCTCGAAAATCGTCAGAATCGAAAACGACAATATCGTTTAGAGATTTTATATTAAGGACCTAACATATTCTGCTATAACGGATGACTAAGTCTTTGGAGGAAGGATCAAATTTCAAGTCAAGTCAAGACACATAACTCTTAAACGAGCACAATAAAAAGCAGTTTCAATTTACATCTTGACATAATCTCTCATTTCTGTCTTGATGTAGTTACTTCCTTATTGCTGTCCAGCTTCCTCTCACTTACATAACTTCACGAAACAACTTTATTGTCCAAGATTGGTGTTTATCACTAATATCTATCAGATATGAATTACATGCAATTAAAAGTATTCAAATCTGTTTTTGCACACTATATGATTTTAAGTCCGCATTTAATGAGATTATTCAATATCAACACTGATATAGTGTAGACTGTACAGTATAGATCACTGCATCAACGTTAACATTCGTTGCTCTGTATAAAGTTAATAAGATCTTGAATTGGTGTTTTTTTAAATTACGTATCCCACATTATTATATAACACATTTCCATATGTATTTATTATTTTAATGAAAGAATCATTTCATTTCATACCATTAAGCCATTTTCCCTTTCGGGTCATAATTTAATTATTTCCATCAAGCTGCATTTGAACGACGCTGTCCCGCATACAAGGGAAGTGATAACCGCAGGGTGTTTTTTGATAAAAATGGAAACCTCTTAGGATGGGAAGACTTGATGTTTTGGTTCGTGAGAGTGTTTGCATCTGAAAAATAACCTTTGAACGTATGTAGTAGGAAAGAAAAGGTTGTTTTATGAAGAATAGTGATAGCTGGGATAAAATCTCTAATCCACTGACATTCGGCTGTTTGCGGACTATATCTACCGACTAAATTATGGAAGAGTTACCATCCAAGCACTGGCAAACTATTTTGTTGGTCGCCGCTGTCCCGGCGAAGAAGTCAACAAGATTCCCTGACTTTTCCCTGATTTCCAGATTTTCCCTGACTTGTAGCCACCCTGTTAATAATAATTGATTTTAAACTGATTTCTTTTAATTGAGTCTGAATATTTTTAACTCAATTTCTTGAAAGAAATCTTTTTATTAAAAAATTTTTGTTTGTAATAAGTTTGCACTAAATATAGCAATTTTAGAAATATATATGAAATATTTTTGGATTATTTCTTTTTCCTATTTGTGAAATTGTAATAATCTAAATGAATTGGATTGAATCACCCAAAAAAATAATTGATTACTTTTTTCCATTTTTTGTTTGTTATATAAGATTAATTCGTCGTGGGTGTGGTGGGCCCACATTGATAGTAAATATCCACCTAGAAACACTACCCGAATCGGGTAGTGAGGCAATGAACTTTCGAGTTCGAACTGCTAATCTATGTATGTATGTATATAAGATTAATTAGAACTTTCTAAATTAAATTTTTCTCTTCAAATTAAGTTAAGCTAACTTCGGTAACTTTACGTATGTCATTTAAAACAAATATATTAAACCAAATAATACTAAATTTCAATAATTTCAAGAATCTGTCTGGTTAATTATTGAAAATTATTTTATCGGATTCTAATTATGGTTGAAATCATAGAAATTTATGCATATATCCAGCAGATTTGAATTCCTCTTGGTTGATAGGATGCACTGTGGTGAAGGCATTGTTCTCGTTCCGTTCCCGTTGTTCCTACGTTCCTACGAACGATTAGGGATATCGTGCAGGTAGGATGGGGGGGGGGTCTAGGGATGGCAATACAAACGCCTGAAATACCGAACACGAAACTGGCGCCTCAACCGCGAAACCGTTGCATTTGTGGAATCGATTCGCGATACCTCGCGTTCCTTCGTGATCGGTTACTTTCCACATCCGGCATGATCGACCTTTCTGGTACCCTTATTACCTTTACCAAAAATTCTACTTATGCTCACCAGTTTACAAGATATGATTGGTGCGTCAATTTTTTCATTAGAGAAATGAATTTGAATCATTATTTCGAGGTGAGTTCAAGGTACGTCAAATTTCCGGAAGTCGATAATGAGCATAAATAATAGATGAGAAAAGAATTAATATTGAACCATGTTTCGTGAAGCGTATCGTAATTTTTAACTTTGGCAATAACATGAATATCAATTTGAATCTAAGACTTATAAATCGCAATTAAAATAGTCGTGATTTTTACGATTCCAATCTGAAATTGACCTTCGAATGTGTCCAACTGATTTCTAAATTTTCAATGATTTGAATTGAAATTGTCCAATCTTGCATTGCGAACTAATTTGATATATTAATCCTCATGATAATCCTTAAAATTCAAAGTAGTACAAATTTGCACTTTTTCAATTTGAAAGACATCTTTGAATGCTTCGAACAGTTCTATTCTAAATGTTCAAAGTTTTCAATTAACATTTTTTCATTTTTCACACTTAAAAATTTGAAATTGTCCCATTTTCATTGTGTTTCTAAGGGCTTGAATGATTTAAAGGGATTTAAACAATTTTTCATCGGGTTGAGAATTTACTAGAATTTCTGAAGATATGGAGCGATTTTATAGAATCTATAAGGTTTTAGGATATTTTAAACAATTCCTAGGGATTTTATCAAATTTCTGACGATTTCAGTGATTTTAAGGGATCTTAAAAGCCCTAAAGGTATTTTAATTTCTCCAGGATTTCAGGTAATATCAGATTTCATGTAACTTCATGGGATTTTATTATAGTTTAATCGATTTCTAAGAGTTTACTCAAAAGAATTGAGGGATTTCGTAGGATTTCAAATATTTCTAGTTATTTCCAAAGATTATAAAGAATTTTAAAGATTTTAGGATATTTTTAAAAGTTCTAAAGGAATTTTCAGGATCTTTAAAAAATTTCAAGGAATTTGAAAAGATTTTACAGGATTTAAAATATCTCAGGGTATTTTTAATATATTTCAATATTTAAAGCGACTTCAGAGGATTTTAGGGTATTTTTAAAAATTAGAAATAATTTTCAAGAACTTTAAAAAGTATCAAGGGATACCAACAGATTTTAAAGGATTTGAAATATTTTAGGGTATTTTATAAGATTCCAAGGAATGTTGAATAGATTTCGATAATTTTATGGATTTCCAAAGGATTTTGAAGATTTTACGGTATTTTTAAAAATTCCAAGGAATTTTCAAGAGCATTAAAAAAATGTCAAGGAATTTCAAAAGATTTTAAAGGATTTGAAAGATTTGAGGGTATTTCAAAAGATGTCCGGGAATTTCCAATTCATTTCAGTGATTTAACTGCATTTCAAAGGATTTGAAATATTTTTGGGTATTTTAATCTGTCTAGGCTTACCGAAATGTGCTAAACTCACCGAATGTAGGTGAACCTAGTCGCCCTTTTCCAGCTCCCATGGGCTCACCGAAAATATTTGTTTTACGCTTACCAAATTTCGATAAACATTGATTCGGCCATTAATTTATCCTGAATTATTTTTTATTCTTTTGAATTCTTTGGAATTCTCTTCAATTTTTTTGGTTCAATTGTATTCTTCTAAATTTGCCCAGTTCTACTCAATTCAATGAATTTTTTTAGTGTTTGTTTAATTCATCTTGAAGTCTTTTAAACTCACACTGAATTCTTAGGCATCTCATCAAATTCTTTTCAATTCCTTGATTTTTTTAATTCGTCTTGAATTTTTATGAATTCCATCGATTTCTTCTCATTTCCTTTAAATTCATCTAAATCATTGTAATTTTAATAAAATCAATTTTATTATATTACATTGTTATTAGGCTGTGGCAGCCGTGAGATTAATAAATTAAAATTTTATAAATTTAAATTTAAAATGGGTTTTTTCCATTTATAGAAGAATCTATGTGAAAAATGTTACAAGATTAGAATTTTGGTCTTCAAATATTAATGATCAGGAAAAATGAAAAGTTAGTCAGGGTAAAATCAGGAAAAAGTCCAGGAATTTTGAAAATGAAGTTTTTCGGTCACTCTCTATCAATAATTAGAAGGTTTTAAACCCTTTTTTATACTTTCAATTTTCGAGTATTCCTTCCAATTTAAAATGCTCCAAAGCTTTGCAACAAAAAGACAGAATGACAGAAAAAATTTAGATAATATCCTTCTTTCACAATAATTTTCTTCGTCCTTCGAGAGATAATTCTTTATTACGGGGGTCATAAGTGGAACCGAACTAATTTGCTTTTTAGTCAAGCAACGCTTTTTTGCGAAAATAAGAAAATTGGCACTGTGAGAGTTGAATTTTTTCTTTGCGTATCGTAAACCACAATGTAGAAGGGCATTATCTGCTAATATTTTCTTCTTTTTTCCCTACTTAGAGGGCCCTGAAAAGTATCTTCTCTGTGTCTTTGTTCTTTACGAGTCTTCACATGAGCATGGTTACTGGCAATGTATACTTTGGTTGAGGAAACTGTGGATCTCTGGGGTTAAAAAGGAATCGGGGTAAAGGGGGGGAGGAAAGTTGAGAGGAACGAAAGGAATATATCCGTCCAGCGATGCAATATAACTGAGATGGGGACGGTAATTTGTGCGTAATTGCGGTAATTCGAGTGTGCCTCTTATTTACTCCCTTGAGTCCGAGTAATAGGGATTCATAAGTACAAATCGACATAGGAGAAACTCATAATTCAAGAATTTAAAAATACCCCTTTTTTATCATTATTACTTCACCGTTTCTGCCAATTTGAAAAAAAAATCATAATCACAATTTTATTATTTCAATTTTAAATTTATGCGCAATTGTGAAAATTGTGTGATTTCAAAATGAAAGCCTTGTAATAGTTGAACAATTTTTAATTTCAGATTTAAAGAATTGAACCAAGTTCTAATTAAAGCTTTCAAAATTGAGAATTTCAAAATTATATGGTTTAAAATTTAATTCACTTACAGAAAAAATGTATTTCAACAATGTTTTTGGCAATTTAATTTTTTCTTATTATTATCAAGTTTTGAAAAATGTTTGAATTTTATTAATTGATGGCTTATTTTTTCGGGGAACTACTCTCTACAACTGTACTGTTTCCAATTTTAAAAGAAAATTCTATGGCTGAAATCCTTAAAACTGTTTTTTTTTTAAAGAAACAATTATATTTGAAGGTTATTTACTCATTTTTTAAATTCCAAACAGTAAAGTTGTAGGGAATGTTCTCCATGAAAAAAGCCATGATTTATTAAAATTGAAGAATAATTATTTGTTGTAAGTTTTAAACATTTTTCATACAAAATAATGTGCAGTTAAACAGTCTGTTCAATTGTGAATGCTTAATATTTCAGAATGAAAAATATTCAACTTTGAATTCTACTTCAATTTATAATTCCAAATTTTTAGGCATTTAAATTTTAAAATTTTGAATTTGAAAAATTGAGTTCGATATTTTTATTTTCGAAAATTTTTAATTTCAAAATCATTTACAAGTTTTGAACTTCACTAAAATGGTTTTATTTTTAAAACCCTTTTAAAATACTTCAATTTTAAAGGCTTCGATTTGAAAATATTTTAAATATTGATGATATAATATATCTACATTATATTTTTTCAATCGCTGATTTATTTTATCGGCACTTTAAATTTAATTTTGAACAAGTCAAAATTTAAGGTATCAAAATTCGAGAGATTCTAAATTAAGCGCAGCAAATTTCAAATAACTGTCAAGGATAATTAAATTTGAAATTGAACAACTTGGTTAAACCTTGAACCAATTTATTAAAAATCATTTTTTTGTTGAAGATTCATAATTTTAGTTGAAAGTTCATCTCTTTGGTTGAAAATTCGATTTTCTTGTTGAAAATTAATGTCTTTAACTCACTATTTAACTATTCCAGTTGAGGATTCATAATTTTAGTTGAAAATTCATCTCTTTGATTGAAAGTTTAATTATTTTGTTAAGAATTGATCTTTTTAATTGAAAATTCAACTACTTGTGTAAATTACAAATTTATTCTTTTGGTTTAAGGTTTATCTCTTTGGTTGAAAATTTTTCTTTTTTAGTTGGAAATTTAACTATTTGTTTGAAAGCGATACTGTTTTTGGTTAAAGTTTAATTTTTTTGTTTTGAAATTCGTCTTTTTGGATTTCAAATTCATCTCTTTTGGTAGAAATTTTTGTTTTGTTGAAAATTCCATTCTTTGGTTGAAAATCCAGGAATTTTGAAGATGAAGTTTTGCGGCCACCCTGTTTAAATTTTAAATTATTCCTTTTGGAACATTTTATTTTTCAGCTGTCAATTTAGTTTAATATGTAGTTCCACTAGACTGAAAGCTTATATAATATATAATATATTATGAGAGGAATTCGCTGATGAATCGCTTTTAGTTATTTTTTTGCTTGTATACAAAAAATTACTTAGATAATAAAAATTTCATAATATATTTAAGGTTTTAAAACACTGAGACATTCGATGTTGTAATTGTGAATGTAAGTCGGGAAATAAACAAGGAAATGAGCTTCTTCAAGTTTCTCTTCTTGATACTCATCACTATTAAATTATTAAATTAAAAAATTAAATTGAAAAAATTACAAAAAATTCCGTCAAGTTACCACAATTGTCAACCAGTTTTGTTAATAACGATGTTTAAAAACTTATCCAAATAACCTTGATTATTATTTTTAAGAAAAATCTCGAAAAAAATGTTCAGAATGAGCAAGGCAATTTAATAATGTAATTTTAAAGTTGCAAAAAATAAATTCTAAAATTCAATTTATCTATATCCTCCTGGTATGATGAATTAAATTATTTTATGTTTATTCGTCTACTTTGTGAATCATTGCTTAAAAGTATCAGCGTATTTTAGTAATACTTTCTCGCTTCGGCTTCATTGCGAAATCGTTTTCTCCGCTCTAATTCCGTTTTCGCAAGCCAAATCGCGCAATCCATCGACATAAGAAGTTTTAAAAAACGTGTCGAGCTCTTCGCACATAACTGAAATCTATTGTTTTCTGAATCACGTTCAGTTCCGGTAAAATTTGACACGAAAATTAATTTCAACTTTTTATGAATCCCAGAACTAAAAACAGGGTGTCTACTCATCTGGAGAACCTGCAAAACCTGGAATTGTCAAGGAATTTTTATACATCTGGAAAAACCTGGAAATGTCAGAGAATTTTTTTATATTCAGGGAATTGTTTCAAAAGTGTGCTTAAATTTTTTTAACTGTTATAAAAAATTAAATAACAATGTTTTTCATTTGTAAAAGTAGCTTTATATTACTGGATTTAACTATTTAGTTGAAAATTCCTTTTTTGTGTTGGAAATTAATTTTTACAACTGAATATTTAATTATTCTATTTTCAATTGAATAATTATCCTTTTATATGAAAATTCAACTACTCGGTTCAAAGTTAAACTCTTTTCTTAAAAATTCATTTTTTTGGTTGTTGAAAATTCATAATTCTAATTGAAAATCCATCTCTTTGGATGAAAATTGAACTATTTTGTTGAAAATTCGTTGTTTATTGGTTGAAAATTCATCTTTTTGCTTTTAAAAATTTGACTATTTTGTAGGACCCTCAATAATAAGTTTCGTAGAAAATACTGATGTGGCAGTTGAAAATTTATCTTCTTTGTTGAAAATTCTTTTTCCAAAATAATTTTTTTTTTAACTTTGAATTTAACTATGTAATCCCGTTGAAAAATTATATATTCAATTTTTGGTTGAAAGTTTATTTTGTTTAGTTGGAGATTGATGTATTTTGTTGAAAATTCGTCTTTTTCAGTTGAAAATTCGTCGTTTGCGGTAGAAAATTAGTTTTTTCTTTGGTTGAAAATTCTACTATTAGGTTAAAAATTCATATGTATCTTGTAGAAAATGCATAAGAATGTATAAGAAGATAAAATAAAAATTTGTTTTAATTATTATTCAAATTCATGGACTTCAGGATCAAAATCAAGAAATAATTCTTTTTTCTATCATTTATTTAATTATTTAACGGTGATGGGATATTTAAAAGAATATCTTGTAATATAATTTGTCAAAACTTTCTAAGTTATGTATATTAATTAGATACTATTAGGAAATTACTTATCCTTCAATAAAGTTACTTTCCCAAATGAAAAAAACATTTATTGTATCTTACATTTGAACCTGTAATTGTCAGAGAATTTTTGTCCAAGATTTGGGTAGACATCCTGTAAAAAGATATACTTTTTAATATTTGATTGTCCTATTTTCTTGTTCTATTGTTTTAGCTTCATAATTCTCTTTTTAAAAAGGCTTTGTCTTGTTAAATGTCCCACAATTGTTTCATGTCATTGCAACATTAATGCAGTTTTTTTACACGACATAAATCAACTGATTATTATCCATTGAAGAATGGATTTTCTTTGAATGTCAAACATGAATGCTGAAAAGGTTCTGTGTTTAAGAAAATAACTTCATGCAAATACAAATATATTAGTAATTCAAGGACAGAAATGAAAATGTCATTCTATATAAATTTTTCCTAACAGCAGCAAAATATTCCAGTTTTGCAATTTCATCTTTTCACCTCTTCTACGTGCTCTTTTTCTCTCTTATTTATGTAAATTTAATTTAATGTAGATACATGGTCATTATAATTACACTTTAATTTACGTCCACATTAAATTTAATTTACGCATGTGCAAAACAACTTCCATTTACGATATTAAAATATAGCATGATATTAGTTCGCATTTACTGCTCAAATTTCATGCCTCTGCTTTGATAATAATTTTGTACTTATTTTAAAATATTTGGCTTCTTGCTAATTATAAATTTCCGTAATTTCAAGGAAAATTATCACGTGCTTTTTTATTATTTAAAATTGTGAAACATGGAAATATAAATTGCTGTGAATAATTAGGCATTCGCAGAGGGACAGACAATAAAGATTACGTGAGAATTATACACTGGAGTAAATTGTACCTTGGGATAATAAATGCTTTATTTTTTTAGGACTATAATTGCATCCCCTCCATTCTTCATCCTCTTTTTTTCAACCACTCATGGCTTTTCTGTGGAACCTATTCAGCAGTTTTTTGCCATTCGCCATTCGCCATTTTCTACTGTTACCATTACTCATTTCCATAAATAGTAGAATTAAGGTACTGATTTATATAAATCGTTCCCCCTCCCACTGGATATGTATTTTATTCGATAAGGGGCCCATTACTTTAAGTGGGCAATTCTTGCCAAATGAAATATTGAACCGCGGTCAAGAAGAGAATTCCACTTTATCCCCTTTTATAATAAGCCAGCAAATGAAAATTATTCATGGGGAATTTCATGGTGGATGCACGAAAAATTCATCCCTTGCATTTTAGAAAAAATTTTATTATACTGAAAAAAAGAAATGTAACGTTCTTGTTTTTTAAACAACTTTTGTAAGAGTAGCGTTTATTATATACAAATTTTTTAAATATTTAATATTTTTTAAATTTTTCTAGTTAAAACAGCCTTTTTAAAATAAAATTCGAAGTCTAAAGAAAGTTAAATATGCTGATATTAATTTTAATGGGGGGAGAGGTTCGCGCCAAAATGTACGGTTGGTAACAGGGTTGGGGGACATCACACTATTTCCCCCATCCTCCCCTTTTTTTAAAGAATACTTTTTCCCCTGTTTTTAAGAAACTTCCCCTTTTCTCATTTTTTCGCTTAAATGCGAACTGAATTAATATAACCGAATAAGGAAATCCAAATATTTTTGGTTGAAAGTTAATGCTTTTCATTTAAAAAGTCTGCTATTGTAATTTTGATTGGAAATTCATCTCATTTGATCAAAAATTCTAGTATTCGGTTAAAAATGTAATATTTTATTGAAAATGTATGTACTTTGTTGAAAATTTGTCTTTGCCGTAGAAAATTAATCTTCTTAGTTAAAAATTCAATTTTCTGGTTGAAAATACAACTATTTGTTTGAATGTGGAACTGTTTTGTTGAAACTTCATTTTTGTTGTTAAAGATTCATAATTTTAGTTAAGAATTTATCTCTTTTGGTAGAAATTTCATTTTTTTAGGTTAAAATTCCCCTGGCTAGTTGAAAATGATTTTTTTTTATTGTATTTTCTTGTATTGTATTGGATTTTATATTGTATTGTATTTTATATTGTTTGGATGAATTCAACTGTTTTTTATTTCGATTTAAATCTTTTCGTTGAGAATTAAAGGGTCTGTCCAATTACAGAGAACTACGTTAACTGCAGCCCAATCTTATCTACTTAATTAACAGTTCTCACACCCATAAAACATAAATGTTGCTCTGGATTTCTAAATTAAATCTGCTTAATCATCATGATTGTCAACATAAAATAAAAGCAAAATGCAAATATAAAAATTCCTCGTTTTGCATTTATGATTAACATTTATGCGATAAACACCTAGCTACAAATAAATTCCGGTTACACTTTCACAAGTTGGCCAATCAAGTTGGTAATTGTAAACATATAATTTAAATTAATGAATATCGAAAAGTTCGAAACGGGTTTGGCAATACGGTCTGACAAATGATCGATATAAATCGATCGAGAGAAGATTAGCAGCAGTAACATTTTCTTTCGAAGCGTGCCGTTGATTCTAGGTTTTTTTTTTCATTCTAGAAGGCCTGGAAAGGTAAAGAAATCGCCATCATTTGTTCACCTGCCAATCGAGATCACGGCAGCTCTGAAACACTAAGTTAGTCGTTTCTTTCCCACGACTTGGGAAACGAGTCGCAATAGCTCGTTTTATTATAATCTTCGATAACGGTTTCTAATGACTTTATCGATCGTTAAATCGTGTATCCACGGGCAATCGCGTCAGCCGTCAGCAGACATAAAGGAGAAGGATTGCGCGAAAAGTTAAGATAATCGAATGCATTAGAAGGAGTTGAAGAACTGCAATATAATGTGTTATAATTTTATAATAACGCATTTATACTCGATGAGTGGTCCCATGACAATCTCTCAATAGTTGAAGTGTTTTATAACAAGCTTCTTAAATAAGAAACTAAGAAAATTTCTGAGAGAATTAATGGAAAAGTAAATTGCTTTTATAGAGTAGTAATCTTGTTTTATTCAATAGTTGTGTAGTCATTTACGTAATTATAATTTTTATCATTTTCTTATTATACACGGTGTTGTAAGTTAAAGCATTTATAGTCTGTTCTTTTATTGCATAAAAACATACATTGTTTTTGTTGGAGTTGAGATTGCTTTTGTAATAAGTTAAATTGACTTTATTATAGGTTCTTCCAGTTGCAGGATTAGAACAAATATTAGAAAGATCTATAGCAGGGATCGCAGCGATTCAGTAGTTCAATTTTAGGTAAAAAAAGGGGACTAAAAGGGAATTTCATTTATGTATTATTAAAAACTATTGATATATGGGTATCTCTTGAATATTGAATGACATTTTTTTAAATAGTAGTACCTTTTCTTTTGCAAGTTTGCTAATCATTTTTGTGTATAATTTTTTTTAAGTATTTGAAAGAAAAAAATTATTGAACATTTCAGCACTTTAAAAATACACCACAAAAAAATTTAAGAAGATCAAAGAGGGTAAAATAGACAAACAGCAGAATTGAAAAATGCTCATGTTTGAATTTTTTTAAGTGTATTTTTATTCTATTAACGAAAATAACAAAATTATGAAGGTAACAATATTTTAAAATACTCCGCTTGATAACATGCAAAACCAAATACTTTAAATTAATAATAGTTTATCAGGAGATCCTAATATACACTACTGTTTTGCATGATATTAAAGGTGAGCATTACAAAATTTGGTTCAAATTTAACTTTTTTTTTAGGAAAATTTTTTGAGGAAAGAATATATTCCCCTCTTCTTGTGAAAAATCTTCTTACTTTCCCCGTTTTAGAACATTTTGGACTCTATATATTTTTGATTTGCAACTACATAATTGATTTTTTTCCGTGTTTAGTTTCTCGATTGAATCTTTAATGATTTTTTCGTTGTCGACGATGTCCTTTAAATCTAAAAAAGTAGCAAATAAATCGTTTAGGATATGTTGGAAATTGGCATCTTGTTTTCTAATCTCTTGAATTTCTGTATATGGTTCTTGAAAAATGAATTGAAAACTTGTTAAAATATGGAGAAAAGAAGAAAATTGGGTAAAAATTCTCGGTTTCAGGTATTTTAGGGGATTTTTCTAATTTAAGGAGAAGAAAAGGGTGGGGGAAAGGGGAAACGTAAAAAAGAGGACAGACTGGTGATCCCTTTTAGACTAGTTATTTCAAATTCATCTGTCAAATAAAAAATTCTACTTTTTTCTGGATTTACAGTTCCATTATAAAACCTAATTATAAATTGGCACAATTAAGAAGCCCTTTGAGTAATCGAGTTGCGCTCAATAAAAGGTCACTTGAGGTATAACAACACCTCAGCGAAGTTTCAACCGCAGCTGTGCACACAACATTTGAGTCCATTGACTCCTACCAATATTTACTCAAAGTGGTTTTTGCCACAGTGTAAAAAAAACAAAAGGAAAAAAAACAAGAGGAAAAAAAGTATCTAAGAACTAGAGAAGTGTGAACAAGCTTCATGCATCAAATTTACAGAGACTCTTCAAATTTACATTCGTATACTCGCGCATATATTTACAATTGTAAATTATTTTTCACAACACCATGACCACTAATCGACACTCAAATACCAGTCCTCGAACTCACTTC
Source organism: Andricus curvator (assembly GCA_932195095.1). Classification (NCBI taxonomy): domain Eukaryota; kingdom Metazoa; phylum Arthropoda; class Insecta; order Hymenoptera; family Cynipidae; genus Andricus; species Andricus curvator. The sequence goes on along the minus strand of CAKNYM010053043.1, from coordinate 222,334 downwards.
AAGGATAAAAAAGTGTCACAAATTTGAAAAAAAAGTGTCAACCTTTTTTTATTATTAAACTTATGTGTAGTCCGAATCTAAAAGTGTTTAGTTAAGAGTAATAAAAATCAAATCTGAATCTGAATTCTTTTCCGTTGAAAAGTCTAATATTAAATTTATGGTTAAGAATTCAACTTTTATGGTTAAAAATGTTATTATTTGGTTCAAAATTGAATTATTTTGTTGAAAAGTTATTTTTCTTGGTTGAAAATTCAACAATTTGATTGAAATTTGTTTTCATTCTAGACTAACAAATTTTCCTGTTGTTGGAAAGTCAACTTTTTTGTAGAAAATTCGTATTTTTGGCTCGAAAAGTCAACAGTTTGGTAGAAAATTTATGTATTTTGTTTAAACTCATCTTTTTGGTAGAAAATCAATTTTTTTCTTAAAAATGCAACAGTTTGGTTTCTTTGAAGATTCCTATTTTTTATTGTAAACTCGTTTTTTTTTTTTTTTTGTTAAAAATTGATTTTTATAACTGAAAAGTCATTTTTATATATATATATTTTTTGTTTTAAATTGAAAATTAACTTTTTTTAAATTCAACTATTTAGTTAAACCTTTTTAGAAACGAAAAAAATATAAACTAAAAATTACTAAAATCACATCCATAGTTGAAACTATTTGATTGAAAATGTATATAATTTGTTGAAAATTCGTATTTTTTGCTAGAAAATTAATCTTCTTGGTTGAACATTCAACTATTTGGTTAAAAATGTATGTATTTTGTTGAGAATTCATCTTTTTTGGTAGAAACTTTATTTTCTTTGTTGAAAATACTTTATTTTGTTTGAAAATTCGACTGTTTTGTAGAAAGCTTTTAGTTAAAAATGCAACTATTTCGTTACAAATTAATCTGTTTTGGTTGAGGATTCAGCTATTTTGTTGAACATTCGTCCGTTTAGGTTCAAATTCTTGGTTAAAATGTCAACTTTTTTGTTGTTGAGATTTAATCTTTTTTCGTTGAAAATTCAACTACTTGGTTGAAAGTTGAACCAATTAGCGAAGGAATTCAAAAATATTGTCCTATGAAAAGTAATGAAGTAGTTGCATTAGCAGGCAATTGTGAGATAGTGTCTTTTTTTTTAAATAGTAACAAAATAGTGTCATTGCTCAAAGAAAGTGCCAAATAGTGTCAATAGTGTGGTAAGTCCGAGGACTGGAATACCTTTACGCAACAAACTTGCCTCGAGTGTCGATTGTGATCAACCACAAATCGTAAAAGGCTCGTGAGCTGCATTATAAAGTCGATCACGTGACCAAACTGCATCCAGATCCAATCTCATTTTTTGTCGCGCGTTAATTGAATGACTACCCGGAATAAAGTGGCAGCTGCCAGCGTCTGACCGAAAGGGGGGAATTGTAATTATATGACGTGGAATGACTTAAAGAAAAAATAAAGACCAGAGAAAATCGTTGCAAAACTTAAGCGTTTACAAGCCGTTTTTATAATGAAGATTAAATTTCATCGATACTTGACTTATTTAATTCCAAAACACAATTTGATGAAATCGCAATTTTTTCCTGCTTCGAATAAATCACAGCTGTCCCAGAAAAGTTTACTAGCTCGTCAACTAAAATATTAATTCACCTGTTTGTATTAATAATTCAGCCTCAATTGTTCCGGTCGCTGTCGCTAATGCAGAAAATATCTTATTAATAAACATGCACACATACTCGTTTCGTTAGCAATTAATGTCCATCTACAGACAGCTTTATGAATCGTTCATAAAATCCTACCGGCCATTCAGGTAATAGAGATAAAATTGACAGAAATTGTCTCATTTCAAATAATGCAAAATAATTTGAAAAAGTTGGCCGGAATTCTGGATATAAAATAATGAAATTTCTGGTTAAAACAACGGAAAATTTCAGTTATATATGTTTTTATACTAGGATTCTGGTTGTTTTATAGAGAATTTTCTTCAGTGAATAATGCCAAACAAATATTAGTTAAAAAAGAGTTGAGTCGATAAACTTGGTTTAAAGAAATTTCAGTTACTTCAATGTATTTTCCTAATTTAGTTTATTAAATTATATTTCAATTGACATTACTCAATCGATTGCAAATAAAATGATTTTTTACAATATATATTGCATTTTCAACAAAATAGTTGAATTTTCATCGAAAAAAGATGACTTTTTAACAAGTAGTTGACTTTTCAACAATAGAATTAAGTTTTCAACTCAATAGTAAAATTTGTAACCAAACGATATGAATTCTGAACCAAAAATAGAATTATAGACTTTTTATTAAAAAAAAAAATTAACAAACAAAAATAATTGTAAAATTTAAATACGGAAGAACTATCTCAGTATTAAACTACAATATTTAGATATTGAAGTATTTTGATATTAAATTTAATATCATTAAAAGTGCATATTAAGAATTAATATATGATTATTTAAATATGGAACAACGATCCTCGTAATATTTAGGTATTAAAGTACATATCTGAATATTAAATTTGATATCTTTAAATTTTAAAAGTTGATATTAAGGTTTAATGTCTGGATATATGTATACATTTTTCCTAAAATATTATTATTTTTTTCTAGGCATTTTTTCCCCTTTTTCAAAGGGTTTATATTATATGTATTAATGGTAAATCAATCCTAGATAATTGAAATGGTATTAAATTGGAATTTTTTTATGTATTTTTTTCAGAGAAGTGACAACCTCGACTTGTCTCTGAGCGTACCGCAGCACCACCACACGTCGTATCACCACGACGGCTACAATATGGCTGACCAGGTGAGTACCGTCACGGATTAATTACCTGTAATAACCCTTTGAAGCCTTTCAACTTTTTTTTCACGATGTACCTTTACAAGTATTGCTAACCGATAAGGCTGCGCTCCACCCTTTATATTTTATGTTTCTGCATTCCTTGAGGGCAGAAATAAACTATTTTCTAATTAACGAACATCTTGGAATTTTTCCCTTTTCGAGAAATTATGCATTTCTTTCGTAAAACTAAATGAATTTTGTTTTATAGTATGATCAGAAATCTAGGGAAACTAATCAAATTGTTTATTAAATTTTAAGAAATCTTCCAAAAATTATATTTTTTAATAAGCTCCCGATTTTAATGTGAGACAGAATTTTTATTTTATTTTCTAAAAGCCGATCTCGGACTCACGTTACTATTGACCATTTTTGAGACTTTTTCAACGATGCAACTATTTTGCTACTATTTTGAATAAATTAAACTAATGCTATTGTGCTAGTGTGCTTTCATTCAATGAAATTTAAAAGATTTCAAGGGATTCCCAATGGTTCAAGGGTCAAAGAATTTCAAGGTATCTCGCCAGATTTAAGGGATTCATAAGATTTCAAAAGAAGTGATAAGATTTCAAGGGACTTAAAAGGATTGATGAGTTTTCCAAGAATTTTTAGAGCAACTCACAGATTTCCGAGGTTCTTAAATTATTTCAACGGATTTTAAAAATTCGAAAGGATTTCACGCGATTTTATAGGAGATGTTTGTTATATACCACATTCCAAAAATAGTTAACCGTTCGATATAATATTTAAAAAATGACATGACACTATTTTGCTACTATTTTTTTAAATTTTATGCTACTATTGACACTATTTCGAATTTCTCAAATGAGTCCGAGACCTATAAAATTAAAAAGTTTAATATTGATTTTAATTCCTGAAACTAGAAGAAATTTCCTTAAAGGATTTGGATCAATTCCCATGAAAAAAAATTATAAATAGTGGGAAATATATATATAATTTTCATTTATTTTATACATTTTTTATATAAAGCAAATTAAAATTATAGATAATTTTCCCCGCTATGTATAAACTATATATATTTTTTCCGCTTACTAGTTTTTTTTTATGCGTGGTTCATTTTCAAGTCTGTATCTCAATTGACTTGCTGAGTTATAGAATTTCCAATTCTCAATCATTAGGGAGAAATTCTTAGACGTTCTAGAATCTCGAAATATTTATGCAAGCTCTCGTGCAAAAATTGTTCGACATGCCTTTCCACTTTATGTTATTCCATTCCGAATCTCTTCTAGCCACTTCATCTTCCTTTCCCCCATTCTGTCACTATTCGTATAATATAATGCCCTACTCGTGTTCTTATTTCCCAACTGCAAAAAATTCGTCACAGCCGGCCGGGTTTAATTTAAAAATGAAAAAAAAAAACGGATTTATGGCGATCTCTTTTGTGGGGTAGAACCTGAAGCCGGAAATACTCACACGTTTTCCTGCATGATTCACCGGTGACTCTGTATTTATACCGATGGTAAAAAAAATAATGATTTGCGATAATAATGTTTTCCTTGAACTTCCGGGACTAAATGGCGAAACAAATTCGCAAAATTACATTGTTTCTATTTATAAAGTTTTGAAAAATTATTAAATGAATTATTGTTATTTAACACGCGTATTGCAGAATTCACACTGTTTCTCCTATATTCCCCCTTTTCTCCTTTTTAAACAAATTTCTCTGTTTTCAAGAAACTTTTCCCCTTCTTTTCGTTTTTTCTTTTGTTGAAAATTTGTCTGTTTGGGTAGAAAAATCGTCCTTTTTGATTGCAAATTTATCTTTCTTGGTAGAAAAGTCACATTTCTTGGTTGAACGTTTTTTTTTTTTTTTGTTAAACATAATTCTTTTCATGTTTATAAGTCTGCAATAATTATATTTTTGGTTAAAAATTTAATTATTTTGCTGAAAATTTAATTATTTTGTTGAAAATTTAATTATTTAGTTGAAAATTTAATAATTTTGTTAACAGGTCATCCATTTTGGTTGAACTATTTTGGTTCAACTATTTTGTAGAGTTCGTTTTTTTTTAAATTAAAAATTAAACTATTTTTGTGGTTGACAATTTAAATATTTGGCGTAAAATTTAACCAATTTTGTAAAAAATTTACAGATTTAGTTGACAATTAACTTTTCTATTAAAAATTCGTATTTTTGGTTCGAAAATTCAACTGTATTTGGTTGAAAGAATAACTTTTTTTTTGAAAATTAATATTTTTTGTATTTTAGGTTTAGAATTCATCTCTTTTAATAAAAAATCTACTATTTGGCTAATAATGTCATTATTTTGTTGAAGGTTCAACTATTCTGTTAAAAGTCATGTTTTCTGGTCAAAAATTGAAGTGTTCTGTAGAAAATTCGTATTTTTTGGTTGAATTCAATTGCTGTTAATTTAACGGTAAAGTCTTTTATGGTTGGAATGTCAACTATTACATGTTTGGTTGAGAATTCATATTTTTTGGTTGAAGATTCATAAATGTAGTTGAAAACTCCACTATCTGGTTGAAAATTGATCTTTTTTAGTTGAAAATTGAACTATTGGTTGAAAAAGCATGTATTTTTTTGTTGAAAGTTCAGCGTTTTGTATAACATTTTCTGTGCGTCCTAGGAAATTGTAAATCTTCTTGAAGTGGGAATGGGAACCAGGGTAATCTAAAGAAGTAGTTTCAGAAAGAAAACATTAATTTCCAGATCTATAGAGATTTATCGCCCAATATATCTATTTTGTTGAGAATGCAATATATTTCGACTTGATATCTCAAGAATTTAAAGCGTTTTAAATTGAATTCAATATGGTACCTACAACTAATTTTATTTTTAATTTATTTGCTTATTATTCCCCTATTTTCGTGAAAAATGACCCTATATTTCACCTGTTTTGAGAGCATTTTGGTCTGGTATTACGAAAAACGAATACGTATTATCGATTAATCTCTGACCCACTTAGATATATTTATCCATGCATAAGGACTCCTTCATTTGAATAGATTTTATATTCAAAGTGCAAATCATTTTCTAACGCTCTTTACAGAGGTAATAAAAATAATGATTATAAAGAATCTCCACACGGTATGAAAGTATATTTTACTTTTTATAAGATCGATACTCTTTTTTTTCATCTATTGTAAATGCACGTAACATCTCTATTCTTATCATTTCCAATCATACATTGTGTACAGGGACTTACTGTATTTACATAATGTTTATACCGAGTCCATTGACACGAGTTGAGTGACACGAGGCGTGTTAATCTCGATGTAGCGATGGAGAGTTAGTAAAAAGAGGAAATGGCAAGGCCGATAAAGATCGCACTTGAATAATGAGCTTGTAGCACGATTGTGAGAAAATTGCTTTTTAAAACTCCTAAACCCAATTTATTTTCCCTCAAACCCTTTCTGTCCCGATAGGATCTTCCCTTGCCTCGACAAAAATTAAAATAAACAAAAATGTAATGTTCCCTCTCGATTTGGCTCGTATTTCTCTATAATATTATGAATGAAGAAAAATTACCCTTTATGCAATTTAAAAAAGAAATTAGAGAAACCAATTTAAAGAAGCCAATTAAACTTACGATGAAAAGTTTTGAAAGTTTTGTATGTGTACGCTTTTAAAGTTTTACGGTTTCTCAACTTGTATGGAATAGAGAGGCAAAATCAATTGCCTGCACTGTTAGAAATGTCTATAACGATTTTACTATAAATGTAATGGAAGCAATATGCATATACGTGTAGTAAATTTAATATACCATAATCTTGTAAAATTAATATACATGTATAGTAAAACAAAGCGCGTGAAATTTGAAAGTTCTTTGATGCACACAAATCTTGTCAAATATTTAAAACTAAAGTAATAACCTACAACTCATCGACTAAATTCATATTTATAATCAAAATGCAACGTACAGGTGGGATTTTCTTCAAAATTCACTGTAAATGTCAGAATTTTAACAAAAAAACCGCTGCTTTTAGGTTAGGTGTCTTAATTATTCGCTTAATTGAACTTTTCCACTTAAAATCCAGTATAATTTATGTTTAACTAGAAAAAAATATCATGCTTTATTATTTGGAATTTACGATTACTGCCAAAATTAATTTTAATTTGTGTAAAGTGAGTTTACCTGACTTTTCTAAGAGTTGACCAATATACATGTATATGAAATTTACTATGCAGCTTCTTAATTACTATTTCATAGACCGAGTTTTTAGATTTAATATACAAATGTATAGTAAATCTATATTAAAATTGCAAACATTTTTAACAGTGTGGCTGCTCTTTTCTGGTAAGTACCTTCTGGCAGTTTGCCTTTAAAAAAATGCCCTATTTTCGACTCGCACGTTTCAAGTCCATGCTTGCGATCACTTGGGGATGCATAGAATGTTTTTATACAACGATAGCACGCCATAGTGCATCTAACCTCCTGTGACTGGAATAATAGGGTGGTTTGGATTTTCAATCAAATGTCGGATTCACTTGGGATTTTGTAACTACATCAAAAATATGGCGTCGAGGAAACACGGTATGACAAGAGTGAGAGACGCCTGAAACGAATGATCATGACTAATGGGCCCTCGTGGAGAGCTTTACTTAGTTGATCTGATTAGAGCAGAAAGTATAGGTCTCACTATTTTGATGTTATTAGAGTAAAGAGTATGGCTCTTGCTGTGGGATTATCAGTCAGTCTACGTAATGTTTGTGTGATCTATGACATCTGATGACTTTGTGAAGGTCTTCGCCTGGGGTAATTGCTGGAGAGATTGATCAGCGAACTGTGTCGGAGCAGTGTTGCGGAATGAACGTGTTGTTTCAAGAAGCCAAACGGGAATTCTAGATTGATCTAAAATTTATACGAATTTAAACGATTCTGGTGCGAATGCACTTAAAGTTTCCCATAAAAAAATAGAATAAAAAATTGCGCTAACTTTTTTAGTTTTTATTCAAATCAATTGTCCACACATGAAGATAATTTCTATGTAATGCTTAAAATATCATAAATTTAAAAAACTTCAAAATTTCAAAAACAGCGGACCCAACAATTACGGTCAAAAGTTGCATTTTCTATAGAACACCATTTTGGAAATTATAATTTTTGTAAAATTAGGATATTTTAAGCATTACATAGAGATTATAGTCCTGGGTCGACGATTGATTTGAATAAAAACTGGAAAAGTTACCTAAATTGAACGTTTTTCTGTAATTTCCCCCATGTTGATCTTATGGGAAATTCCAAGTGCCTGGGGCGATGTGTAAATATTACGAACTGTCTAAGCTTACCGAAAATATTATTTAAAATAATATTTCGGTGAACCTAGTCGCCCTTTTCCAGCTCCCGTGGGTTCATCGAAAATATTTGTTTTACGCTCACCGAATTTCGGTGAACCTAGAGTCGTCCTAGACACTACGTAAATAAAATCAATGGCTTTTATTTTATGGACATATTTGTAATTTTTTTATTATTAAAACAATTTTCAAAGGTAATATTATAAGCTGTCGGTAATTATATTATTTGCGATTTTTCCAATTCGGAAATTTTAAATTGTTGGCAATTTTATCATTTTGGGACATTTTTCGGGATTTTTCAGTCGTCCCGTTTTACAATTGTAAAATTAAAATCTTGAAATAAAAACGGTTCCATTTTAAAGAATTAAATTTGAACTTGTTCATTTATGAATGATTTAATTTTAAATTGTCTATTGATAAAGCTTTAATAAGAAATTATTTAATTCTGAACATTTTGAAGTTATAATTATTTAACTATTAAGGCTATTGTTTCTAAATAATACAATTTTGAAAGATTGCAATTTAAAACCATGCAATTCTGAACTTTTTATTGTAATTGGAGATTGTTCAATTTTAAACCCATAAATTTGAAATTTTCTGTAATCTTATGAAGGTCTTAATTTTAAATTACTCGATTTCGAACATTGCAAAAATTATTCAAATTTTTTTGATTAATATTTACTTATTATTTTGTTCTTTAATAATTTTATAATTGTTCTGGTACGGGAATTTTATCATTCGGGAACTTCCCTGTCAGGATTTTTACAGTTTCGGATATTTCATAATGTCAGCAATTTTATTTCGGGAATTTTCTATTGGCGGGAATTTTATTAATCGAGAGTTTTTCAGTTTTGGTATTTTCCAGTGTCATGAATGTTATTTTTCGGGATTTTTCAGTCGCCCTATAAAACGAATTAATTTCACGATCCTAATTTTAAAGTTAAATGATTTAAAATTTCATTCCAAATTGCAATATTTTAATCCGGGAAATGACCGGGAATTTGATTCTTAGATTTTGGAAGACGCCCTAAATAAAATTCTTTGATTTTGAAGTCTTAAAATGTAGAAATGATATATAGCAATCGACTCCTACTCGAAATTATCTGAATTGTAAGGAATCAATACCAGTTTGAATAGGCGACAGTTGTTATCAAGATAATTGTGATAGAAAGGAGTCAGATTGAAATATAATGGCGATTATAGTGTAGGGCTTTTGTATCTCGATCGCGCCAGCTTAATGCCGGTTTCTCGTGTCAGTGTCGCCGTGGTTTACCTGATTTATACCGCACGGCAAAATTTATAGCGCCCAGCGAATCTCACGATGCGATTACGCATTTTCTTGTTGCACCGCGACCGCGCTCGCCAAGCTGTTCGCGCCATTCGTCCTCGCCAGACAAAGTCGCATCTTTCTAGGGAGAATGAGAGAAAGGGAGAATCCATGAGAAAAGAGAGGAAAGAAGAAAGAAGCGCAGGTAAGCTGTCGCGACAGGTGCAAGGTTGCGCGCAAAAGGAATCAACGCACTTCCTCGCTCTTTCAGATCAAACTACTCTCCTTTTATAACGAAACGAAACTAAAATTTCTGATAGTTCCTCTCAAATTTCTCAAGGATCCTCTTTTCTCCGCGTCACACAGTCTCTTTTAGTCAATTTTTTGTCTATAATCACTTTTTAGTCACTTTTTAAAGATAAGACCACTGTAGTCACTATTTTTTTAATGAAAAGATCACTTTAGTGGCTATTCTTTCAATAAATTAATCCATGGGTTAACAACTACTGAATTCTCAATTTTCCTAAATTCTCTTGAAATATTGTAGGGTCTTTTTAATGGTTCCAAGAATTTTTAAATAGATTTCAATAATTTGAAGGGATTTCAAACGATTTTAGCGGCTTTCAAATATTTGTAAGTATCTTAAAAGATTCCAAGGAGTTTTGCATTGAATTCGATAATTTGAAGGGATTTGAAAGATTTTAGGGTATTTTAAAAGATCCCAAGGCATTTTCAAGAGATTTAAAAAAATTTCAAAGATTTCTATTTTTGAAATCCGAAAATAAATTGAGAATTCCTTTCGTAGCTTCATTAGAACATCTCTATGAGGGTGAAGTCATTTTTCACCCTTTCAAAAACTAGCCTTTTTCATTAATTGTAAAGAATCTTAAGTTTTGGTATTTCACACGAATTGACCATTTTTTTGGTTCAGAAATCATTCAAATATCTTTTCTCTGTGTTCCTTATGTAATCCCTAAAAAAATGGAATTTATTTAAGATACAATATCGAGTTTTCATATTTCAATGTTATATTCCATCTCCTAAAAACTACGCTTTTTCAATCATTGTAGACAATATAAGTTCTGATATCGGCAGTAAATTGCACGCTGGTAAAATTTATTTGCTAGTTTGAAAAAAAACGCGAATTTGATAAATAGGTCGTTCAGGATGGAAAATTCTTTAATGGTTTTTAGTTAAGCATAGAATACAGGAAATATTTGCAGTATTTAAAAATTTGAATTAATGTAATTTAAATCGAAACTTAATGTAGAAACTATTTGTAAAAAAATGGCTTATAAATAAAAGGAAATTAACAAAAAATATCTTGGACCAATACTTCTTCAAGAATTATTTTTATTCTAATTTGAAATTTTATATATTATCCCTTATGGAAAATTGTCAGAACATCAAGTGGAAAAGATTTCATTCACCATAGAATGTTTTTACTTTTTACAATTAGTTCGAAGACATCATCGATCGTTCTTAGAATTTTAACAGTTATCGTTTGCTCTGTTGTATATGAGGGTCTTAAAAAAATATAAGAACCTTGTAAATAATTGAAACAGCTAAAGAAGGGGTATATGCTATTTTTGCAGTTCATAATTGTATACACATAGTCGCAACTATATTTGGATGTTTTATTAATAACTTTTTAGTATTGCAATCTCAAATTTTATTTCTGGATTTTTGAAGTTCCTAAAAACTTATAAATTAATTTATATAATAGATATATGTTTTCGAATGGTGGAGGAGCTTAATGGGGGCATATAATTGGATGATTTCATAGAATCTTTTTTGTAAGGACTCAAGCAGGGTTACTAAAGGTAATTTGAAAATGTCTTTTTTTTCGGAAAAATGTAATTTCTTCTTCACTTTTTCTTGTTGTGGTTGTCTTTATGAGTAGAAATTTCGACTAATTGCTTATAGGTTTCCATGCAATCCGAATGAATACATCGACAGTAATAACGACGGAATGAGCTCATCTCAACCAAATATGGGACGCATTCGATCAGTCAATGCAATCTATGCGCCCGGTAATTGGCAATCTGCAATAAATAATCTCCGGTTGTAATTTCATTGTTTTAACGACCAAACAGATGAACGGGCACGCACGAGCTTCAGCTCTTTTTTTAAGCACGGTGGCGTATCATGCGTTTGTCATTCGGTTCAGCACTAGTGTCAAGTAGGAAGGATTCATTGATCTATAATGATCGATCGAAGATTTTTATTTTATGTCATTTAATAACAGACTTCACACTCCTTCCCCTATTCTCCTCTTTTTAGTTGAAGAATGATCTCTGTGCTTACAAATTTAACTATTTTGTTAACAATTGGTTTTTTTGTTTTTAAAATTTGTTTAGCTTAAAATTTAACTTGTTGGGTGTTTTTCAGTCGAAAATTTATCTATTTGGTTGAAAATGGAACTTTTTCGTCTTAAATGAATTTTGTTTTATCTTGAAAATTTAATTATTTTTATGAAAATTTAACTATTTGGTTAAAAATGCAACTGTTTTTGGTTGAAGTATAATCTTTTATGTTTTTTTTTTCAGGTTGAAAAGTAGCTTCTTTTGCTTGAAACCTCAAGTATTTGGTTAAAAAATCACCTTTCTTCGATGATAATTTAACTTTTTCTTTGAAAATTTATCTTTTCGGGTTTAAAAGATATGGTACCGATATATTTATTTCATTTCAAAAAATTCATTCCCATATTATTCCCCTATTTCCTCGGAAAAATCACCCTATTTCCTCTGTTTTTAGAGTATTTTATGCTGTGAAGTCTGTTATAACATACGATTAATTGATTTTACAACAATTAAGTAGTTGTACGATATAAATAAAAATGAAAACAAGGAAACAATTTGCATAAATTAACCTGCAATAAAAGCATAATTAAACCGGTAGAATGGATTATCGACATTCGAGATCGCATAATTGCCATTGAACAAATTTGTTGTTGCCCCTGAAATCATATTCAATGCGGGAGATTTTATAAAGAATAGAGTGTCTCCCCTGAAACAATACATAGGTATTCATTCGAATGATTCATTGCCGAGATGATAACCGTCGCGATTCATTATTGAGGCAATAGGCGAACGTATAATTAATCAGTGACAAACGAGGAGTACATTTGTATTTTATGGCACTTAATATAGTTTCCTCTTACCATAAAATATAAATATTTATACCATGTGAGTGCGAGATAAAATTTAATAATGATTATTTTTATTATTACATTTATCTAAAAAAAAGTTTGTTATAATGTGTAGGTAATTAAAAAACAATTATTGAGCCACCCTACACAGAATTCACACTCTTTCCCCTATTTACCTCTTTCTCCCTTTTTTAAATTGAATTGAATTTGAATTTAACTAATTAAAAAAATATATTTTTCATTTTTAATTTAATTTAAATTTAATTGCATTCATCTTTTTCCCCCTGTTTTCAAGAAACCTCCCGTTTTTCTCGTCTTTTGCCTGAATGCGAACTCAATCGAATCCAGTCAGAAAATCCAACTATTTTTTGCTAAAAGTTTATTCTTTTTGGTAAAAAATTTTACTATTTGGTTGAAAATGCAACTATTTGGTTGAAAATTCGTCTTTTTGGTTTGAAACTTCATCTGTTTTGGTAAAAATCGTTTTTTTTTTAATACAACTGTTTGGTTAAACATTAATACTTTTTGACTGATGATTCAAGTATTTTGTTGAAAATTCGTCTTTTTGGTAGAATTTAACTGTTTTTCATTTAAAATTGATTGGAAATTAATTTATTTTGTTGAAAGATCTTTTTTTTTGTTTGTTGAAAATTAAGTTCTGAACTGAAAATTTAACTACACCATTTTTTGTTGAAAATTAATTTTGTTCTTGTTGAAAATTCAGCTATATTCAAACGTAAATTAAAATGGAACAAGATTTTGTAGGAGGTGAAGTCTCCGTTTGGCAGATTATCGAGGGATTAAGAGAATCGTTTAATTGGCTTGCCAATGAACCACCACTACTGAACCAATTACATGGATCGGAGGAATGATCGTTTTTACTTCTAATTAAGATGAGGATTTGTCGAGTGGTAACGATAGTGGGGACCACCTCAATAACCGAAAACCCCCTTACCTCATCCACCAGAAACAGATTAATTTTGCTTTAATCTCCACAAGGGAACGAGATATCGTTCATCGCTAATGAAACTCGATTATATCCCGGTGCTTCGGTGAAATTATATTAATTAGCCCTTATATTATTGCACCCGTTTGAGCACACCTTCATTTCAAAGAACCCCTCTGTTCTAAACTTCCCTCCAATGTAAAAAGGTACGTGACTTAGCGCTGAAAAACCTGGAAATCAGGGAAAAATCAGGTATTTTGAAAAAAATCTTTTAAAATTCAGGGATTTTATATAAGAGGCATTTTAAAGAACTATCAATGATAATAAATGTGAAAATTTTCATTCTTGATTGGAGTATCTTTTATTCCGTTTATAAAAGATTTTATGTTAAAAATGTTACAAGATTAACATTCTGGTCTTTGAGTATTCATGGTAAGGGAAAATTAAAAAATGGTCAGGGAAAATGAGGGAATTTTGAAAATTAACTTTTTGCTGAAAATTCATATTATAGTGTTAAAAGTTTAACTGAAATCTTTCTTGGTTGCTAATCTCAGTATTTTTTTGGAAAATCAATCTTTTTAATTTAAAAATTCATCTGTTTTAATAGAAATTTCATCGTTCTTGGATAAAAATCCCTAGCTTTGGTTGAAAATTAATCTTCGTTGGTAATTTATTTGTTTTGTATTTCTTTTTGCCGTTGCTTCCACCTGAAGATTATGTTTTTAGTTAAAAATTTTATTATTTGCTTGAAAATTTAACAATTTTGTTTAAAAGTCATTCTTTTTGGTTGAAAATTCAACTATTTTTTTAGAAATTCGTCGTTTTGGTTGAATTCAACTATTTTTAGTTTAAAATAAAAATACTTGGTGGAAGGTTGAACCACTTGGTTAAAAAATTATTTTTGTTGAAGATTTATTATTTTTGTTCAATATTCATCTCTGTGGTTGGAGAGTAGTTTTTTTTGTTGATGAAAATTAATTCTTTTAATTGAGTATGTAACTATTCCACATAAAGATTAATTATTTTAGTTAAAAATTCATCTCTTTTGTTGAAAGTTGAACTATTTTGCTGAAAATTTGTCTTATTGGTTTGAAAATTCATCTCTTTTGTTGAAAATGGAACTATTTTGTTGATAAAATTGTTGTAATATCAACTGTTACATTTTTTGTTGAGAATTCATGTTTTTGTTAAAAATCTGTCTATTTTCCCTTAAAATTCACCTGTTTGGTTGCAAATGCAACTGTTTTTTGTGGAAGTTTGATCTTTTTTGTTTGAAAATTCGTCCTTTTGATTTTAAATTAAACGGAGCAATTTTAAATAGAAAAAATTCAGATTGAAATAATTTTTAGATTGCAAAATTCCAAATAGTTTGGTTTGAATCTAAATCGTTTAAAATTGGGTAATTTAAAAATTAAATCTTTTCAAGACTTGAGCGATTATAAGTAAATTTACGACAATATAAATGGAGTAGATTAAATTTCGAGAATTAGACAATTATTGTAAATTGTGTAATTGAGGCATTAAAAAATGTCCGGTTTCAAATTTAAATTGTTCGAAATTATACCATTTCCAGTTACTTATTTAGTTATTAGTTATTTCAATTGCAATTGCTCAAACTTGAATAATTTTAGATTGAAAATTTATGAATAAGACAAATTCCAGTTTCCATCTCCTAATTTTGTACAATTTCAAATTTAAATTCTGAGTAATTGAATAATTTTCAGTACTTCTTTTTGAACCTGCCCAATAATTACCCGTAATATAAAATGGTTCAATTGCGAAAATTTTAATTTCAAATTAACATTTGATATTGTACATTAAAGATTAGTAGAAAATTACTACATAATTCGATATTGTGAAACTACTGATTGCTAGTGGAAAAACATTAATTTATTTAAGACTGTATATATTAATTAAAAAAAGGTTATACAAATGGGAAGCGTGACAAATAGAAAAGTTTAGTAAAAGAACGCGGTTGTGTAAAATTTTCAACTTTATTGAAACAATGATAGGGCAATATTGTCAAACTGGTAAATAGGCTACATGACCTCCACCTACATAACTTACTTACAAGCTATTGCTTTAAATTGGAAAAAAAAGAATTGTTTACACACCTAATCTATTTTGCCTTACTTTATTCAAGTTAAAAATAATCTCTTTAATGTATGCGCTAACATAAACAGCACGAAATTCTATAAAAACACAACAGCACATCTGACACACTTTGAGTCGTTCACTATTCACGTCCATCATTTTCCAACAAAAACAATCAAGAATAGTTCACTAATGGTTAATATTTTTATTAATTGGCATTAATAAAATAAACTGTTTCAATAATTTAGATTTAGAGAGTTATCATCAGAACTACTCAACTTTAAAGACTTTTAATTTGAAATTGAACACTATCCAGGGTGGCCACTGGACCGGGAAACCGGGAAATGACCGACAATTTTTACGGGGACCGGGAATTTGGAACAATGGTTAGTTTTAATTTCAACAGCAAACATCTATGAAAATATTTATCCGGTAAGGAAAGCCAATATATTAAATTTTAGTTACAGATTGCACACTGTTTCTCCTATTTCCTTTCTTCTACATTTAAAAAAAAATTCCTATTTTTCCCTGTTTTCTAAAATCTTCCCCTTTTTCCCCTTTTTCTCGTTTTTCCGCATGGAAAATGAGCATTGTTAAAAATAATTGATAAAATCGAGAAAAATATTCCCTACGTGACTTGTAACTAATTTTGGAAGAGTACTGAGGCGAGCTTTAGGAAAAAGTATTTCAGGAAAAAATAGTTTATTTAACAATAGTTATTCAAACATTTATCTTTTTTCTTGCTCCTTAGGTAAACATTGCAATACTTATTTAATTTTAATGTTTGCTTAGGAATTTTTTTTTTTACAATTGTTTATGAATAATTGTAGTTTGTTTTGCGGCTCATTTTATTCCTGGAACGATTTTCTGAAAATCTTTGCGGTGCGTTTTTATTTACAAAATTTTCTTCGGGAGTTATAAAATTGTTAATTATTGACAGTTCATGTAATTGGTTGTAAATGCAGCTGTTTGCTTGAAATTTTGTTACATTTAACTGTATTTGGTCGAAAATTCATCTTTCTTGTTTGAAAATGGTTTTTTTGTTGTTGACAATTCACATTTTCAGGTTGATAATTCAAGTCTATTCTAAAAGATACGTCTTTTTGGTTTTAAATTCAACTATGTAGTTGGAATGCAACTGGTGTGGTTGACCTTTATTCCTTTTTTATTGAAAATTCGACCATTTAGTTAAAAATTAAAATATTTGGGTAGAAATTAAATTATTTCATCAAAAAGTGAACTCTTTTCCAAACTATTCAACTTATAAACTTTAAAACTCAACTCTTTTGTTAAAAATTCATCTTTTGGTTAACAAGTCATCTCCTTTGGTTAAAAATTCAACTATTTCGATTATTTTGAAATCATTTTTGGCTGCGTGAAGTCTGTAGTTACCAAAAACTATTTTTATTCGTATAACCGAGACAAAAATTTTAAAAACCTGGAATTTTTCTGACGATAAACGTGGCGATATTTGGTTTGTATAATTAAAGTTTGTGAAATTAATACTTTATCATTTTGAATGTTTCATTGTGAGATGTTTTTTTAAGTCCTTAGAATTAAACCTACTGAGATAAGGTTTCCTTTATATAACTTGTCCACTATTAAACGATTAAATAAAAAGTTTTGGAATGAGAATTTTTTGTAACCTTTAATTCTCAATAATCGGGAAAATTTGTGGCGAGCCGGGAAAGAACCGGGACAAAACGTTTGAAAACATAAATTGATTAATTTTGAAGGCACGAGTTTTGAGTGGCTATCGCGAATTTCGCATGTAATTAAAATTAAAAAATTGCAATTTTTGAGTGATGCACTTGCTGAATGACGTATTTACCTGCACGCGTGTTATGTACATTCTCGTCGTCGTATCACCGGTAATATACTGTTGCGGTTGTGTCATTACCTGCATTACAGCGATACACATTACACCACGAGGCGAGCTTTACGAGGTCGTTTTACTTAGGGCGCCTAAAAAAGTTCATCTAATTTCGCGATACACTGAGACCGTTACACTTTGTCGTTGGTGCTAAAACTTTTACAGTCTCGCCAATCTTGATTTTTCATTGTTAGGGGTTAATTTTTCCACAGTCTTAAAAAAAGTCTTTAATTTAAAAAAAACACTAATTCATTCTTTTTTCAGTGTGGCCGTCGCTCAGGGATAATCTGAAAATCAGGGAAAAGTCAGGGAATTTTATTTGTTAGGGAAAAGTCAGGAATTTTGAAAAAAATCTTGCCAAAGTCTGGGAAATTCCTATAAGAGGCACTTTAAATAACTGGCAACGATAATACATTTTTAATTTTTGATTTAAATATCTTGTATTCCGTTTATAAATGATTCTGTGTTTAGAATGTTACAAGGTTAAGATTTTGGAGTATTAATTGTCAGGGAAAAATTAAGGATTTTAAAAATGAAGTTTTGCGGCCACCCTGATATCATATTTTTGTTAGTAATTTATTTGCCTTGTATTTATATTTCTTTCTTTTGTAGTTACTTTTTTTATTGAATTGAACTCTTTTTTATTGAAAATTAAAATATTTTTTGGTTGAAATATCTACTGTTGTACATTATTCGTTGAAAATTCAACAATTTTGTTTAAAAATCATCCTTTTTGGTTGAAGATTCAACTGTTTTGTTGAAGATTCGTCTTTTTGATTTAAAAATTCCATTATTTTTGTAGAAAATTAACTTCTTGTTGAAAATTAATATTTTGGTGTTGAAAATTCAACTATTTTTTTGTAAATTCGTATTTTTTGTTTAAAAATTTATCTGTTTTAGTAGAAATGTCATCCTTTTTCTATGAAAATACAACTATTTGGTTGAAAATTCGTCTTTTTTGGTTGAATTCAACTGCTTTTGATTTAAAATTAAAATCTTTTTTGTTGAAATATCTACTATAACATTATTCATTGAAAATTCTTCTTTTTGGTAAAAAATTCAATTATTTTGTTGAAAATTTAACTATTTTGTTAAATAGCAAACTTTTTGGTCGGCAATTCATCTGTTTTGTTGAAAATTTGAAATTTTTAAATATTAATCTGAAGTTTTATTCCGTTTATAGAAGACTCTATGTAAAAAATGTTACTTCAAATTAAATTGTCATTTATAATGTCTATTACACAAACTTCGCTTTCAGCAATTATTTCCAACGTTTCCTGTTCTGCAAGAGTTACTCTCGAAAGTAAAAAACTTCACTTTATATGACTTTTGATTTAATTAATAATGTTTCATTTGTTGGCTTTCACATCGTATGCATTTTATGACACCTTCACGAAATGTTGAGCTTTTTGTGAAAGTCTAGTCGTTAATTTAACATTTTGCATTTTCTACTCTTGTGTAATCTTTTAAATTCCTTATCCGCTAAATCGTGTGAACAATAATTACGAGTTTTCCTTATTCGAAAGACGTGACTCTAATTAAATTAATTGGTGCGATATAATTATAATTATGTAACCTGCTGAAAAAAATGCACATCTAATATCCGCTTCTCAAAGAATCGCGGTAATTTAACGATGAAGTAACAAGTTGAAAAGCGAGTTCAGTAACTGTAATTTTTCTTGCTATTTTATTCATCTATCGTTATGATTTATTAGTCGGGTCCAACCGTTGGATAAGAATTTTAATTTCGTCTAGAGAAATATTTTATTCAGTGTCTTACTGGAAAAGAAAGAGAGACTCAAGAATCCAAAGAGGTGAATACTGAATATTTTACACTTCATACACTCACAAGCATTTTTACTAACTGTTAAATTATCTCTCTATTTTTTCTCTTTTTCTCGTTCATAATTGAGCTCCTGGATACAGAAAGGCATTAAGTCCTCGCCAAAGGATTGCACAAGATTTAAATCCTTTCTGCATCAGGAGGCACTTTAAAAGCAACCCTGACGAAGTTTTACAGCAACCAAGAAACCAAGAGTGCAGCTGGTATTTTTTTTCTTGCAGCTGTTGCTTTTTCCTTTGGTGCAATGGCGCCAAAGTGACCCATGTTTTATCGGCAAGGGGTTTTAGACGCGATTTTTAGTTCGTTGAAACAATTTAGTCTTCACATAATTAGGGTTTGCAAATTCTCGAGAATTTAAATCCCGGTAATAAACTAATATATTCAAGTTTCGCGCATAGTGGAATTTTTAACTAAAAGAGATAAATTCTCAACGAAAAGTGTAACAGTTGATATTTCAAAACAAAAAATATTTATATTTTAAATGAAAATCAGTTGACATTCAACCAAAAAATGTGAATTTTTAACAAAGAAGTTCGGTAAACCAAAAAAAAAAGAATAAAAAAAAATTGTTAAATTTTCAAGCCAAAAGACGAAGTTTCTACAAAACCGTTTATTTTTGAAGCCAAAATTGAAAGTTTTTTTTTTATAAAAAAAAAGAAGAATTTTCGACAAAATAGTTTAATTTTCACCTAAAGAGATGAACCTTCAACCAATCAAGATTTTTCAGTCGAGAAAGAAAAACAATTTCAACTAAATTGTTGAATTTTCAAACCAAAAGGACGAATTTTTTTTACAAAGCAGTTCAATTTTCAACGCGAAAATATGAATTTTTAACCATAAAGTTAATTTTACACCAAATATTTGAATTTTCCACAACACAGTTTAATTTTCCAGCCGAAACTATGAATTTTCAACAACAAAATAACTTTCAACCCAAAAAAAATGTATTGCTAACAAAACAGTTGAATTTGCAACCAAAAAGGATTAACTTTCTGATAAAATATTTATTTGCGTTTTCAACCAAAGAGATGAATTTTCAACTAAAATGATGAATCTTCAACAACAAAAATGAATTTTTAACAACGCAGTTCAACTTTCAACCAATTAGTAAACTATCATCCAAATTAGAAAGTTGCGCAAGTGACATTGTGATTTAGGTCGATTTTTACATTGCCAGGTAAAAAACTATAACACTAAACCGCAAAGTCACTAATGTATCTTTTTACCTTGGTTGGCGGTAAACATTTCAGTAGAAAAATATGAATTCTCAACAAAAAATGTTACATATAGTTGATATTTCTATCAAAAAATATTTCTATTTTAAATAAAAAAACTTGATATTTCAACCAAAGAATATGAATTTTCCCAAAAGAGTTGAATTGTCGACCCGAAAATATACATTTTCAGCAAAAATGACTTTTCAACAACAAAAAACGAATTTTCAAAAACATACTTAAATTTTCAGCCAAATAGTTTAATTTTATACCAAAATAGTTTCATTTTCAACCCAAAAGGATGAATTTTTTTATGTTGAATTTTCAACAAAATAATTAACTTTTCAACCAAATAGTTATATTTTAACCAAAAAAGATGCATTCTTAACAAAAATGTAATAGTTGATTGATCTAATCAGTAACGCCCACTGAGGGAATCAGTAATTTTGAATGGTATAACCAGTAACTTTCACTAATGAAGTGTTAATCAGTCACTTCTATTGTCTGAAAACCAGTCATTTCAAGCGACTATTTGATCCCGTCAGCAATATTGACTGATTCCTTTGTTAAAACGACTGTTTCATCAGTAGAAAGGACTGATTTTTCATTAAAAGCATGCTTGATTGATGTAATCAGTCAAATCTTGACTGACTTAAATGTAGAATGTAAATAATAAATATTTGCAGAGAAAAAATATAATAAGCATTCTACAAAATATTCCTTTCTCGAAATAATATTCTCTCTTCAGAATTCTACTTTCAAGGAGGCTCATTACGCTCGCAGTACACTTAATAAAATTGTAACTTGTAACTCATTTAATGACCACTGCTGCGATGCATTTTTCTCTCGTTTTGTGAAACGGAATGAGTACAAAACTATCCGGCGAATCCTCTTTATGACCTTAGCGAACATTATTCTCATTAATTACACGTTTGCTACAAACAAGGTGCCATTACTCGGGGGGAGTTTTTCAAATGAAGAAAAAAGGGCTGTTGCACAATTCTATATTGATCCCTTTATCCAGTTTTATGAGCTGATTCTGCGAAGGAGGCTTGTTTTCTGAGCCGGCATAAGGAAAATAAACTCAGAATCCTGACATTGCTATGACGATGTCGTGCTGCATAAAAGGGAGGGGGCAGGCATTTGAAGAGGGTACTCGTGGGGCGGGACTAAAGGGTTGAGGGGGCAACATGTAATTTCCTGCAATTCCGGACACGCTATTACGAAGTTGTAAAGATAGAATAGCTACATGCTTTCCTCTTGTAGCTCTCGACAACCAAGAAGAGAGAGACAGAGAGAGAGAGAGAGAACAGTGCCGCAAAGGTCGCGAATCTTAATACAATTCAAAGTTTCAAAGCAGAACTGAATTTACCCAACGTGCCATAAATTTCGTATTACAAACTCGTGGAAGAGAATCGTATAGAAGGAAGATATAAGATAAGCTAATGGGATTTACTTGTTTGACGATTTATTGAATTTGAAAACAAACATCATTATTTAGCCGTAAACTCCTTTAAAAATCTTTAATCCGTTTTATATATCTAATTAGAGACTAGAACTGTTTCACTGATAAGCTATATTTTCTTAAACTGCTGCCTGGAAGTTTAAAAACAAAAAAGTTTGCAATTCAAATTTCGCGCCACAAATGTGTCGCTTTTGTGGCGCGAAATTCAAATTAAAAGATTTTATTCTTTTCGTATTTAAAAAAAAAAGAAGGAATTTGATGCTCCTTTGAAAATTGCAAGGTCCTAAATTCAAGGCTTTGAAATTAATATTTAAAAAAACTAAAACGTTTCACTTCCACAAAGAAAAGTTGACTGCTAAAATTTCCAGTCGAGTAGTAAGTGGTCAGCAAAAATTAATAAATCCCGACAGAGATAGCGTACACCTATAACTCGAAATTTTTTGCCCCAAGAAATAAATTGCGGTCGTAGAAAAAATATTTCCTTGTAGTGTTATTTAAATCGAAATTGGATTCACTGGCGCGGAAAACCTTTTTTTCATAGGAAAAATGCAAACGGGCAATATCGATATTGTCTTGAACATATACCGTGGCAGTTCTATTTAATTTTTTTTACATAAAACGGGTTTGATTCCTTTATTTTCCATGCCGGATTGATATAAGCGTCTCTACTTTTTTTCTAATTGAGAAATAACGTTATTTTCCAAATTGAAAAACATTGTGCTCTATATTTTCACGATACTAATAACTTTCATTATTTCCAAATTAAGAAATATTTCAATTGTCCGGAATTTAATTGAAGAATAACTGTAAAGCTATTTCAATTTCCGACATGAAATTGATTTATTCACCGTTATACATTCACATCCAACAGTACGCAAATCATTGAAGGACGATTTAAGATTTTTTGCTCCTGCTTAATTACCACCTCGGCCTTAATTACCCTAATTACCTCTCGGAAGAAAAACTTGTGACTTATGCGTCAGCGGTATTTAAAATTTTAAACAAAAACATGAACGATGATCGTACTCGTATATGGAAATAATAATTATAATATTCAACTTCGAGAGAAAAGAAAATTATTTTCTTTTCTTATGAACCAGATTTACTGAATCAATTTCTCTTCAGCTAATGTTTTTTTTTATTGTGCGAATAATAAATCGAGAACGTAATTAATGGGTGCTAAAGAGAAAGTGTGCAGCTCGTGCACCCGCGTATGACGCGAAATTGACGATTGTGAAAGATATGAGTGATTTCGAATTTGTAATATTCTTTTTTATTCTCTGCAGTCATTAATAACAAAATAAATCGCTTTAAATTGAAATCTAAAAGAAAGTTTTACTTGCAAAACGTCAATTTATGAATGACAGGGTGGCCTGTTTATGTAAATAAATACATTTTTTTTAAATATGAATTCCAAAGTCTTTAAAGGTCAGGAACAACCTGGAAATTCGGGAAACGTCAGAGATTTGAAAAAATCTTGCAAAAGCCAGGCAATTTGTATAAGAGGTACTTCAAGTAATTGTCCAGGATAATAAATTTTAAAAAATTCAAATTTAAAGTTTAAATTGAAATTTCAAGTTTTAAATTGAAATTGATTTGTCCCGTTTATAAATGTTTATATATGTCAAAAATGTTGCAAGATTAAGATTCTGGTCTCTGAATATTAATGGTCAGGGAAAATTAAAAGTTGGTGTTAGGAAAAAATTAGGGAATTTTGAAAATTAACTAGTATGTGATAGTAATGTTGTCGAACAGGGTAAAAGTAATTTAATTTTTTTTAACTTTCTATCGAAAATTCATATTATAGTATTAAAAGTTTAGCTAAAATCTTTCTTGGTTATAATCCTACTATTTTTTTGAGAATTCATCTTTTTAGTTTAAAAATTTATCTTATAAAAATGCAACTTTTTGGTTGAAAATTAATCTTTTTTGGTTGAAGATTCAACTATCTCGTTGAAAAATCGTCTTTTTTTGTTGAATTCAACGGTTTCTGATTTAAAATTCAAATCTTGTTGAAAAATCATCATTTTTTGGTCGAAAATTGAACTACTTGGTTAAGGATTGAAACACTTCGTTAAAAAATCCTTTTTTTGTTGAAGATTCATACTTTTAGTTGAAAAGTCATCTTTTTGGTTGAATGTTCGTTTTTTTGTTGTTGAAAATTCATGTTATTAATTTGAAACTACAACTGTTGTACAGAAAATTCGTCTTTTGGCTTGAAATTTCCACAATTTCGAATTATTTTTTTATTTTTTTTTTATTATTTGTTGAAAAATCATTTTTTTTAGTTTATGATATTCGGATTGAAAATTCAACTGTCTTCTAAAAAATTAATCTTTTTGGGTTGGAAATTTAACTTTTTTTTTGAAAATGTAACTGCTTTTGGTTGAAATTTAATATTTTTAAATAAAAATTGGTCTATTTGTTTCAAAATTCAACTATTTTTTTAAAAGTAAAACTTTTTTGTTGAAACTTACTTTCTTTTGCTTTAAAACTCATCTATTTCGTTATAAATGCAACTGTTTGTTTAAAAATAAATTTTGTTGTTGTTGAAAATCATCTATTTGATTGAAAATGCCACTGTCTTTGGTTGAATTTTCGTCTTTTTTGTTTGAAAAGTCAACCATTTGGTTACAATTTAATTTTTGTACGTTGAAAATTCAACAAGTCGGTTATAAATTCAACTGTTCTGTTGAAAATTAAATTATTTTGTGGAAAATTGATATATTATGTTGAAAATTAAATTATTTTGTGGAAAATTGATATATTATGTTAAAAAGTTATCCTTTTGGGTCGAAACGTCATATGTTTTGTTGTAAATTCACCCCTTTGGATTAAAAATTCATCTTTTATGGTAGAAAAGTCAGCTTTTTTGGTTGAAATAATTAAATAAATTTTAATCTGAAATTTTATTCATTTATATACATACAAAGTTATAAGATAAAAGTTATATACCAACAAAATAAAAACTAAATTCCTGTGCAAAGTTTATAATTTTATTTTATTTCTGTTTCAGGTGAGTCCAGTTAAAAGGGGTTTATTTAATAAAACACCAAAGGTAAATTTTTATTAAAGTGAAATTTACATTTGAAGCGGGAAAAAATTTCTAGAGGAACAATTTACAACCGATTGAGAAATTATTGTTTTTTTGTTTGGGTGGATGGATCAGTTTAATTGACATTGTGTAAAAAATAGATGGCGCTACATGTGCATGTAGTAATCTAAGGGAAATTGGCGATGGATTTTCGCAATGAAAAACGAAACTGTTTTTATTTTTGTACAAAACAATTCATAATCGTCAATTTTATGCATATCTGATTCATGTTTCCACTAGGAATTTTTTTTCGATAAAGAAAGCGCTATCGCGGAACTAATTCGTGTTCGAAAGTGTTCAGATTGATTCGAGATTAAGTTGATTTAAAATTAGTAGTACCAAATGCATAAAGCATGAAGATAAGTTATTTTAGTAAAAGGAGAAGGTGTCTTGAGGAAATCAACAGAGCGTGAAATACCAGAGCACGCACCACATGCGAATCGCGATTTTGCCATGATGCTTTCGAATTCGCTTTCGCAGGATTTGGCCACGATGTTAAATCTCGAGTGACTAGACACGAGGAAATTGAAATTTCACATCAAACACGAGAAAAACGTCAATTCTTTATGACATCTCGATAAAAAGGATTGAAAGCGAAAAATAATTAAAAATATGCAATAGATTTTAATAAAAACCACTGCAAACATAAAATGTTATTAAATTCCATAGAAATATATTTTTAGTAAAGGAGGTGCTTGCAGCTGGAAGCGTAAAATATTTTTAATATAAAAATATTTGACATGCCATGCAATTTTTCTCTATACTTTATTTGTAATGTTCCGCGGAAAACGTCGCATTTTTTAATTAAACTTCATGGTTCAGTTTATTCTCTCTTTTTTTTACTATGCTATTATACGGAACCGAGCGCTCAGAATTTTAATTAGAAATTACGTTAACGAAAATAATTTGCAATTTAATTGCTTTCGATTGTGTTCTCAGCGATGAGCTTTCAATATCTGGCGTAATTAAATTATATAGGAGAATTCCGGACATTGCAATTTTGAAATTTAAATTGATTTAATTTCGAAGCTACTAATATAATTTTGTAGTTTGTTGCTGAGGTTCCTGTGACCGATTTTAATTAGGTCTTTGATAGGATATATTTTGCGAGGTGAAGTGTTCTCAGGTATTTAAGCCCCGGGTAAATTAAAATTCTTAAGATTCTTGAACGATCGGTTTTTCAGTATTGGATTTTTGTTTAATAATGTTAAGGAAGTATTTCCTCTCTCTCCCATACTTATAAAATATTCAAACATAAATTAATTTGAAGGGTCCCGAGGCATAAGGGCGTACGTGTCAAATTTCGGAAATGCGTTTTTATTGGCTTGAACTAATTGTTTTGATCTAACTTATGAATTTATTTGATAAATTTATTTTTTGACAGGAAATTTTACAAATTTTTAGAAGAAAAATCTATCAAATCACTTGACAATTTTTGATAAAAAGCGTTTTGATTTGATCAACTGTAAATATAAATTAATAAATGATTTTTTAAATTGACTGCAGTGCCGTTATTAAAAATCTAACAATAATTGATTTTACAAGATGGCTCTGAATCACTTCAAAATTAAACAATTTACAAATTTCAATGTTAAAAATTGATTAGTTAAAATATTCAAATTTCAACCAAAAAGGTGAATTTTCTATTAAAGTGATGAATCTTTAACAAAAAAAAATGAAATTTCTACAAAATAGATTAACTTTTAACCAAGTAGTTGTGTTTTTAACAAAAAGATGAATTCTCAATAAAAAATATAATAGTTGATATTTCAACTCAAACAGATTTTTATTTCAAATAAAAAACAGTTGAATTCTACAAAAAAGATTAATTTTCAAAAATATAGTTAAATCCTCAGTCAAAAAATATTAATGTTTAACCAAACAGTTGTATTAAAAAAAAAAACAATTTCTACCAAAACAGATTAAGTTTATTTGTTATCAAACCAATTTTCAATATTTTAGGTTCGGTAATTTTATAATTTCTCTGTATCAGCAGTTTTATAGTATCGAATATTTTATAATGTCGGCAATTTTATTTTTCGGGATCTTTCAGTCATCCCCCATTAAAAAAAATTATTTGTAAGTGAATGTGTTTAATTTTGACGTATAAATAATTTAAAAAATGTTTAGTATACCAACATTTCTAATCGTTCAATTTTTAATGTTTCTAACTTAAAATTGCCTACAATTATATAATTTTGATCGTTTAACAATTTATTGATTGATTCTTCAATTCAGAGCATTGAAAATGATAGCGTGGATTTATATTTTTTAACCAGAAACCTTTGAGTTGTCAAATTTATATTTATATTTAACAGTTTGCGGATTTGCGGCATTTTTATTTTAAATTCTTAACTTGAAAAGTGTTAAAAGCTTCCATTTTACTTAGAAGTGTATCAAAATCCATATTTGGTATTTTTTTTAAAGTGATTTCTTCTTTTTTCCTGTTCTTTTTCCGATTCTATAGTGCTA
The DNA here is from genome assembly GCA_932195095.1 of Andricus curvator. Taxonomy (NCBI): domain Eukaryota; kingdom Metazoa; phylum Arthropoda; class Insecta; order Hymenoptera; family Cynipidae; genus Andricus; species Andricus curvator. The sequence goes on along the minus strand of CAKNYM010053043.1, from coordinate 194,810 downwards.
CGTAAGAGCTCGCAAGTACTTTCCTCTTTTTTAAAATTTAAAAATAACAAAGTTATACCAACGGCCATACCACGCTGAAAAACCCAGTTCTCGTCAGATCACTGAAGTTAAGCAGCGTTGGACGCGGTTAGTACTTGGATGGGTGACCATTCAAGAATACT
>CAKNYM010053043.1:141348-194249 GCA_932195095.1 Andricus curvator | reverse complement strand
AAATCGTTATTAGCGTTAATTTTGGTTTAACTTGTGAATCCTGAAAGGTTTTTATATTGAAAACGTATATTTTACGATCTACACGATATTCTTGGATATTAGACTATATTTTCTCTTCATCTTCTTCCTCGATCTACAAGACGGAACCGAAGTGCATCCGTTGCCCTCAGTAATAGGATTCGTCGTTGCCGGCAATTTCAACCTTTCAAACTCGATTATAAAATGTATTTACGTAAGAGCGAGCTTCAGCTTGAATGTAAAACAAGAGTCGAAGTCTGTGGAAGAAGAGTGAGCGAACTTCGACCAGTGGGGTTGGTGAACAAGTTGAAAAGGGTGGAAGGGGTGGAAAGGGAGAAGGTACTTCCCGAGTTGGGAAACCATCTAAATAATATTTCCACTGAAGTAAATTCGCGAGGCCAACTTTTAACGAGATGGCGAAGCAAGTTTGGTTTTCTCAGCAAAGAAAAATGACGTTTTTCTCAGCAACGTCGATACTTCCATCCACAGACATAAACACTTTTTCACAAAAGTTCTCCATTTCCGCGAAACCAATATATGGAAGCGATGTCATATCGCAGAGTAGTGTGACTTTTTATTTTAGAAGTTTTAGCAAGTCAAAATCAAATTGAGAACTTGTCATGATATGTTTATTTTCTACTGGCTCATTTCAAAATATTGCAATCCAATAAACACTTTAAAGTTTCGATACAGGAACCAGCGAATCCGTCAAAGTTCAGGGTTGTTATATAAGATGTTCAGGGTTGTTTTTACAATTTATAATTTTTTTACAGTTTGAAAGGGAAGACTTTGAAAGCATACATCAAAGCTGTAAAACGGAAATCAATTTTTTTTTAAATGACCCACTACAGATTAGTAAAAAGTTACTAATTCATTTGTGGAAAACTACTACACTACCGACAGATAGTATCGGACCACCCAAGAGTGGCTTTTTATTTTCGAAGTTTTAGCAAGTTGATATCAAATTGACAACTTGTCATGATATGTTTATTTTCTACTGGCTCATTTCAAAATATTGCAATCCATTCACTGTAAAAAAATCAATTGTAAACTTTACAGTTTCGATAGAAGAAGCGGCAAATTCGACAAACTTCAAAGTTCTTTTTACAAATTTTTAATTTATGTTACAGATAAAAAGAGAAGATTTTGAAAAAAGCTTCAGAGTTTGAGGCTGTAAAACGGAATTCAATTTTAAAAAACGAGCCACTAAAGATTAGTAGAAATTTACTAATTCTGTAGTGAAAAACACTACCAACGGATAGTATCGGATCGCTAAACGGGTGACCTATTAAAAATCAGACTTGACTTTGAAAGATGATAGGGGATCCAGAATATAGATACAAATATTTTTTTTAACTATTGTGAAGTTTATTCAATTCTGCGTCAATTCAGCCCTAATTAAAGTAATTTGGCCTTGTGGTTATTTCATTATTACATGATAAAGACTTAAATACAATTTCGATTTTTAAGACATTTTGTACTTCAACTCTTGACAGTAGCTAGGAAAATGAATTTATTAATTTGATTTTACAAAACTGAAATAATAATTTCATGGTTGCTACAGATCAGGGAATTCCAGAAATTCGGGGGATTTCAGGGACAACCTGACATTCCTGACAAAACCTGAAAATCTGATTCAAGGAATTTCGATTAATTCAAGTTAAACTTAATTTCACTATTTTATTTTGAAATTCAACAATTTTGTGAAAAAGTCTTTCTTTTTGGTTGAAAATTCAAGTGTTTCATTAAAAATTCGTATTTTTTGTTTGAAAATTTACCTTTTTTTTTAATTCGTCCTTTTTAGTTGAATTGGACTGTTGTTGTTTTTTAAAATTAAACTCCTTTTTAGTTTAAATATCAACTATTACATTTTTCGTTGAGAATTTATCTGTTTTGGTTGAAAATTTTACTACTTAGTTGGAAGTAGAAATAGTTTGTTGAAAATTATATTTTTTCCATTGAAAATCAATTGTTTTACTGAAAATTTAACTATTCTAAGTTGGAAATGTATCTATTTTAGGTGCAAATTCAACTATTTTCTTGAAAAATCGTCTTTGGTAAAAAAGTAATCTCATTATTGAAACATCCTCTTTTTGGTTAAAAATTCGATTTCTTTGGTGGGAAATTTAACTATTTTGTTGAAAATTTGTGTTTTTCTATAGAAAATTAATTTTTTAGGTTGAAGATTTAACTTTTTGTTTAAAAGTTGATTTTTTTTGTTGAAGATTCATCATTTTAGCTAAAAATTCATTTATTTAGCTAAAAATTTAACTATCCCATTTTTTGTGGAAAATTAATTTTCTTTGTTAGCAATTGAATCTTTTTGTTTAAAAATTCATCTGTTTGGTTGAAAATTGAACTATTTCGTTGAAACTTTATTTTATTTGGTTGAAAATTAATTTTTTAATTAAAAATTGAACTGTTCCCTTTTTGCTTAAAAATTTATCTTTTTCAGTTGAAGATTCATTTATTTTGTTGAAAATTCGTATTTTTTGGTTTAATTCAACTGTTTTTTATTGAAAATGAAAATATTTTTTGGTGGCAGTATCAACTATTACACTTTCTGTTAAGAATTCATTTTTTTTTATCGAAGTGTCATCACTTTTGTCGAAAATGTAACTACATATTTTGTTGAAAAATCCTTTTCTTCTTGGTTGAAGATTAATTTTTTTAACTACAAATTTAATTCTTCCATTTTTGGTTCAAAACTTATCTTTTTGAGTTGAAAACTCAGCTACATATTTGGTTGAAAATTAATGTATTTTATGTATGTGTTTCGTAATTTGTCACTAAAAGTGTTTAAAATAAATTTAGGAGCGAACATTTTTTTTCATTGACATTATTGATCTCCTAGGTATAAGGTCACTTTTGTAAAATATCAAATTCATAAATTTATCACGTAATAATTTAATATCTATAAAGCCAAATTACTTGAAATAGGGCTCATTTAATGCAAAATTCAAAAAGTCTCCCAACTTAAAAAAAAATTTTTATCTATATTCCAGACGGCGCTATCACCTCTCAAAGTCAAGTCTAATTTTTAATAGGTCACCCGGTTAGTGGTCCGATACTATCAGTTTGTAGTGTAATTGGTTAGTGAAATATATGAAGTTGTTTAGGGCCTTGTATATTAATTAAAAGAAAGTTATAGAAGTAGGAATCGTAACAAATAAAAAAGTTTAATAAAAGAACGCGACTGTGTATAATTTTCAGCTTTATTGAAACAATGAGAAGGCAATATTGTAAAACTTGTAAATAAGCTGCTACGTCACCTCCGCCAACATAACCTGTTTACAATTTATTGCTTCAAAATAGAAAAACTAGAATTATTTACACACCTAATCTATTCGACCTCACTTTATTCACGTTGAAAAAAATTCCACTTCAGGTCCACAATTTTATATAAAAAACAATCTCATTTTACTCATTGATTATTAATCGAAATCACTAGCGAATTGGTAAATAAAATAAAATAAACTTTTGATCTTTTTACTATTTCATTAATCAAACACTAAATTACTCAATTTGTAAGGGATACTGTTATAAATATAACTTTACAATACATGGTATTGTAATTTTTATGTGTTAGTATTCTAAGGTTCCCACACATGTATTGTAATTTTACTTTACAATACTTCGATTGTAATTTTACATTGCAATACTTCGATTGTAATTTTACATTACAATACTTCTATTGCAATTTTACATTACAATACTTCGATTGTAATTTTACATTACAATACTTCGATTGTAATTTTACATTACATTTCTATTGTATTATGGTAAAATCACATCCCAATTGTTTTTAACAGTTTCCCTATACAATTTTAATTATTAAAATTCACCTTATACAATTTACTTATTTCTCTGAATATAGACCATTGGGAATTGAAATATAAAAAGTAGCCGCCATATTTGTACAGGAAGGAAGGCTGATCAGTAAAAACGGATTTAAAAATAATTGACAATATTGGAGACAGAGTTAGTGGAAAAATATTTATTAAAATTCCTTCAGATTGATTTCGTATATGGAAAACAAGTTTCCAAACGAGTTTATGCAATAAGATTCAACATGGAGAATTTCTCTATCTATAGTTACTAGTCAATTAAACTTCTGGCATGATTGAACCAATTGAATATGTAGTCAGCCTAATTGACCGATTCAACTCAATTTAAAAAGTTTAAGGATGTAATTTATTGAATCGATGAATTGTGGTTTACTTGAAAAGGTCTGCTTATTTACTTCAATTACGTCTAGTTACTTAAATTAAAAGCATATACTTTTATTCTCATTATTATTATAAACCACGTTCAATTTAATTGTGAATACAAATTAGAATTTAAGTGGAATCTAGTCCATGAACATTCCGTTAAAAAAATAAACAAATAAACTCGTAAATCTCCAATTAAAAAACTTTCCGCTCTTTTAATTACGAAGCCTCTAATTTGGCCGGTATGTAAGTAGAAAATAATTCAAACTATAAAACATTTCAAAAGTGTCTATCTGTCAAACTGATTAAATATTCATTAATTATCTAATATTAACAACTTTATTAGAACATTATTTGAATTGTTTCATTAATCAAAGTTATCATGTCAGAGATAAATTTTAATTAATACACACTGGCTTAGATTAATTCAACGAAACGTGTTCCATATCCACTAAAATGATGAAATTTATTTCCTTGACGACCATGAATCCAATTCCCCTTCACAATTTCACAATCTGATTGAAATGTTTCCGTAAAAATACTTTTAAGAGCTCTAAATTTTAATGTTTGTTTATATTGTAATAATAAATTCATACTTAAGATTGACTCCTATAAAAAACCGTGAAAATCAAAGAATCAAATAAAGACAATTGATCAATTAATTCTCCGTGTCTTTGAGCGTCCTTTCTTAGTTACATTTGCAAAAAAAAGTAACTATTATTACTTTTTTAGTTACTTTTGTATTTTAGAAACATATATATCTGAAAAATATGTACCAAAGAAAAAAATTAAGACTTATTTCTATCTGTATTCAAGGCTGCCACGCAGTCACTTCAGTCACTTCTTAAAGATAAAGTCACTTTTTAAAATAAAAAGATTACTTTAGTCACTTATTTTAATAAATTAAAACATAGAGACCAATTATTTCTGAATTTTATTGATTTTTTCTAAATTCCTTTGAAACCCTGTGAATTCACCTTGAATTCTTTGACATTCCCTTTGTGTTTTTTGAATTTTATCAGATTCGTAGTCGCTAACGCTATTCACTACCACTTATCTTGATATAATGAATTTCATCGAGTCCCTTTGAATTCTTCTAAATTCCCTCCAATTTTACTGAAATCAATGGAATATTTTGGATTTTTTAAATTCATTTGAATTTGTGCGTACTTCACCCTGAATTCTGATTTATATATTCTGAATTCTCCTAAATTTTGTTAATTTGCCTGAAGTTTTTTTGTATTCCATGTAATTATTTTCGTTTCCCTTAAATTTTACTAAATTTCCTCGAATTTTATTTAATTCGTGTTTTTTTTAAACTTTTTTCAATTCATTTTAATTCTTTTCAATCTAATTTTACTCAATTCGATTGAATTTTTTTTATTTTGGAAATTTTGTTTTATTATATACTGTCGAATTCTTATGAATTTCATCAAAGTTTCTTGAACTTCCTTGAATTATTCTAAATTCACTCCAATTGGACTGAAATCAGTGGAATATTTATAATTTTTTCCAACTTATTTGAATTCATTTCGAATTCGCCCTTAATTCTTTTTAATTTATCGTGAATTCTTTTTTAAAATTTTGAATTCTTTGGAATTCACTTGATTTTTTTTTTAACTGTTTCTGAATTATAAATTCACCTTAAATTCTAAACTCACCTTGACTTCTTAGGCATTTTATCAAATTCTTTTGAATTCCATTGAATTCTTATAAATTCACTCCAATTTTCCTGAAATCATTGGAATATTTTGTATTATTTTAAATTCCCTTACATTTTTCCTAAATTTACCTTGAATTTTCGTGAATTTTATCGAATTCTTCTCATTTCTATAAAAGTCCTCTAAATTCACTCGAATTTTATTAAAAATGCATGATTTATTTTTTTAATTTATCTTGAATTTGTTAAAATTAACCGGGAGTTCTTATAAATTTTATTGAATTCTTTTAAATAAAAAAAAAATGTTATTTACAGAAAATTAAACTTTTTCAGTTTTGGTTGCAAATTGATCTTTTTTACTTGAAAATTCAACTATTTGTTTGCAAATTCCATGTACGTTGTTAAAAAATGTATCTTTTTTGGTAGAAAGTTAATCTTCTTGGTTGAAATTTGTTTTAAATTCATGTCTTTTGACAGAAATTTCATCTTTTTTAGTTGAAATATCAACTATTAAATTTGTTGTTGAGAATTCATCTTTGTAGATTGAATATTCCACAATTTGGTTAAAAATGCAACTATTTTGTTGAAAATTTAACTATTTTGTTAGAAAGTCATCTTTTTTGATCGAAAATTCAACTGCTTTGTCCGAAATTCGTCCTTTCGTATTGAAAATTCATTTTTATGTTACACAGAAAAAATAAAGTTTTATTTTGAACGAAGAAACGTCAAAATGAATTGAAACAAAATTGAATCATATTTAGTTCATATTGAGCAATACGAATATTGAAACGAATCCAATTATTTTTCAGTTTTGACATTGGCCAAGAGAGGGAACATAACTGAAGTTCAAAATGAGTTTGCAATAAAATGACCAGAAACAAAATTGAATCCCTAGTTTTTTCTGGGTAAAAAAGTCATCTTGTTTGGTTGATATAAATAAATAAATTCGAACTTTTAAAATTTGTTATCTGAAATTTTGTTTTATTCCGTTTATGAAAGATTCTATGTTAATAATGTTACATGATAAAAATGCTGGTCTTTGAATATTAATGGTCAGGGAAAATGGAAAATTGTTCAGGTCAAAATCAGGGAAAGTCAGTGAATTTGGAAAATTAAGTTTTTGGGCCACCCTGTATTTATAATAACTAGTTAAAAGTAACTTCTTAAAAGAAACTAGTTAAAAGAAACTTTTACTTCTCATCACTGTCATTCAGTTCCTAATTTAGAATGAGTACTAATAATAAATAATAATAATTATTCAATGTACCTTTGACACATTTATGGTTTACTAATTGATTGCCACTTTGGAAATATATTTTTTTCACAGCCATTGTGCGATTGACTATAAATAATAAGGAAAGTATTGGACCTGGTCTTGGTGGAAGTAAAAGGAGAAGCTAACGAGATATTGTTTCACCTGCGTTTTGCAACGTCATTTGCCCGTATTGTTCCGGTTGGTTCAGAATTTATACGTTTATACAACTCGGGCATTATATATCTGCCATTAACTAATGAAATTCGAGATTTATGTAAATACCACTGATACCTATTATTCGCCATTGTATACGTACGAGAGTTCTATAGTCCGCAGTAAATAACTCGCGTTAATTCTGCAGATGGTTAAGCCGGTTCCGATTCGCTTTGGCTTTGGCTTTGAATTACCGCTCGATTAAACACCCCTAATGTTTTAGTCTAAACCCTCTCTTCTATTAATTATTATCCTCTTTTCAATCTATCGCAATTCGTTTCAATCATTTTTGCTAAATAAATTACGATTTATTTCTGCAATATAAATTCGGGCTCAACCAATCCAAATTATGGGAAGTATACCATTGAAAGCATCTGAATTGGAAGGAACTAAAGTATCATCTAGAGATTCTAGAGGGGTGCTACTGGTCAGGGATAGTCAGGGAATTTTCGATAAACTAAAGTTGAAATTAATTTTATTGTTTTGTTGAAAATTCAACAATCTTGTGAAAAAATCATCCTTTTTGATTCAACTGTTTTGTTGAAGATTCGTCTTTTTGCATTGAAACTTCAACTATTTTGATACAAAATTCAACTATTTGGTTGACCATTATCTTTTTTGTTGAAATATCAAATAACAATCGGTAAGGTTTTAATATACCCATACCCGAAAGAAAAATTTCTAACAATCAGAGAAAATGAAAAATTTGTCAGGGAAAAGTCAGGGATAGTCAAAAATACCACTTTTGAAAAAGTTTCATAATATTTTATTAGCTGCCTCCTTTCGATTCAAAGCGGATATTGGAAAGTAGGATATGATTAATTATTTGAATAAATTCAGATAATACCTCCAAACCTCCATAAAAGAATGTGAATTATTTCTCTACTTTATAGTACTTTTTTCTTGAAAGCAATTTTGCTCCATGGCCTTTCGGGTTATAATACCCGGCTATAATCAAGGTATATAAGTTGTAAAATGCTAATTAAAAGAGCTAATTAAAAGCAGCTAATTAAAAGAGCACAGTTCCCTGAATAGTCGACGCGAAAGTTCCTTTTGTTTTCTATTCTTTATACTTTATTATTTAAATTTAATTAAAATCAAGCCTGCCTTCTTATTTTGCAGGCCAATTTTGCATCCATCAAATTTACAATGGCTTTTCCTCGTTGATTTATTTAGGGCTATAATAACATTTTTATTAATTATATGATTGTTATATTAATACTGTGACTTCATAGACTGAAGAGGTTTTCTCGTTTCTGAAGTAGGCCAGTTCAATGATTTGTTTTACACGAGGGACAAAAAATTGGCAAGATAATCCTGTGAAAGCCGAGAGTTTATGAGTTTTCATACTCACAAACCGATTTCTATGAGTCGATTTATAGTCGCGTGACGCACTACCTTATTTCTTCTGTCTTTAATAATAATCCTTGTTTGCCAGAGACAAACCGGTCCCAGTATCGATTGAGTGACCATGTAAGTGCACAGATAGCATTCAAGTTATGGGTTTGCTTATGAAATGCAACTCGATAACATCGTTGAATAGAAAATTATTTTTTAAGAACAATTTTGACCAGCAATTTTGTCTGATTATTAGCAGAAAATAGGGGAGTTTACCAGCCGCTAGGTAGCGCTAACGTGTCTATTCAAAATTCCGCGAAAATAAAAATTTTCTGTTTGAATTCAACTGTTTTTGATTAAAAATGCAAAGTTTTTTGGTTAAAAATTCAACTGCTTGGTTGAAAGTTAAATTATTTTGTTAAAGATTTATTTTATTGGTTGAAGATTCTTCTCTTTGGTTAAAAATTTAATTATTTTGTTGACCTTTTTTAGCTGAAAAATTAACTACACTAGTTTACAAAATTAAAAATTGTTTCTGCTCACCATATCTCACTGTTATTTTCACATGTATTTTGGCCCACTAAACAAGAAAATCAGAATCAAAATTTTTTTTATGAAGCTTTTTCGAGATATCAATGTTCGAATTTTTTTCTTCAATTTTCCGACGTTTTTACTCCTGGGAAGAATAGAAATAGCAAATATTAGCAAATATTACATTTGGTTAAAAAGTGATCTTTTTCACTTGAAAAATTAGCTAATTTGTGGAAAATTCGTCCTTTTTCGTCGAATTCAACGCTTCTTCATTTAAATTCTTTTTTGTTTGTAATATCAACTGTTACATTTTACGTTAAAAATTCATCTTTTTGGTTAAAAACCTATTTCTTTGAATGAAAATTTTACCATTATTTTTTGAATTAGTTTTTCTTTTGATAGAAAATTTATCTGTTTTAGTTGAAAATTCAACTATGTGATTAAAAGTTAATCTCTTTTGGTAGAAAATTATACTTCTTGTTTGAAAATTCATCTTTTTGGTTGATAATTAATTTGTTCTGCTTGAAAATTAAACAATTTTGTTCAAACTTCTACTTTTTGGTTGCAAATTTAGTTTAAACTAAAAATTAAAAATATTTTGTTTTTGGTTAAAAATTCATCTTTTTTAGTTGATAATTTATGTATTTTGTGTTACAAATTAATTTTTTAAACTGAAATTGTAACTATAATACCATTTTCGGTTGAAAATTAGTTTTTTATTTGTTGTAAAATAATATTTTTTAAATTAAAATTTTTTTTTTTGTAGAAAATCCTTTGCTTGAAAATTCATCTGTTTTGTTGAAATTTAAAATATTGTGTTGAAACTTCGTTTCTTTCTGGTTAACAATTATTTTTTTATTGAAAGGTTGATTATTTCATTTTTGGTTAAAAATTTATATTTTTAGTTGAAAATTCAATTATGTGGTTTAAAATTTATGTTTATTCTTGAAAGATTATCTTTTTTGGTAGAATATTATTCTTTTTGTTTGAAAACTCATGTCTTTGGTTGAAAATGCAACTGTTCCATTTATTTATTGCACTACAGTCTTTCCAGTTGCATTAAAAAACATTTATGGGCAACTAGTGTTCATTATAAGTCTTCATTTTAAGAATAATGCATTTCAACAAAGATTTAAAGAAAAAGGAATGGAAAAAGAATTAGGAATTTTAATTAAAAGCGGATTTAATTAAAATTAAAGGGAGAACTTTCTATCGGGAACTAATTGATTAGATCAAGATTAATCTAAAAGATACATCTAAATTGAATTATTTTCTGATTGGGTGGTTCTGTTCTATTGAATGCCTCTAACGAGTTGAAAGTTTGATAAGAATGTAGTTTAATTTGGAGTTGAGTTAGCATTAGTCTCACGAATTCAAAATGGCGTCGCAGCGACTTCCTGTCACCCTGAAATTGCGAGTTATTCTACCGTTTATAATACCCACCCTGCTGGAACTTTCAGTGATGGAATGGAGTGGAACAAATGTAACTAATGCAGCAGAAGTTTCTTGAGAATTGCAGCTCTCTCGAAGAAATCTAGTATACATGTATGTTCTTCTACAAATATTACATATGGAAGTCTCCTTCTTTTATATTCTCTGATTTTTCCAGATTTCTCGGATATACATTTTCTCTTCAATTTTTCATTCACTGAAATAAATTTCACATTCGCAGTTATTTTTCCTCATAGAACTTTAATGAAATTGAAAATAAATACTGAGGAAAAAAGAGATCAAAAGATATTTAAATCTCATTCATTCAGTAATTGGAAGATTCCAAATTAGATAGCAATAATCAGTTAGAATTTATACCAATTTTAATCAGTGACTGAATTCTAGCTACGATTGAAATTACTCAAAAATTGAACTTCGAATTTAAAAGAGCATTCCAAATTGAAGGTATCTCATTTGAATGTTTAAAAAATTAAAAAGATCGAAACCGTATTCAGGGATATTAATTCGACAAGAATTCAGTTGAATTTACATTGTACATGTTTTGTACTGGTTGAATGTACTTTTTAAATAAATCCAAGATTACAGTCAAATCGATTTAAATTGAATTTTCCAGAATTAAATTTCAATTTACAACAATTCGATTTAAAATTAATAGAATTCAATTTGAATTTACGAGACTTTAATTATTAACTAAAATTCAATTTTACCTAATTTACTTTACTTATTTGACTTGAATCAGGGAATTTTTGACATGGAACGGATATTTTAGAAAAGAATTTTTATTCTAGTTTAGAAAAATGAAATTAAAAAAAAATCCCTGTTCAAATTCAGAATTCGAAATTTCTCTCTTCCAAATTTTGAAAAAAGTAAGTTACTATATTTCTGAATTATAATACAAAATTTTATAAATATATATATATATAATTCTGACTTCGAACAGAGAATTTTTGGAAATGAATTTAATTGTAACTTGGCACAGGGAATTTTGTAGAAGAACTATACTTCTGAGTTTGGATGGAGAATAAAGAAATAAAATATAAAATAAAATTCCTGCAAAGAATTATAATTTTGACTTTAGAACACGGAATTTCGTAAAGATTTATAATTTTCTCTTAGAACAGCTAATTTTCGACATAAAACAGAAAATTTTGAATAATAATTTTCATTCTGTTTTATAAAAAGGGAATTTACCATAACAATCTCTGTTTTAAGTCAGAAATTATTTATTATTTTCTTCAAAAATAAAATTTTTTCAGAATTTGAAACTTCCCTCTTCTAAATTTAAAGAAAAGGAGTTGATATATATTTCTGAATTATAATAGAAAATGTTGTAAATAAATATTATTCTGGCTTGGAACAGGGAATTTCCATAAAGAATTATTATCTGTCTTGGAACAGAGAATTTTTCACATGGAACGGGTGTTTTCGAAAATAATTGAAGAAGAGAATTCAGAAAAACTCTGCTCAAATTCAGAATTATAATTCTTTTTCAAAATTCGTTGTTCCAAATCAGAAATCTTTAAAATCTTTAAAAATGTTTAAAAATCTCTTGAAATCTTTTAAAATCGTTTGGAATCATTCAAATTGTTTGAACTATTTTCAATTGACCGGAAAAAATTAACCGGGAATTTAAAATCATCCGTCAAATTTTTGAAAATAAAAAAAATTTTCCAATTGGTTCAAAAATTCTGGATTTTTTTTATATGTGCTGTTATAATAGTGAACACCAACATCAAATTATAAATTAAAAATAAATTTTTTTGCTTAATTTCGAGCTTAATTTAGAATTTTAAAAAAATTAAAAAAACATGTTTTTTTATTGAATAAATTATACCATTAAGCCATATCCCTTTCGGGATAAGCGTGACTCACTCGGTTCTAGCCTCGTTATACTGTCGGGGATGAAGGAGTTCATAGGAAGTGTACGTGGCGGTAATAGGGTGGCGGCGAGGGGGCTTTAGATTTTTAGATTAATCTAGAATTCCTGTGTTTCTTATTTAAACAACACTAGTAAGCACCCCAGGCGAAGAGCTTTACAAAGTCACCACGTAAATCTCTCCAGGTGGGCCCATTTGTATCCAACGTCTTTCGTTTCAGGCGTATCTCACTCCACTAACACTTTTCATCATGCATTACTTAAATACGTTAATTATTAAAAATAAATCTTCATAAAATGAATTCCTAATGAAAGTACACTTTCCCATGCATAAATGTTTTTTAACAAAAGAGAATTAACAAAGTTCATAAAAAAACAGTACAAATTCCCACACTTATGAGTGATCTTGACTCGGCCTCGAGGTTTAATACCTCGAAATCACATTCGCATAACCGTTACACTCGACTAATTGCATTTTCCAGCATATCGTGTCGTTTCCAACATTATGCTATCTACAGTATATACTTAAAAGCAACATTAACTGCACTCGCGGTCTTACGAGACATCCCGTAAAATAAATTGGCAGAGAATAGCGACTGGGTTTGGGGAAGTAGTAGTGGTTTATTGGGGGGGGGGTTGTAAGGGTGTGGGGGGGGGGTCGATCGATAGGCATCCGGGTTCCTTCAAAGGAAAATTCCTGACGCTATTAAATCCAATTTAAAAACTTTTATTCTCTCTCTGTTCCCCTACCCCTCCGCCACCCCCACTTCCTTCAACCCCAAACCACCCTGCCGAGGCCATGGTAAATTTATTTTCCTTTGCTCCCCTTTTACGAGAGAGGGAATAAATTGCTAAAAGGATTTTGGACGATATAACGCTATCTATCATCCTTTCCTGGTCCTATATATATACATACATCTAGCGTGGATTCTTTAGTTCCAACTTTCAACCCCCCTTTACACACCTATAACCCCCGCCAATCTCCTTGGGTTCTTTTTATACTTTTTTATTATCCTGATACCATTTGATTACATTCTTAACTTACTGGTAGTTGAGAGTATTGGATATTGGATATTGGGCATAAATAGGGACTTAAGGCCATGCCATTTTTTATATTACCGAAATTTATTTTCGCCAAACTTCTATCCACACGATATGAGATGTTTAATTGAAACCTTGGAAATTAAAGGAAAAGGACTAAGGAAGGTGTATCTCGAGGGGCTACTCACTAAGAAATATTAGATTGCTGCGCGGGAAATCTTAAGAGAACTCTTGGGGGAACTCTGGGAAATCTCTCAGTAATCTAGAATTCGTGAGAAATCTTGGAAATCTTTGGCTAAGTGTGGACAGAGGTGAGATGGTGTGGAGCATTCCGACATACGCTCCCATGCGTGGAACGAACAGCCGGCTGAATCCGAAAGCCACCGAGTTTAGCCGAGTCTGCAGAATCCCACGTGAGTTCTGATCGCGAGCAAATCTCGGAACTCCCGGCAATCTCAACGAAATCTTGGAAATAACTAGAAGAATTCAATACAGATTTCCGCATTCACAGTTTTAAGATTTTCAGATTTCGTAGTGAGTAACCCCTCGCTCCGTGTATCTGGTCCTAAGTACTTATAATTTAAAAAAATTATTTGCTGAAAATTTTTATTGTAATTAATAGATCTACAAATTAAGCTAATAGGTGGCGGCCTTGCGGACTTAACCTAGAAAGTCATTAGTTAATACAATCGCGTCCGACAAGGAGCATTTAAGATACTGCATTCTTTTTGCATTCCAATTCAAAAATTACCATTGTGAAATTTCTGGAACCTCTTTTTACACACGTTTGATGTGTCACCGCACCTTCTCCTAAGGCTGACCAAATCATTTCGGTCGCCCCAGCTGCATTTTTTTCAATTAGAATGCAAAAAAAATGCAGTGTCTCAAATGTTCATCGTCGGACACCATTGTATTCAGTAATGATTTTTGAGGTTAATTCCGCAGGACCGTCACCTATTATATTGTATTTGAAAGCTTAAGGTTCGCCCTTTAAAACTACCTTAAAGCGAAAAAAAATTCAAGTTTGACCAAGAGTTACAAGACATCAGCATAAAATTCATTAGTGCCTTTTCTTTAATTTACCTAACTTTCAATTCGATGTTTCATTTCGTGTGGACAGAAGTTTGGCGAAAAAAAAAGTCATGCTGTTTTATGCTGTTTGCGAGCAAAATATGCAGTCTTTTTCTTAAAGAATAATGTTATACGCCAACTATTATTTTAACATCAGTTTAACTTCTTACAATGTAGAATTTAATTTAAATGCATTTTTTGCTTCTCACTGACGAAGCTAATCATGCAGTAAATATAAAACGTTTTTCTCAAGGTTGATCTCACGGTATGAGATGATATCTTGAATTCATGAGCGTTCTTTAGATATAGTTAATTTAACCTTTTTTTACAAATCATGCTCAGGACCAGGAAACCGTGAACTGACCGGGAATTTTTTAAGACCTGGAAAAAAGCCGAGAAATACACGGAAAAAAAGTTGTTGAAACTTTATTTGACTCTTAAGTCTTTATGATAGGTTAAAAATTTCTAAACATTTGGTAATACTTTTATTACAACGATTAAGACAATCCTCGAAATAATGAAGTGTCCGAAAATTATTCCATGACTCTCGAAATAGTGAAAAGCTATTCCGAGAGTCAAGTCAAGTTTCGAAAACTTATTTTTTCCGGGTACTCGGGAATTTTTACGTTGACCGGAATTTTTTTTAAATTTTCAATAAAAAACCTTAAAGTTTATAAAGAAGTGGTTACAGTTTTAATTTCAACAATAGTACAAAAGAAAACGTCCTTAGTTATAAAAAATATCTGCAAACCTTTTTATCGACTTAATTCTTTTTTTCCCTGTTTTCAAGACACTTCCCCCTTTTCTCGTTTTTTTGCTGAAATACAAACTAAATTATTAGAAACCAATAAGAAAAACCAACTATTTTTGGTTTTAATTCCTTTTGTATAAGAGTTCAACTGTTTTGGTGAAAATTTAATTATTTTGTTATAAAATGAACTATTTTGTTAAAATGTCATCTTTTTTGGTTATAAATTCAACTACTTTGGTAGATAATTCGTTTTTGTCGATAGAAAACTCATATTTTATGATATAAAAGGGATATATTTTGGTAAAAAATTTATCTTTCTTGGTTGAAAATTCAACTATTTTGTTGAAAATGTGTCTCTTTTGATTGAAAGTTCAAACATTTGGTGGTAGATGGAACTTTTTGGTTGAAAATTATATTTTTTGTTGTAAATGCACTTTTTTCAGGTTGATAATTTAACTATTCTTTAAAAAATCAACTTTTTGGCTTGAAAAATCAACTATTTGGTTGAAAATGCAAAGGTTTGTGTTTGAATTTTAATCTTTTTTGTTTTCAGAATTCAACTATTTGGTTAAAAAATCATCTTTTTTGTTCGAGAACTCAACTATTTGGTTAAAAATGATCTATTTTATTACAAATTCGTCTCTTTTCATTAAAAGTTCAACTGTTTGGTGGTAAATGCAACTTTTTGCTTGAAAATTAATTATTTTTTTGAACACTCAACATTTTGATAAAAATTCATCTTTTTTGGTTCAAAATTAAGTTTTTCGTTGATAATGTACCTTTTCAGATTGATAATTTAACTGTTCTTCAAAAATTCATCTTTTTGGCTTGTTTTGAAATTATTTTTATTCGTATGACCGTGAAGAAAGATTAGACGGACGCAATGTTTCTAGACAATCGATTAAAAAAAAAACATCCTGCGAAACTTCGAAAAGTTTCAGATATTGGTATCATATTAATAATTTTTTTTTAAAGTTTTAGAATGTTTAATATAATTTCCCGTGTAAAGAGAAGCCTTATCGCGTTTGCAATACTTTTACTTTTATTTAAACTGTATATATATATATATATTTATTTATTTAAACTATATATATATATATATATAACTTTAGTTAGATATAGAAATTTTGATATTACGAATGCAATTGAAATTTTATAAATAAGCAGAGACTGATTTATTTGTACAGCCTCCCGATTTTATGGAAATTCTTGAAATGTAAACTTAATTACAAAGTGTAATTGAATTTGAAATTGTGGAATAAAACACTTTGAAATTTAAATGAGTTTTCGATTCTGAATTGGTAATTTAAATGCAAGTTTTCGAATATGGAGCTCTGTTTTGCGTTTGGACTTTAATTAGTTTTATTACGTCAATTTTATTTAAGCCGATTTTAATGAAGCTGTTTCTACGGAGAAATGCTTGTTGAATAATCTTTTTAATTGCATTCTTGTTTAATTGGGACATTTATATCGAACAGAATCCGTTTTTAATATTTAAATTAAAAATGTTAATATTTAAGTTACGTGAAAGTTCGGAGTTTGTTTGTAAAATAAAATCTGAATGTTTATTGTTGTATTCTTTGTTAGTTAGTAAATATTGTTTCTCGATGTTTGCACGCACGTTTGTCTTAAGAGCAATTTTTTGTTTTCACATTGCAGACTTTTCACACGCCCAGTTTCGGCGATGAGGATTTTGACATCCCTTCGATCCACTCGCACTCGCATCAGCAGCACCAACAACAGCAGCAACATCATCAACAGCACGATCCAATGCACGCTTATCAATCACAGGTATATTTGCACTCAAACCCTTTTCCCCAATTTTTTATTATTCAATTTCAAATGTATTTTTTATACAATTCAAGGCTTAACTTTTAAACTGTCGAAATTATAAGGATCCTAAATTGAAGGGGGTCCAAATTTAAAGCACAGGTCCGACCCCTTTTTTATTTAATCCTCCTTTTTTTTACCTTTTCCCATTTTTCTCCCTTAAATTTGAAGAATCCCCCAAAATATCTGAGATCGTGAATTTTTACCAAATTTCCCCCTTTTCCCCCCTTTTTAGAAGATTTCAATTCATTTTTCAAAAACCAAGAGAGAAAAAAGACGGAAGAAAAGAACAAGATTCTTTAACCCAGATTCTTTTTGATGATACCAACTTCAGATATTTCCTAATTTTGTAGATTTGAAGGAAATAAAAAGATTTTTCAAGAAAATAGGGGAATAAATTCTTTGAAATATCATTAATGTTTATACTATATTAAATTCAATTTTAAACGTTTAAAGTTCACTTCTGAAACAAAACGATGAATTCTCAACGAAAAATGTAATATTTGATATTTTAAACAAAAAAAAAAGATTTTCATTTTAAATAAAAAACAGTTGAATTCATTTAAAAAATTCCGAATATATAACAAAATAGTTTTTTTTCAACCAGATCGTTGAATTTTCTAAAAAGCAATTGAATTATCATCCCTAAAATATAAATTTTCAACAAGAAAGTTAATTTTTAATTAGATAGTTTCAACCAAAAGAATTAATTTTTAAGTAAAAAAAAAAAACTAATTTTCTGCAAAACAGTTAAATTTTCAACCAAATAGAATGAATTTTTAATAACAAATTTTTGATTTGTTAGCAAAATAGTTAAATTTTTAACCATGAAACATGAATTCTCAAGAAAAAATGTAATAGTTGATATTTTAAACAACAAGTATTTTAATTTTAAATCAAGAATAGTTTAATTCGTCCAAAAAAAGACGAAAGAAAGAAAAAAATGTCAACCAAATCGTTGAATGTTCAAGCTAAAAAGACGAATTTCCAACAGAATAGTTAATTTTTCAATCAAAAACGAATTTTCATCAAAACTGTTGAATTTTCACAAAAAATGTTAATTTTCAATCAAATATTAAAATTTTAAACCAAAAAGGATGAATTTTTAACAAAATTGTTGAATTTTCAACAAAATAATTCAACTTTAAACCAAACATTGAATTGTTAACCAAATAGCGTAATTATTAACCATGAAAGATGAATTCTCAAACAAAAGTATAATAGTAGACATTTCAACAAAGAAGAATAAACTTTCAACCAAAAATATTTCGATTTTCTTATTGGCTTCCATTAATTCAGTTCGAATTTAAGTGGAAAAAATTGATGAGAATAAGAAATCGAAATCTGTCTACTGATGAAAATACATTTTTTTTAAGTCAAACCTGAACATTTTTCAATTCTGTTTATCTAATTTTTAATCCTTGATCTTCTTGAATCTTTGTCTGGTGTATTTTTATCAGTAGAAAGTGCAATATTCAGGCGATACCCATATCCACATGATATAAAAAGTTGTTAATAATAAATGAAATCCCATTTTAATCACCCCCTTTAATCAAAGTATAAATAGTCGCCCATAAAAAAACCTATTAGTCTCAAATTTTTAATCTTCCTAAATAAACTTTATTACCCCCGAATAGAATAATTTATTATACTAAGGTAATAAATTCACTTGATATGAGTAAGGGTCCTGGAAGAACTATCCAGGACATTAATTAGTGTCCACTGTCCAAGAATAAATAAGGAATATTCTCGAAAAGAATTGTGTAAATAAATTAGCAGGTGGAAGTGACTATTTATAGTTTTTAATTGTTTGTAAAACGCGATAATAGCGGAAAATTCCGCAGAGCTAGCCAACGTGGTATTCGATTTATTATGCAACTTAATGACTATTCCGGTATTATTTTGCCTGCGAATTAATGCTTCATGAATAATGAATATTCAGACTATCTGAAAAGCAGTATAATTTGACGGGCTGCAGCGAAAGTCACTTCCCGCATTAAATTGTTTCTTAAATCATTGTCTCGAAATTAGACTGATTACAGAGCAATTTATGCAAATCCGGAGACTGCTGATTCGATTTAAGTTTATTCTTTTGTTTATTTTCTTATCCCTTTTTCTACATTACGATTCCCTTAAAATCATTACTTTAAAAACTGTTATAAAAAATCAGTCTTAAAATCGGGATGGCTACTGAACCGGGAAAATTCGCAAGTGGCCCTGAATTTTTTTAGAATTAAGAGTTCATTAATTTTTTTATCCCGTAAAAATATACGAGATCGATCGAACGACATCGTTTTAAAATTGCACAATCTTAGAATTGCATGCTTATTTCCGGAATTTTAAAGAAAAAAATTTAAAAGATCATTTTGAGCTTGGACCAGGAAATATCCCTGAAAAATTATAATTTTTTACTTTCAGGCAGGTAATGTCAGTAAAGAATTATAATTTTTAGTTTGGGACAAGAAATTTCAGTAAAGAATCTCATCTCGAATGTTGTCTCGAAACTCGTATTGAGTCTTGAATTTTGTCTCGAATCTTGTTTTGAGTCTCAAATCTTGACTTGAATCTCGCCTCGAGTTTCGAATCTTGTCTTGAGTCTCATATCTCGTCTTGAATCTCGTCTTGAGCCTTGAATCTCAACTGAAGACTTGAATCTCGTCTCGAATATTGAATCTTGTCTTGAATCTCGTCTCGTGAAAAATGTACGACCCTTGAAAAAAAATCGGACATATTGTTTTTTTGTGTCATTTATAATCGTTAAAAATTTCTTCCTTTTTTTCCTTTTACATAATGAAAGATTTAGTGGAAGTTGTGGGAGATGAGTGTCAAAGCTTGCGAGATACATTTGAGATGAGAAAGTCTCAGGACATTTGAGTCGCACGACGTCTAAACTTCTCATCTACCGGTTTCACAGAGTATTTAAATGGCGTTCACAAACATGGACACGTCAGAATGATCTATCGGCCGTTTAACAACTTCCGCGTTGAGGCATTATTCATACTCCATGACTTATTTTTAGTAGCTTTGTGAGTTCAAGGAGGTACAAAATATAGAATGTACCGCTGCCATTTCGATTGTCCCGTCGTCTCAAGATTATCAACATCACTACCGGAAAAATTATTATATTATAGAATACAATAAACGTATTGTTCCTTCCATTTTATGGCCGTTTATCGGGAAAGCTTCTGAGAAAGGAAGTGATGCATTTCTATTTCCTTTATGCAAATTGTATTGCGAGGAAAAATATTCGAGAAATTAAAAAAAAATCCTGGTTGCAAAATTCACTCTCTTTCTCCTGTTTCCCGTTTTCAAATTCCTCCGTTTTCCCCTGTTTTAAAGAAAATTCCCCTTTTTTTCGCTTAAATGCGAATTGAGTTAATTGAAGCCAATAAGAAAATGCAAATATTTTCGGTTATAGTCTTTTTTCTTAAAATTAATCTTTTTTGTTCGATAAGTTACATTTGTGGTTGATATATTTTTTAAACATTTATCTTTTCTTGTTTAAAGTCTGAAATTAGATATATTTTTGGTTAAAAATTATTATTTTGTTAGAAATTTCATTCTTTTATTGAAAATTCAACAATTTTAATTAAAATTTCATCCTTTTTGGTTGATGAATCAACAGTGTTGTTAAGAATTCATCTTTTTGGATTCAAAATTAAACTATTTTTGTAGAAAATGTAACTACATATGTACTTGCTTGACAATTTAACCATATGGTATAAATGAACTATTTGGTAAAAAATTTAACTATATTTGTCGAAAATTCAACTATTTTGTGGAAAATTAACTTCTACGTTGAAAATTCGTTGAAAATTGAACTATTTGTTTGACAATTAAACTATATATTTAAAAATAGAATTGATATTTTTTGGTCGAAAATTCAACTATTTGGATAAAAATTTAACTATTTGATTGAAAATTAACTTTTCTATTAAAAATTCCTATTTTCGGGTTAAAAATTCAACTGTTTTGTAGGAAATTCGTTTCGGTGGATTGAAAATTAAACTATTTTTGAAGAAAATTGAACTATTTGTTTGACAATTGAACTACGTGGTTGAAAAGTGAACTATTTAATTGAAAATTTAACTATTTTGGAAGAAATCTAACTTTTTTTTATGAAATTTTGATATGTTTGGCTTGAAAATTACATTATTTTTGTAGAAAATTCGTTTTTTGGGTTTAGCATTCAACTATTTTGTGGAAAATTGCTTTTTTTTTGTGTGTTAAAAATTCATGTCTTTGGGTTGAAAATGCAACTATTCTGTAGAAAATTCATTTTTGGTTAAAAATTGAACTACTTGGTTGAGAGTTGAAGTAGTTTGTTCAAAATTGATTTTTTGTTGTTAAAGATGCATAATTTTAGTTGGAAATTTATCTCCTTGGTAGAAAATTTTAATATTTTGTGGAAAATTTGTTTTTCTTTTCGCTAAAATTTCCTTTTTCAACGGAACATTTAACTATTCCATTTTTGGTTGAAAATTGATCATCTTTAGTCAAAAATGCAACTTTTTGTTGGAAATTCATGGATTACGTAGACAATTCAACATTTTCTAAAAAAATTTCTGTGGGTCCTACGAAGTTGTCAATCTTCCAGAAGTGGGAGTTGGAACCAGGTTAATCTAATGAAACAGGTTTACAAAGAAAAAAATTAATTTTCAGAGCCTTAGAGATTTATTGTCCAATATATTTTGACTTGAAATCTCAGGTAATTAAAACCGTTTCAAGAATAATTAAATATGGTACCTAGGTTAATTTTATCTTATTTTTTAAAATTATTCCCCTATTATTTCCCCATTCCCGTAAAAAATGACTCTGGGTTCTCTATTTTGAGAGCGTTTTAGACTCTCAAGCCTGTGGTTGTAAATTTTATAAATTTACTATCGGTCCTTGAAAACATTGTTATAAATTTGGCTGTGTGACCCAAATCTAACATAACTGGTTAAAAAAGCAAATATATGGAAACTTTCGAGATTTCAAAGCTTCAAAATGTGAACTGTTGAAACATAGTTTTTTCCAAGTTTTAAGTTTGGATCATGATAAATTAAAATGCCTGCTGATTTGAAAACAATTTCTAGTCAAATTCTCATATTTAAATTTCCACTACTTTAAATTCCAAGCGTTGAAGATCAGCGAATTTAAATTTGAATGTCTGAATTTCAAAATACGTCATTAGAATTTGAATCGTCCAGGTGAAGAAGTCAAAGTATCAGTGCTCGAAATTTAATATCTTAGCAAATATATTCTGAAATTGAAAAAAATATTCGAAATTGGAACTTGCATAAAAATGAAGAATAATATTTTAAATTATTTTTAGATGATGTCGAGTGGTGGAATGCAACAATCGCCAGATGGATTGAGTTTGGATCCAGGCGGATATCAACAGCCGCTTTACCTGCAGCAGGAACACTCTATGCAACCAATTAGCGTTAAGTAAGGACTTACTTTTTATTATGTCAGAAACAAGCTGCTCTGTAGAAATTCTAAATTGTCTTAAAAGCCTTAAATTGCTTCCCATTAACGCAAATTGAGTATAAACGCGACAAAAACCCTTTCTGAAATAATTGGTACTAAATTTATTACAATACAGTACACGTACTTTATTCTGGAATGAACTCACCTCAGAAAACATTTTTTTCCACTCTATTACGAAGCAAGAGTGAATTTTTATAAAAGCGGTCATCACAGAGTGTCACCTATTTCACCCATTTTGAAAATTTGTCACCGAGAAACTGGGGAATCAAAGTGAATTTTTTTTCACCGGGCATTTTACACATTTTTAGAAGAAAAATCTGCCCAATCACTTGAAATATCACAAATTGTATATCACATGATGGTATAAAAAAAATCTTTCTCTCTTTTTCTTTCTCGAGAAATAATTTAAAATAAGTTCGTTTTCATCTTTTCTTTAAATTTTAGTTTCAGTTGTTAACTTTTTCAGTTATATCGTTTAGTTTACAATGCTTAATTCTAAAATCTTTTACTTTAAATATTTTCCATTTTAGATCTTCATTTTTAAGCCCACATTTTTAATTTAAAGAATTTTAAAATGCATTTTGATTAAAAATTAAAAGCGTTTGAAATTGAAAATGTTTGATTATAAAAAGTTTTTAGTTCATCAACTGTAAATATAATGTAATTAATTATCTTTTAAGTTGAACTGTTCTTTAATTATTGAAATTGAACAATAATTTATTTTACAACGCGATTCTAAATCCGTTCAAAATTAAAGAATTTACAGATTTTAACTTTAAAAATTAATCTGTTTTAATTCGAAATCCTTAGTAGGTAATTAAACAAATATAAACATCCGGTTGAAACTTTATAAACTATTTTCAATTTTTTTTAAACTTCAAATTAATTTATTCGAAATTAAGCGCTTTTATTAAATTTCAAATCATATTCAAATATTGTTTTAGTCTAAAATATTACATTTTTAACCCGTTCAATTTGAAATTTTTTAATTCAGAAAAAGAACAATTACTTAATATTTAGCAATGTTTGACTGTCTTATTGAAACGAGCGTTTAGAAATTAAATATTAAAAACTAAACCATTTGAAACTGAATTGTTTTAAATAGAAAGCCTTGAATCTTTAAAATTTTCAGAGAGCTAAATTTAAACTTTGAATGTTACCATTTTAATTGTTCTATTTAAAAACTTTTTTATTTGTAAGCTAAATTGTGGAATTTTGATGTATAAATAACAATTTAACACTTATTAATGTAGAAAAAATTCGAGTAAGTTTAAAAGATCTTCAGAAGTTTTGAAAACATTCCAAATTAATTTTAAACTTGAAACGATTTCAAATAATACAAAACAAAATGTAGAGTTTTGCAGATTTCGAACAAAAAGTGTAGAAACTTTTTAAGATTCCTAGGAAAGTTGAAAATGATTTTTTACTTCGAAAAATTAATTTTAAGAGGATATTTTAAAAGATTTCCAAAATTGTCAAAAAAGAATCTTTTCAATTTTGCAGGATTTTTTAAGGAAAAAATCAAATCAATTTAAAACATATTTCGAAATTTTGAAAAAATTTCAAAAAAATAAAATAAAAAATTTGAAAAGATTTCTAGAAATATAAAGCAAAATGTTGAATAATTTTAAATTGAAGATGCTAAAAATTTCATAACTTTACTTTGATACTTTATAAATTGTACAATTTTAAACTATAGTAGCAAGTGCAGTGGAAAAATATTAATTGATTCCTTCAAAATGATATAATAAAATGTTATCAAATTGCAAGGAAGAATTTTAAATATAAAGAGGAAATATCTGACACTGTAAAATTTCAGAATTTAAACAATTAGAGAAATTGGTTTTTAATCAATATAATTTATTCATTAAAAATACAATAATAAAATATTTTAATCAAAGAATTTTTTTAAATGTTTAAGTTTTAAAAATGATTATTTGAATACTTCATTATTGTATCATTAATAAATAAATAATGTTAATTAAAAAACAATTTTTTTAATTATTTAAATTCGGATATTTTATAATTCGGCAATTTTCTGTGAGGAATTTGATTATTCGGAAATTTTCGGTCACCTATTCTTCACCTATTTTCGAAAAAAATGCACCTATCCACCCTTTTCAATTCCAATAGTTACTGCGATGACTGGAAAGGGAAAAATTAACTTTTATAAAGTAGTTTATGACATTTCTCGCATCCAAACCACTTTCGATGCAAGAAACTTATTTATGAAATGATTAAACTACATATATTTTATACTTTACGTCGCTCCCTGAAATTAGCTTAATTAAATTTTATGTCGACTCTCGTAAACTACCGTAATAGTGACTCATATTAGAGAGTGACTCACCTTCTAGTGAATTATGAGCCATTTTGTGATACTTAAATTTTTATTGCTTTAAAATTTGTTGCTTTTTTTTTTTGCAAATTCATGTTTTCAAAATATTGTATATATTAGCTCTTGAAAAATTGTTTATTGTAGTTTAATTGCACATCAGCGGTTGTAATAGACCCATCAAGCTTGTATGAACGTGTGAATCCTCTTTGGAAGTTTAACTGACAGTTAAATTAACTACAAGAGTGGATGTATTCGATGTAAAAAATAATACCTTCAAAATGAATATAGCTCACTTCCGACTATAATAAAAATAAAAAACCGGTTGAACTGGCAGGATTCTAATCAGGCTCGAGGCGTGTCGCTTCTAGAAATGAGTGAGGTTGGACTGAACAAATTGAACACTAAAAGTTGGAGGATTCCTGGAAGCTTCGAAACATCAGTATTTTAAAGGTTTTGGCTTGAAAGTAGATAAATTTACGAACCTTTTAGGGGTTTTAATGGTCAGGGAAAAGTTAGGGAATTTTGAAAATATTATTAGTTAACAATTTTATTATTAGATTGAAAATTCCTCTTTTTGAGTTGAAAATTTTACTATTTTGGTAGAAAATTAACTTTTTTTGTTGAAAATTCATATTATTGTGTTGAAAATTCAACTGAAATCTTTTTTGATTGAAGATTCAACTATTTTTTTAGAAGTCCGTCTTCGATTTAAAAATGCATCTCTATTGGTAGATATTTCATCTTTTTCATTTTAAAAACGCAACTCTGGTTAAACATTAATCGTCTTTGGTCGAGGATTCAACTATTTTGTTTGAAAATTCGTATTTTTTGGTGGAATTCAACTGTGTTTTATGTAAAATTAAAATCTTTTTTGGTTGAAATGTCTACTAATACATTATTCGTTGAGAACTTGATTAAGAATTCATATTTTTTGTTGAAAATTGCATTACTTGGTTGAAGGTTGAACCACTTTGTTAGAAAAATCCTTTTTCTATTGTTGAAGATTCATAATTTTAGTTGAAAATTTATTTCTTTGGCTGAAAATTAGTTTTTTCTTTGGTTTAAAATGCAACTGTTTGGTTGAAAGTGAACTTTTACTTTAACAGTTCAAATTTTCTGGTTGAAAATTCAACTGTTTTATAGAAAGTTAGTCTTATGGCTTGAAAGTTTAAAATTTTAGACGAATTTTTTTTTCTTTCCTGACTGAAAAATCTTTATTTGTTGAAAATTCTTCTTTTTGTTTGGAAAATTCAACTTGTGGGTTGAACTACTTTTTTAAAATTGTATTTAAAATTCATTAATTTTTTTGGGTGCAGATTCATCATTTTGGATAAAAATTCATCTCTTTGATTGAAAGTTCGACACTTTTATTGAAAATTCATCTATTTGGTTCAAAATTCATGTATTTATGGAAAATTCTACTTTTTTGGTAGAAAGTTATTCTTCTTGTATAAAAATTTTATCTTACTGGTTGAGAATTCATCTTTGTAGTTTGTAGGTCGAAAATTCAACTATGTGGTTAAAAGTTCAACTTTTTTTTTTTTTTTTTGAAAATTCAACTCTTCGGTTGAAAATTCAACTATTTGGATAAGAATTCAACTATTTTGTTGAAAATGTAATTATTTTGTTGAAATATCAACTAATTTTTTTTTCGTTAAGAATTCATCTTTTTGGTTGAAAATTAAACTTTTATGTTAAAGATTCATTTTTTTGGTTGAATATTAATCTTTTTAACTAAAAATAGCACTATTACATTTCGGGCTGGAAAATTATATTTTTTAGTTGAAATTTGCACTATTTGGTTGAAAATTCGTCTTTTTTTTAGTAGAAAATGAATATTCTTGGTTGAAAATTCGTTTTTCTTGTTGAGAATTCAACTGTTTTTGGTTGAACTTTAATCTTTTTTGTTTGAAAATTCTACCCTTTGGTTGAAAATTCAACAATTTCGTTAAAAGTTGAACTATTTTACTGAAAATTTAATTTTTTTGTTGAAAAATCAATCAATATGTTTAAAATGTATCTTTTTTGTTCGAAAATTCGTCTTTTTTTAACTGAAAATTCATCTTCTATGATAAAAAAGTCATCTTTTTTAGTTTTAATAAATCCATTAAAAATTTTTCATTTTAATGTTGAAATTGTTTTATTCCGTTTATAAAATGAACTCTAGTTCTTAAATAATAGTGGTCAGGGAAAATGAAAAATTGGTCAGGGAAAAATCATAGAAAAGTCAAGGAATTTTAGAAATGAAGTTTTGCGGTCACCCTGTAAAATCAGCGTTTAAATTTAAATTTGCTGCTATGTTTAACTTAAGAAATCGCATAAAATTGAAATAGGTCCATAAAATGTAGATCATTTCCTAGAAGTGATTGGGCGCAAGTAGCAATTTAAAGAGAAGAAATTAAAATTACTGTACGCTAATCTTTTGAGATTACAATGTAGTTCCACTTAGATGGAACAAGACAGTGTTTAAAGACGGGATTACAGCAATTTCAATAATATCTCAATTATAATTTCCCTAACCTACTTTCAGGTTTAGAATGGTATTTTCCATTATGCTATAGGATTCTCTAACTGCAAGTCTGCATGCCGTTAGCAAGACAAGCTTAGAACCAAAGAGTCGTAATTTTTGATAGCAGGTGTACTCGTAACTTTGTGTGAGAGAGGGCCAAAAAAGGAAAAAAAAGTTAATAAAAATGTTTCCTATACACCGGTCCATTAAGATTGCACAAGTCCGGTCTGAAAATTTATGGTCGTGCCGCTCTTTTAATGCGCGTGCCCATGAATAGGAAATTTAGCCGGATAGGATCTTCTGCTCTAGAAAACGATTCTCAGTTTCACTGACAGATCTCAGAAACACAATGGTTATAACTTACAAAATCGCTGATCATGTGCGCTCTTAAATTAAAATTTACTGCTTTTGCCCTCTCAACTCTTTACGAGTGGATCATAAATTTTATGGGAATTCAAAGATGATCGAATCTTTTTACTCGAAAACCTCTTTCGATAAATCTGCTAGTGCTTTTAAATTTCGCGAAGACAATCTCTAAATCTAAATTAGTTCAATTTCGCTAAAGTATGAAGATTAGCAGAAAATTACTAATTACAGAGATCACAGTCTTGCCCCTATCCTCGAAAAATGACCCTTTTTCTCTTTAAATATGCGATATTTAGGGCCTAAAATGTTGTCCGAAATCAAAAAGTGTTGAGTGAAAATTTTTTAAAATGAAAATTAAACTATTCCATTGTTTGTTACAATTTTTGTTTTTTTTTTAGTTGAAAATTTAACTATTTGATTGAAAAATGGTGTATTTTATTGAAAATTCGTCTTTTTTGGTAGAAAATTCTGCAATTTGATAAACAATTGAACCGCTGGCGATCAAAAGGGGATACGCCCGAAACGCCGTCGTTTTAGTTGGCCCCTTGGTCATATTTTTTTTCAGGTCAAATTTTAATTTTTTAATAACATATTCCAATAGGAAATTTTATTGCGCGTATTTTTAGTCCCATAAATAAATGTGATAACTTTATTAGTTTTCGAAATAATCAAGAAAATGTTACTTTTTTCTGCAATCGCAAAATACGAATTTTTTGTGTTCAACTCGCCACAAGTTCTACAATAATAAGAATTTTGTAATAAAAATTTCAGAAAATATGCGCCATCATATAACGAAACTAACGTTATTTATAGAATTTCAATTAATTGTCACTAAAAATTTATAACGATTTTTATTATTCTCATTGCGTAAATTAGATATTGAAAGTTTCAAACGCTTCGGGAGTCGAACGAATTTTCAGAAAATTAAAATTAACGGTCACCTAAACATTTGTTAGGATTTAAGGAAGTTTTTTGGAAAATATCAGGCAATTATGTTTTATAGTTTTAAAGTCACAATTGATTTAAGATCTCTGCGCTGTCCCGTACGCGTGCTAGCTCGTCCTGCAATATCAACATCTGTATAACAGCGGACGATTGGAAGGTCAAGCCGGACACCAAAACAAAAAACCATATGTTTATTTTGATTTTTTCCTAAGGAACATAATGCACAGAAGCATTATTGTAGAATAGTGTTAGCATATAATATTCTGTTTAGGATAGTTTAAGTTTACTTAAAATAAAAAGAACCTAAATATGGGTCGAGGCAGAAAAAGAAATAGGTGTGAAGAAAAATTGGTTGAAGAATAAGAAAAAATGTTCCCGAAATAAGTTACTACTTAAAAGTATTAGAGAAAATTAAAAATTAACTTTTCTGATAATTTTAATATCCTATTATTATTTTTTATTTGATTTGTTAATAGTTTTTTCTAAAAAATCTTATATTTTAAAATTAGTTCAAATAGTCTAATATAATCTTTTACATTGAATTCTACTATTGAAAATGTAAAAAGTTTTAAATATCAAATTATTACGAAATTAATGGAGGGCATTCAATGAATAGACGTTTCTTTTAATCAAAAAGTTTACAAAACTTATGTTATATTGTAGGGAAAGGAATATATTACTAAGTCTAAAACTATAAAGGACGGTGTAAAAGAAAAAGAAATCCCAGAGAGAATTTTCAAAAAAATGTTTAAAAAAGTTTCAAGGGCAAAATCCGCAAACCAAAAAAGTTTTAAATTAGTAAAGCTTTTGATTTACATTTTTCCCCCGACGGAAAAGTAGACGTTTATGATAATTATAAATTGGAGAAGGCAACTACTTTTTCCTTTATTACTAATCTTAAACTAAAAGATCTTCTAAAAAGTTGTCCACCTCGAATTGGTCTAAAAGCGGCTAAAATAACAGATTTGAAAAGTCTCTTTAATTATTTAAGTGCCCCTGGAAAAGAATTCTTTGAAAATTATTTTTCGCAATTTACTCAAAATAATTCTTCCGAAGACAACACTGAATAGAGTGACGAAAATGATTAAATTAGTTATAAAGAAATCGTACAAGTTATTATATAACCATTATATAAGTTTTAATTTTTATAATTTGTTATTAAAAAATAATAAACAAATTTAAATGATAATGTCTTCATTATTATTTTGGTGGCCGGCTTGACCTCCCAATCGCCCGCTGTTATACAGACGTTGATATTGCAGGACGAGCTAGCACGCGTACGGGACGGCGCTGAGATCTTAAATCAATTGTGGCTTTAAAACTATAAAACATAATGGCCTGATATTTTCCTAAAAACTTCCTTGAATCCTAACAAAAGTTCAGGTGACCGTTAATTTTAATTTTCTGAAAATTCGTTCGACTCCCGAAGCGTTTGAATCTTTCAATATCTAATTTAAGCCATGAGAAGAATAAAAATCGTTGTAAATTTTTAGTGACAATTTATTGGAATTCTATAAATACCGTTAGTTTTGTTATATGATGGTGCATATTTTCTGAAATTTTTATTACAAAATTCCTATTATTGTAGAACTTATGGCGAGTTGAACACAAAAAATTCGTATTTTGCGATTGCAGAAAAAAGTAACATTTTCTTGATTATTTCGAAAACTAATAAAGTTATCACATTTATTTATAGGACTAAAAATATGCGCAATAAAATTTCATATTGGGATATGTTATTAAAAAGTTAAAATTTGACCTGAAAAAAATATGACCCAGGGGCCAACTAAAACGACGGCGTTTCGAGCGTATCCCCTTTTGATCGCCAGCGGTTCAATTCATCTATTTTTTTGAAAGTACAATATTTTCACGAGAAATATGATGAATTTTAAGCATTTCAAATTGAACTTAAGATAGTTATCGTGTCAAAATCAGATGTTTGAAAAAAAATTTCTATGAGTTTAAGAATCAAAATAATATTACTGAGGTTATTTTAAATAAGAAATATTGTTCTTAATGAACAAATTTTAAAACTTGCAAAGAAAGTTTATTATAACAATGTTTTATGCAATTGAATTTTTTCTCATTTTATTATCGCTTTCTTACCAGTTGTTGTAACAGGTTGAATTTTAATAAATTGATGGCTTATTTTTTCGAAGAAAACATTCTCTACAACTATACTTTTTCCAATTTTGAAAAAAATTGTCTATGTCTGAAATCGCTAAATTAGCCATGACTTATTAAAATTCAACTATATTAAAAAAATTCGTAAGAAGCGACAGTAAAAAAATTCAATTATAAAAATTATTTTTAGAATAATTATTTTTTGCAAGTTTTAAACTTTATTCACAACACTTTTTTTTCGCGAAACATGACTGATATTATCGTTTCAATTCTTACAATCACAGAAAACTTTTTTTTAGACCTGATGTTTGGACAACTACCTTCATATAGTGTCCACGTTAATTTGATTTAAAAGTATTATTTTATTCTCCTATTTTCGTGAAAAATCTTCTTATTTCCCTCGTTTTTTGAAGCATTTTGATCTGTAAATTATGTTATCAATACATAATTATTTATTATAATTAATTTAACCAATTAAAATTAAATAAATATAATGATGTGATCCCTGTAATTAAATTAGTTTAAATATTTACTAGTTCGATAGTGGAAAACTACTAATTGCTTAGTAAAAATATATGAATTTATTTAGGGCAATATATATTAATTAAAATGTTATAGAAATGGGAAACGTGACAGAAAAATTTATTAATATAACATGATTGTGTAACATTTTCAGTGTTATTAAAACAATGTAAAGGCAATATTGTGAAACTTGTAAATAGGCTACGTCACCTCCACTAACATAACGTGTTTACAAATTATTGCTTCAAAACGGAAAAATAAGAATTATTTACATAATCTATTTTTAAGTAAAACACAGTGACACGAATTACAAAGTGTTATCATTAAGTGATTGTAAAAAAAATGTTATTTGTGGAAACTTCTGACTTGGTAGAAAAATCATAGAATTCTTACACCGCGATCCAGTATTGGCAATTAATTATTCTTTATAAAAAAAGTCCTAAAATAATGTTTGAAGTTTTTTTAAGAAAAGTCAATATTTTTACTAATAATTGACCTTAGTAAAATGGTGCAATATTGTTATTCCAACCACTCCATTTCTAATTCAATTAGTAAAATTTTCACTTTCTCAGATTTATAATTAATTTTGAGTGCTCATAAAATATTGTTAACTATTTAATGTTAAAATCAACTACAGAATATATTACAAATGATTAAAAATAGAGTCCTATTAGTGAAAACATGATACTTGAGTACCTATAATACATTTGAGGAATCTTGTTAAATTAAAAACTAATTTTCAAGGGCAGAAAAAAATTTAAAAATTGAAATTAACTTTTTCCTGTGATGTAATAAAAAGAATCTTTATGGAATGTAAGGTGAAGTATAATATACGACATAAAATTACTAATTAGTGATAACAAGCGGCATGTTGAGACTCGAAATTTACAAAGCGACAACCACTTAATAATTTTCTTTTTAGTTCTTGCTAGCTGAAAAAGATTGGGATTTCAATTAGGAGTTTAAAAAGGAGTAAAAGGAGACACGCGTACGATTTAGTTGAAACACGCAAGGCGGCTGTTGGTATCGTGCGGATAATAAGCTTAGAAAGACGTTTCTTTAGTTTGGCCACGGGGACGTCATTAAATTTCACCATGCCGCACCATCAGGGCTGCGTTTAAATCTAATCGGAAGTCAACTAAATGAGATTTTTTTCAATTTTTTCCTTGCAAAAAACTTTTATGATTCATAATTTATATCAACTATAGCATTTTTAATCGCGCGCGTGCAGTTTTTCGGTTTGAGGGAGAAATTAATTTTTAATTAAAAATAAAAATTTCGAATAACTATATGTTAAAGTTTTTGAACGCCTAAATTCGAGCTTAGATTAGGTTTTCGGAAAGTATTAGGATTATCAGTTTGTTTTTAAGATTATATAAATATAATAAGATTCCTAAGATTTTTAAAGATTTCAGATACGTCGAAAAAGAATCTAGAACATTTATTTTTATTTTTTATTTTACTGGATTTTACCACATTTCAGGTTTATTAAGTCAGTTTAAAAGATATTTAGAACATTTAAATGTTTGCAAGAAATAGAAAAATATTTTATAAATTTTCGGAAATCTTTCAAAGTTTTAGATTATTTTTAATGTCTTCTAAAATTCCTAAATATCTTATAAACCGACACAAATTATTTCAAAAATTTTGAATTATCTTTCAAAATTAAAATAATTGCTTTAAAATCTTCCAGATTTTTTTCGACATTATAAAATATCCAACATTTTAAAATTACCAACACAGAGAAATTCCCGACTCTAAAGAATTAGAAAATTCTTAAATAATAAATAAAATAAAGTACTTTTCTTTGATGAACATATTTTTAATTTTATTATTTAAACAATTTTTTAGACTCGGAAATTTTCAAATTTGGTAATATTATAAACGGTCAGGAATTTTCCAATTTGGGAATTTTAAAGTGTCGGCAATTTTATAATTTCCGGAATTTTTAATTTGGAATATTTTCTTTTTCGGGATTTTTCAGTCGCCCCATTTTTAGAAATCGTTTGAAATCTTTTTAACTTTTCTTTAAAAATGAATTTTTTAAAATATCATTCAAACCTTACCTTGGAATCTTAAGAAAATTTTGATTATTATCATGAAACCTTTCAAAATTCTTAAAAAGCTTCAAAATTTTATTTTGAAATCTTCAAAAATTTACATTTTGTTCACAATTTTTTCAAACTTTTAATTATCTTTGAAATTGATTCTAAACTTCCAAATATGTTTTCAAATGAATCGCATTTTTCTTAACATTTAAAAAAATGCTTAAATCTTGGAGATTCTTTTTCGACAATTTTGGAAATCTTTTGAAATGTTTTAAAATATTTTTAAATATCCTGTTAAAAAAAATTTTTCAAAATGAAAACAATTTTTAATTTTCCTAGGAATCTTAATAAAAAAATTATCTTCTTGAAACCGTTCAAAAGTCTTAAGAAGCTTTTTTGACAATGTTTGTAATCTTTTGAAATCTTCTGAAATCATTATAAATATTCACTTGAAAAATAAATGTTTCAAAATAAAAAATCATTAAACATTTTCCCAGAAATCGTACAAAATTTTTTATGATTTTGAAATTATATTAGACATTTTGAAGTCTTGAGTACTTTGATTCCTTTCAAATTTAATTTCATTCGAAGTTAAATAGTCAATATGTCTAAACTTAAAAAATCTGAAGCCTTGAAATAGCCCGCATTTGTTTAAAAGCCTTGAAATAGAAATTTCCCTAATATTTACAGTTATTTTAAATTGTAGTCTTAAAATTCCTAATTCTTTCATCCTGAATTAAAAATATTGAATTTTTAGTTCCTCTTTTAAATTATCTTAAATTTATTTTCTTCAAATTTGCTATTTTTCAAATTAAAGTGCTCGAATTTTGAGTGTATTGAAATGAAAATTTCTATTAAATTAAATATCGTCAAAACTTCAATTTTTTTCCTATGTTCAGTCGCCTGTTTTCGGACAAGAGATGAAATCAATTCAATAAATAAAATTAAAACGTGTAGCACAAATATTAGTTCGACAAATCAAATATCGCAGTCTGCAGTTTTCCGGGTTTCCACATCGAATGCAGTCAAAAGGAAGAATGAAAATAAAAAAAAAAGGAGGAAAGCCCGGGGAAAATTTATTGGCAGGTAAATTTGATTTTGGATCGTTTGCGAACGCGAAAGTCGTCTGGGGTGGTTCGAAGGGGGCATGGGGGTGGAAACGAGAGGCGGAGTAGAGAATAGAAAGGGGGGTAGAAGGGGGTGAAAGGGAGGGATGAGGTTGATGTAGAGTAGGCCGTAAATCCTCCAACGCTGACGCAGCGGCGGCCATATCTCAAAAGTTATCCAATTTGTGTTAAAATAGCATTCGGGTAGTGGATGTGCCACCCCCTTCCTTCCTCACCACCCCCTTCACGTTTCACGAAAATTATCGTAGTCTCCAAGTATTTGCGAATTTCGCGAATAGATAACAGAAATTGGTGTCATATTCTATCAAAAACGAGTTGAAAGGCCGGGCAAAAACCCTTTCAATAATAATACCATCATCACAAAAGACGAAAATTTAATTTTCATTATTTACTAGTAGTAAGCCGAGCAGATCACGGGGAGAATTTACTATCAGAAGTTAGGGTGCCCGTTGGACCGGGAAATCGGGAAATGAGAATGAATTTATTTTTTGTATGGCAATTTTACCAATTTTTAGAAAAAAAATCTATCCAATCACTTGAAATATCACAAATTTAATATCACATGGTATGTAGGAATGCAATATTTAAAATAAGTTCGATTTCAACTTTTTTTGAAATTTTAAGTTCAATTGTTAAAATTTTAAGTTATGAAATTATTCAGTTTACAATTAGTAATTCTAAAATCTTTTACTTAAAAAATTGTCCATTTTGGTCTTTATTTTTAAGCGTGCATTTTCAATTTTAAGACTTTTAAAATGCAGTTTCGAGGGAGTTGGAAAAGGGGATGGAGTAGCCAAGCTTTTGAAAAATATTTGATTAATCATCCCGAATTTCGGCACGACGAGACATTTCGTAAAAATTAAACAGTAATAAAATTAATAAACTATTTAAAATTTTTAAATAAGTTAAAATTAATAGATTCACAATTAAATGCTTTTATCCAATTTCAAATCCTATTCAAATATTGTTGGCACCTTTCTCTAATTTCTTAGACAATACATTTTTTTAGCATGTTTTCCCTCCATTAATGTAATTCTAGTATCATTTTTACGTATAATCCATATATTAATAATCCAGTGCAATAAAATGTTTATCAAAAATTAAATAAATGCACTTCGGTTTTTGGCATGTTTATAATTGGGCTAAGGTGCCAAGAGTTGGTGCTCTTACCCTATTTGACACAATTTGAAACTGAATTGTTTGAAAATAAAGAACCTCAAATCGTTAAAATTCCAAAGTGCTAAAATAACAATGTGAACGTTAAAACTATAATCGTTGCATTAAAAAAAAATTTAAGAAAAATAGTATAATTTTGAAAATATACAAATTTATTGATACTTTCTTCAATTCAGAGCATTGAAAATAACATATCGTAAATTTATATTTTTTAACCAGAAATCATTAAGCTATTCAATTTCTAAAAGTTAAAAATTTGGCAGTTTAACAGCATTTAACATAAAATTGATCTATTGAAATGTGTTAAAAGCTTCTATTTTATACATGTACATTATTGAGTGTTTAAATAAAAAAATTCTACTTTGAGTTCTTTATTTTGCATTTCAGTTTTTATTACTAAAAATGAAAAAAAAATTCCTCGATTGAAACGGCCACCCTGAGAGTTAATACAAAGTCTGGAAATTTTTTTAATTATTTTTATTTTGTTGTTCTTTGCAGCTCGGCTTACAACAGTCCTCAAGGCTCATATTCAACCATGAGTTCGCCAGGTCAACAACATGGTGGTCAACAATTGTTGTTATTGCAGCAACAGCATAATCATCAGCAACAGCAGCAGCAACAACAGCAACAACAACAGCAGCAGCAACAACAGCAGGCTGTAAGAATTTATTTAATAATTATTATTAAATATTTTTTCGAAAGAAATATGCTGACTAAATTACTTTAATTTTAATTAACAAATCAGAAGAAAACCATAGAATTTTCAAACACACATTAAATGGCAATCTAACGTTTTACTTTATTTTGTTATTGATAAAGCCTAAAAAATATGCTCTGACGAAATAATAAGAATAATTGGGGGCGTATTGGGATCCTAAAAATGTATGATTAATTTGGAATCTTTCACAAATTTCTTGTTTGCAGGTTTTTTTAAATTTTCTTGAGTTTTTATTTTTTTACATTTCTGGGGATCAAAAAAATATTCCCAATATTTTTGATTTTGCAATTTGAACAATTATAATTGTTTTTATTAAAAAGTCTTAAAAATTAAAATACAACTGCACTTTATTTATTATTAGCACACAAAAAAACAAGTCCTGGGAAACAATATCTAACAACACTTTCAAAATTTTAAATATTATTACTGATGATCTCGCTCAAAGGGAAAAAGATTATTTTTCAAAATAAAATTAAAAGCATAAAAAATTCTTCATTAAAAAAAGTTTAGTTTTCGACCAAACTTTTTTCTTTTCGCTTCTTTTCAGTTAAAAAAAAAAATAATTTGATTTTAATGAATTGCTAGGCTCTTTTTTTAAGCAAAAGATTCTTTACAACTTGACCTCATTCAGTGTTTACAAATAAATTGTTAGGGATTTTAATTATTAAAAAACAATTTTTCAAGCGAAAAATAAAAAAAATATTTTTCCCGAGATAGTAAGCTATCATTAATTAAAATAGTATTTTCAAAATTTTGTTAGTAATCGATGTAAGATCTCCTCTTAAACGAGACCATCATCAATATTAATAATTTTCAAAGTGCATTTTTAAGCGTGTTTATAAAATATATTTTCTTACTAGGCCTGTTTTAAACGTTCAGAAGATAATATTTGGAGTATAATTTTAAAAAATTGCAAAAACAAAAGAACTCTAAATGAGAAGAAAAAACGTCATTTCACAAAAGGCCCGTTGCTCTTTTTTATTTAGTTCACATAGAATTATTTCTCTTTATCCCACTCTCGAAGCAAAGTTTTTACTTCACCTAACTGGTCTTGCTCCACATATTCTAGTTCGCCTTTTTCATCCATCACAGTAGTCTTTTCAATTTTTTCATCAAACATACATTTAAAAATTGGCCGAATTACCAAATAAAAATAAAATGTTTACCTTGTGAACCTGCAAAAGATGACCTAAAATAAAAGACTGTTTAAAAATATGACAGAAAATTATTATTCTTTTTGTTTCGTCTAAGTATATTTTTTCAAAATTTCATAATGAATAATATATTAT
Source organism: Andricus curvator (assembly GCA_932195095.1). Lineage (NCBI taxonomy): Eukaryota > Metazoa > Arthropoda > Insecta > Hymenoptera > Cynipidae > Andricus > Andricus curvator. The sequence goes on along the minus strand of CAKNYM010053043.1, from coordinate 156,365 downwards.
ATAATATATAGTATATTTTATAATATAATGAATGATTGCCATTTAATGTGTGTTTGGACATTCTATTGCGTTCTTCTAATTGCATTGTTCTAATTACAGTATTCTAATTGCAATATGTCTCCATCGCGTTTCATAGGCGGAAGCAATATCTTAAACTCAATTTTGTTTAGAATTTTAATTTCAAAAATTAAATGATTATATTAAAAAAAATACAATTATATTTTACAAGGCTCAGATGCAACACATGCAGTATATGCATTCTCAGCAACAGCAACAACTTCAGCAACAGCAGCAACAGCAGCAGCAGCAACAACAGATGCAGTACCGGAGTCCTGCAGGCGGAAGTCCACCTGCAATGCAAAACAACGCTGCTCCTGAAAACAACAATACAACAACCAGCGAGGATAGCGATGATAGCACTCCTCATTCAGCGATGGTCAGTAATAGAAATTTCCTTTTAGTTACTTCTTTTTTCAACTCACTTTTTGGTCAGGTTTTAAGGATAAAGTCTCTGTAATATCATCAGATTTCATATAATTTCATGGGATTTTATAATATTTTAATGGATTTCAAGGAATTTATGTATAAGAAATGAGGGTATCAGGATATTTTAAAATTTTCCAAGGAATTTTCAATTGATTAAAAAAATTTGCAAGGTATTTCAAAAGATTTTAAAGGACTTGAAATATCTTAGGGCATATTTAATAGATTTCAATAATTTGAAGTGATTCCAGAAGATTTGAAAGATTTTAGGATATTTTTGAAAATTCCAATGTATTTTCCAGAACTTTAGAAAGTTTCAAGGGATTTTACGAGATTTCAAAGGATTTGAAATATTTTTAGGAATTTTCAAGTGTTCTAAAAAATGGATTTCAACAGATTTTAAGATTTTAAATGTTTTAGGGCATTTTAAAAGATTCCAAGAAATTTTCAAAATCTTTTAAAAGTTTCAAAGGATTTCAAAAAATTTGAAATCTTTTCGGGAATTTCAAAAGTTCCAATGAATTTCTAATTGATCTCAATAATTCGAAGGGATTTTAAAGGATTTTAAGTATTTAAGGGTATTAAAAAAAATTCAAGACATTTTAAAGAGATTTAAAAAATTTAAAGAGATTTGAACAAAATTGCATGCTGTTGTAAAGAATTTCCTGGAATTTTGGCAGACCTGCAACGATTTTACAGAAACTATAAGGTTTTGAGATATTTTAAGGGCACTGCCTAGTATTATGAAATTTTCCGTTTAAGGATTTTAAAAAAACTCAAAGTATTTTAATAACTTCCAGGATTTTAGGAAATATCAGATTTCGTAGAATTTCACGGGATTTTACAACATTTTAATGGACTCCAAAGAATTTATTCACAAGAAGTGAGAGATTTCGTAGAAGTTCAAAGATTTGAAGAGATTTTCACTTTTTTTTTTGCAAATAATTTATTTAATTAGTTTATTTTATTTATAATCAAGGGCCAGTTGAATCATTTAAATTCACCGTGAATTCTTATTAATTTATCATTCAGTTCTACCCAATTTAATGTATTTTTTTGTTCCTGTTTAATTCATCTTGAAGTCTTTGAAAGTCACCCTGAACTCTTAGGCATTTCTTCAAATTATTTTAAATTCCCTTGAATTTTTCTACACGTATTTCAAACAAACTGAACTCAATTAAATTTTTCATATTTTTGAGTTATTGTCAATCTACTTGCATTTTGTTTATTTACCTTGCATTTGTATTAATTTCATCAAACTCTTCTCATTTTCCTTAAATTCCTCTAAATTCACTTCAATTTTACTGAAATCAATGGAATTTTTTGTTTTTTAATAATTTTTCCAATTAATTTATATTCTTTTGAAATTAGCTTGGATTGTTTTGCAGTCTTTTGAATCTATTTCTTTTGAATTCACCGTAAATTCTTATTAATTTGTTCTAAATTCTTTCAAATTCTCTTCAATGCTTTGGAATTCTCGTCAATTTGTTTAATTCACTTGAATTATTCTAAATTCATTCAATTATACTTATAGTTTTTGTTTAATTCATCTTCAAGTCTTTTAAACTCACCCTGAATGCTTAGGCATTTCATCAAATTAATTTGAATTCCCTTGAATTTTTCTACGCTTATTTCAAGCCTACTGAATTTAATGCAAATTTTCATATTTTTGAATTATTTTTAATTCACTGGAAGTTTTTTTAATTCACTTAAATTTTTTTAATTCGCACTTGAATTTTTATCAATTTCATCAAATTCTTCTTATTTGCCTTAAATTCCTCTAAATTCACAACATATTTACTGAAATCAATGGATTTTTTGAATATTTTCCAATTTGCTTCCCTTCTTTTGAATTTAACTTGAATTATTTTGAAGTCTTATGAATCGAATTCTTTTGAATTGCTTTGGATTTATAATATATTCTATATTCAAAAGGTTACAAGATTAGAATTTTGTTCTTGAAAAATTAATAGTCAGGGAAAATGAAAAATTAGGGTAAAGTCAGGGAATTTTGAAAATGAAGTTTTGCCCTGTCAAGATGAAAGATTATGCAAAAATAGTTTAAGTTTTAAGATCTACAAAATGTGTGCATTTTCTACGGTCCTAAGAAGAAATGCCCTCACCTAATATCAACAAATCACGTGACTAGCATTTTCTTCAAGTTCCTTTGAAAACTATTAGAAATCATTGGAATCTCGTTCTCGCATTTGACATGAGAGAGTCCTCGAATCCTTAAGATCCGCGAGCAAAAGTGATTGCTTTTGTAAGTTTTAACAAGGGTAAAGCTCCCATTGTCGACGGAAGAGTTTTCTCAGAAAGATACACAAACGGCAGAAAATAGAAGAGGATGTGTTTACTTTGCGACAGTGAAAGATTCATTGTAAAAAAGCTTCGTTTTCATTAAAGCTAAATTCCTTCTGAAACCTCTCTTCGCTTTGAGGAGGATTCATTCAATTATTCTTGCTTATCTTGGGGATAAATCTTTAAAGCAAAGTACCAGGGATGCGAGTGTTTACTTAATTTGCAGTAGAGATCTCTATTCCTGAGTTCCATATTATCAATCAGCAAAAAGAGAAAGGCTGCTTTTTCCATTTTAATTCTCTTAATGATCCTTCAGTGGAATTGTAACTCGAAATTACTTCAACTGCGTACAATGTAGTCATTTGTATTTAGATTTTCTCGAAGGACAAATCTATTAATGGAGGAAAGACAGCTGTCTTCTCAACGTGCGATAGTTTTCAATCCTGCATTGAATTTATGTGAGGAACGAACGTTTACGGTTGTCGTTTCTAGGCTAAGAATTATAAGATTGAAAGAGATAATTGTGCAATAAATTCCTATGGCAATGGAAATTTTTAGACCTGATTTAATTCAAATGATTTAATTGGGTACTTGGGAAATCATAATTCCTTAAATTCCACTTAATTATCTGAATCAACTTAATGTCCTTTTCTTTTCTTATTTTCTTTCAGGTTTCACAGTCTTTCCCCTATTCCACTTTTTCCCCTTTTCGATTTACATATACGTCATATATGGTATTTGAAAATACAATTGTTCGTTTTACATCTAAAAAATTATTCTGTTCAAAACTAGAACATGCCACCGCGAGTTGTAAAAGTTCCTTTTAATTAACAGAATTATCTTTGATAATTAATTAAACTTGTTTTAATTTGACTAATTTCAAACTAAACTATTTAGGATTTAAATAAAACGTTACAGCTTAAATATCATTTTGCCAAATATATATAAATTAAATTTTTTAAATTGAATGTGATAAAGTACGCCTGTCCTAATTTAAAATTAATTTTTTTTTAGTTTGATGATAATTAAAAAACTTCTACGATTTTCAAAACGAAGTATCTCGTTGTTTTTGGGGCGACTAGTCCATCCCCTTTTCCAACTTCCCCAATATTTCGGGACGACTAGACACAGCTTTTTCAAAATGTTCTAAAGGTATCAAAAATAATTTTTTTAACAGATTAATTAGTCTAATCGAAATTTTCAGTTTCATGGAAGTTCAAATGATTTCTATATATTTCAATGGATTTTCACGATTTTGCAAGGATTTCAAGGGATTTTAAAGGAATGTTTTAAAGGATTTTTTTAGAGGAATTTAATAAATAATTTTAATTTAATTTATATCCAAGGAATTTCAAGTCATTCCTACTTATTTTGATGGATTTTTACCTAAAAGATTCCAAAGAATTTCAAGAGATTTCGGTTCAAACAATTTTAGAACTCTTAATATTTACAAAATTCTTGTTATGGATTTTTAAATAGTTTATGTTTTTAATATTGGAAAATAAAAATAAAAGGAAATTTAAGGAATAATTTTAATTTAATTTATATCCAAGGAGTTTAAAATGATTTCTACTTATTTAACGAATTTCTAGTGAATTTGAGGGGAAATATTACATTTTATTTTAAGATATTTCTACTGAAATCTACATATATCCAATAAAACAATTCTCTAATGGCAGCAATAATTTAAAAAATCATTTGATTTGACACCCACATCGTGGGTGTGGTGAGCCCACACTTGTAGTTATTTACTACAAGTTATCAACCTAGAAACACTACCCGAATCGGGTAGTGTCACGCCTACCCCGAAAGGGAAATGGCTTAATGGTATACATACACATACATTTGAAATTATTTAAAAACTATAAAATTACCAATAAAAAGATTTTCTCTTCTTTTCTAAATGTAAACATAAATGTTTAATCTCCCCCCTATTTTTCCTGTGTTTCGTGAAACAATTACCCTGTTTTCGCTTTTGTGAGGTAGTTTATTCTCTTTAATTTAAGGAATCGATTAAAAATTATTCATAAAACTCATCTATTCCTAAGTTGATATTTGATAGGTGAACAATCAATGTCAAAATGAAGATGTCTCGTGAAAGTGAAAGGAATGGTTAGATAGTGAATGATTATTTAGAGCCCGTGTCTTTAATCACAGCGATTATGTCCTTACATCTTTATTGTCGCACCATGAAAATGGTTAACCGCGTCATTTAATCGTCATTTAATCGATGGTTTATCTTGTACAGATTGCGGGAATCAAGCGACCATCTCCGGAACCCGCTGATGGGGCAACCAAGGCACAGAAGAAGCCGAAAGCCCAGAAGAAGAGGAAGAAGAAGGATCCCAATGAGCCACCAAAGTGAGTCTTCTTGCTTACTTTTTATACCATAATCTGGGAGTTCGCTACATGATTGCCATCTCGGGGTTATTTTGCTTCAAAAGAACTCTCAATTTTTTTCTCTGGCATCCTGCCGATTCTTCATTTGTTATCTAACCACAAACAAGCAGAAATTTGAATTTATTTTGAAATTTTATGTAAGACTAATTATTTTTTCTATGTTGAACCTAAAAGCTTTCGAAATTTCTAGCCACAGAGTGGCCACTGGACCGTAAAACCAGGAAATGACAGTGAATTAATTAAATTAATAATAATAAAATCATAATTTAATATCACATGATATAATGCAATTTAATATAAATTCGATTTCAACTTTTTTTTAAATTTTAAGTCAATTGTTAACTTTTTGAATTATGAAATCATTCAGTTTACAATCCGTAATTCTCAAAATCTTTTGCTTCAAAAATTTTCCATTTTAGGTCTCCAGTTTTAAGCGTATTTTCTTAATTTCAAGAATTTTGAAATGCAATTTTGAAGACATAAATGACATAATTAAAAACTAAAAGTCTTTGAATTTGAAAATTTTTGACGAGAAACGTTTCAAGTTGATCAACTGTAAATCAAAATTAATTAATATGTTTTAAAACTGAAATGTTTTCTTTGGAAATTGAACTGCTTCAATTCAAAAGCCTTAGTACGAGAACAAATTTGAACGTCCATTTAAAATAAGTAATTATAAATCAAATATTGGAAACTAAAAATGTTGTAACTAAATAATTTGAAATAGAAAGCCTCGAATGGTTAAAATTTCAAAGTGCTAAATTTAAACTTTTAAAGTTTCAATTTTAATTGTACCATTAAAAAAAATTAATTTTGAGTGTTGAATTTTGATATTTAAATAATAAATTAACAATTATTAATTGGAAACCACTTACAATTAAAATAATTCAACTTAAAAGCATTTAGGTATAAAAAAAACGTTCGAATTTCACAATTCTAATTTTAAAAGAAAGGGAAGAAATTTTGGTATTTAATTTGTTTGGATTGGAAGAGAACATTTTTCGTCTTTTACATTTTTATTGAGTTGAAAGCGGGTAAACTTGGTATTTATAACATTTTTATTGCGTTTTAAACGAGGAAATTTTGGATTTCAACATTTTTGTTGAGATGGAAGGGAAGAAATTTTGGTTTTCAGTTTTTTCTGAATTAAAAGAGTCCATTTTTTAAATGTTAACATTTTTATTGAGTTTTGGGGATTAACATTTTTTTGTTGGAAGAGGGAAATGTTGTATATTTAACATAGTTATTGAGTTGGAAGGGAAAAATGTTGTTTTTCAAGTTTTTCTAAACTAGAAGAGGCATATCTTTTGTTTCAAACATCTTTTAAGAATGCTCCAATTACTTTCCTAATATAAACGTATTTTTTATTTGTCTTTTAAACTTGAATAAATTGATATCGCTAGCGATCTGATTTTGCGATTTATTGGCGATGTGTTATTAATAATCCAACCATAACCATATAATCTATCATAACTGTTGTATTGTTGTATACACAAATGGGTTATGAACATCGAACCAAATAACTCGATATATCAAATCTAAATCCGCTTACTCTCGTTGTTTCGTATACTAGAATCGTGCTCCACACTTATGCAATTTCAACAATAATAATTATTGCCAATTGTTAATAACAACGATTATAACTAATAATTATTTGCTTTTTTTCCTTACTGACCTTTTTAATAATTATGTAACGGGGAAGTTTCAATGTTTATTGATGTACAAAATTTCTAGTCTACATTTTTTATGCTTCATTTTTATAACATTGAAACATAAGTTCCCAATTTTTAGCTAACGGAGTTGCCATAGGTCAAAGAATTCCAGAATTTTCGATAAACTGAAGTTAAAGTTAATTTTACTATTCTTTCAAACAATTTTATAACAAAGTCATTCTTTTTTGTTTAAAATTAAACTGTCTTGTTGAAAATTTGCCTTTTTGGGTTGAAAATTCATCTATTTTGGTAGAAATGGCATCTTTCTTGGTGAAAAATCACATCTGTTTGTACAAAAATTAATCTGTTTTGGTTGAGGATTCAACTATTTTCTTGAAAATTCGTAGTTTTTGGTTGAACTCAACTGTTTTTGGTTTACGTAAAATTAAAATATTTTTAATTCAAATGTCAACTACTACATTTTTTGTCGAGAATTCATATTTTTTTATTGAAAATTCAACTATTTAGTTGAAAGTGGAACTACTTTGTTGAAAATTCATTTTTTTTGTTGATGATGCATCATTTTAATTGAAAACCTTTTTTTCACATATTTAAGTATTTTGTTGAAAATTTGTGTTTTTTTTTAAACTTATCATCTTCAGTTGAAAGTTCCAGTACATATTTTCTTATAAATTTCTCTTGTGGTAAAATATTAATCTTGGTGACTACATCATTATGGTAAAAAATTTATTTCTTTGGTTTAAACTTTAACTATTAGGTCCAAAATTCTTTCAATTATTTGATTAAAAATTAATTTTTTTGGTAGAAAATTAATCTTCTTGTTTAAAAATTTATCTTTTTCGTTGAAAATTCATTTGTTTGTTTGGAATTTTTTTTGTCGAAAATTTATTTGTTATAGGTAAAAATTCAACTATTTTGTTGAAAATTTGTCATTTTATTAGAAAAGTAATCTCATTAGTTGAACTATCCTATTTTTGGTTGAAAGTTAATCTTTTTTATTTCAAAATTTATGATCTTTGTTGGAAATTTGTCATTTTTTATAGAAAATCAATCTTTTGGGTTAAAAATTCAACCATATGGTTACAAATTCATTTTTGTTGGTTGAAGATTCATCATTTTACTTCAAAATTTATTTCTTTAACTGAAAATGTAACTATTTCGTTGAAAGCTTATTTTATTTTATTGAAAATTCATTTTTTTACTGAAAATTTAACTATTCTATTTTTGGTTGAAAAAATATCTTTTTTAGAAAATGTATGTATTTTGTTGAAAATCTATCTTTTTTTGTAGAAAATTCATTTGTTTGGTTGAAGATTCATCATTTTAGTTACAAATTTATATCTTTGTTTGAAAATTCAACTTTTTGATCCTAAAAGTTGTCCTAAGAGTGTTTTAAATAAATTTAAAAACAAAACTTTTTGTGCATTAAGATTATTTATCGCCTAGTTGTAAGTTTGTTTTTATACATAAAAAAATTAGAATTGTCAGGGAAAGTGAAAAATTGCTCAGGGAAAAATCAGGGAATTTCGAAATTGGGATTTTGTAGCTACCCTGAATGTAAACTTAAGTTCAAAGATAAATCCGAAATCGGTACCACGTTGAAATCAAAGCCATACCTTCCTGAATAAATTCAATATAATTTCAAAGCTCTCTGAATTGAAGAGAATGAAAAGTGACGGGCAGTACTAGGAGCTTATCAAAATTATTTTATTCATTCATTTCGCTCACAAAGCCAGTCTGCTTGGAAGTCTACCTTTGAGAACTTTGTAGCTATAGAGTCGAACGTTTTAAACGTAATTAGAGAGTCGCCCTAATGACGAACGGGCAAGAAAGAAGACTAAATGAGACGATGATGAGAGGAAGATGAAAATAATGAGGCAAAGAAAAGTCTGTCCTTGCAAATTGAAATTCGATGAGCTCCTCATGCCACCTGTCCTTTCAATTCGTTTTTTTAAGCTACAATTTCGATTTATAATTCAAATTTTTTAAATATATTTTAAATTATATTTTAAATATATATTTTTCTTTTTTTCAGGCCCGTTTCTGCTTATGCACTTTTCTTCAGAGACACACAAGCTGCAATTAAAGGTCAAAATCCAAACGCCAGCTTCGGGGAGGTTTCCAAAATCGTCGCTTCCATGTGGGATGCACTTGATACCGAACACAAAGACGTGAGTCTAAAATTAAATTTAAAAAGTTAAATATGTCTTTAAAGTTTCATTATTATTTTAATCTGAAAAAACTTTCACTATTGAATTTTAAGCATTTTTAATTCAATTTTTAATTTACAACTTTTTTTCTTTCTATTAAAAATAATTTTTTTTTGTTTCAAATTTATTTTTGAATGTATTTAATCTGTTTTTGAATTATTTTATAAAGAACATTTTTTCACCCCTTTGATCCTTAGATTTTTTCATATTTTTAGCCAGATTAACACTTTCCAAATGACACATTAAAAATAATGTTTTTCATTCCCTTGAAAAATTACCCACACTTAGAGCTGTGGTTTAAATTTTGTTCAAAAAAGAATATACGATAATATAGCTAGAGATTAAAGCGAAAAATATGGAATTTTATAATACAGAGATGTTTTTGAATCGTGATTCTTTCAGTGGATAAAGATAAGCCCTCTTTTGATTCGATGAATGTTACATGCATTACTCGACCACAGAGATTTTCGTTCTGACGTTAATTAGGTCTGGACTTGATTACGCGACACGTCCACTTCCACTGATGAGGTGCTTTCACGAACTGAGTTACGATTAATTAAAATTTTTATCTCGTCGAAAGCGTAACGAGAAAGTATTATTTGTTACAATGTGCATCTAGTTGGGAAAATAAAAAAAAGTAAATATGCAGGGAAAAAAGTGTCTTGGCATAAGAAAGCAATTTCATTTGCTAATGGCTAGAAGAACTAGTACAAATTTCCGGTAAAAATAATCCGAGAGTAATTAAAGTCGAAGTGAAAAAGTGAATTTATAATATTATATAATATATTTTTTGTTTAGTATTTTAATTTTAAACAAAGAATTTATAAATATCTTTCAACTCTGGTATAACTAAAATAATTATTAATAATTCATCGTTTATAATTTGTTTACTTATTTGGCTTAAAATCGGTTATTTTAAACAAAAATCATTTGACTTTAAACATTTTCGTTCGAAATTGGTATTTTTGAACAAAAATGAATTGTTTCTTTATCTATATATTGTACACAAATATTATACATCAATTCTGAAGTTAAGATATCAATTTTAATAAATTATCCTTGCTTTTTATATTATTTTAAATAATAGATACTATCAAATACAAAATTGTGGTATTAATATTAGTTTTATATTTTAATTTAAAAATGGCATTAATGAATCTAAACTTAATAAACAAATTTACAAGGACTAAAACTTTAATGCTAAAGTAAACGGCTAAATAGTTTTGAATTACTCCGTTAAATTATATTTGTAATAACACTCTAGATTGCTTTGAAACGAGGAGAATAGTCTCATATCCATACCCGTATGGAAACAGTGAACTGGCTATAAATTGTTGGAATAATGTAGCAATAAAGCTACACTATCAATTGCTATACGAGCGATCGTGTTTGCCTCGCCAGGCAACTGAATAAATTCGTATGAATAAATAGAGAGGGAAAAGATCCTTGAGATAATTTCGCAATTTTGCGTTATGATTTTCCACTAAATCGTTCGAAATATTGGAAGCTTTTTGATATTTTAGTCCATTTGATAAAAAAAGATTCATTTCTAATCTCGTTCGCAATATCCCTAAAATAAATACCATCAAAAATAAATTTCATTCTTTCTGGAATATTTAAAACTTGTTCGTATTTTATACGTATATCTCTCTGGAGAGGAATAGCGCTCTGTATAAACAATTTCCAACATTAATAATAATTTGTGGACGTAGGAATTATTCAATTTTTAATTTTCCTAATAGTTGTCTGAACCACAATTATAATTATGAAATTATTAGTCAAGGATTTGAAAATAATTGTTCTAATTAAATTACACTTTTTTCACTTAATTTTAATTTGAACTTCCAATGTTAAATAATAATGGGGGATTTAATTATATATAATATATATAATAATAAGACGTAATCATCGTCGAGGAAAATTGTATCTTTTGAATATAATCTTTTAAGTTAATTGTAGGTCTTGTAGATATTTTCCTTTAAAAAAAGCCTTGGCTATTTTTCCTTGTACGATTCTCCTTTCGTTTCTTTCAAGAAAAATATTTGGGACATTCGTTTCTAATTTGATGGAGAATGCGTTGTGTAACTTTTACACAGCTGAGACGCAGCTGGTCCCGCATGTGTTAATGAAACGCAAACATTGTAAAAAGGTTTTGAGGATATTCAAAGAGTAAAAGTATTTTTTTTTTTTCATATTCTGAGACGCAGTAAAAACTTCCGTTTGGATTTTTACTTAATCAGGATAAATAATGTAAACTATTTTTCAATTTTTATATTTTCATTTCGGGTTGAAATATATTTTCTTTCTTAAAGTTTCTATTTATAACCATAGCAAAATTTTTAACCAAAATCACTTTGAAGTTAAAAAATTCTAGAATTAAAAGTTATTTAAAAAATCACAACAAAATATTTAAAAAATAATAATTTCAACTCTAAAGAAAAAAAATTTGTATTAATGAATGAAGAGAAAAATATCTCCCTCTTCTGCAAACAACAGTATAGGGAAAGACAAATGAAGAATCCCTAACAGTTATTACTCAGGGTGGCCGCTGGACCGGGAAAATGACAGTGAATTTATTTATTGACCGGGAATTTTACGAATTCTTAGAAGAAAAATCTATCCTATCACTTGGAATATCACAAATTTCGTATCACATGATATAATACAATTTAAAATAAGTTTAATTTAAACTCTTTTTTATAAGTTCATTATTTTGTCAACTTAGAAGAGAAGACTTAAACAATTAACAGCGTTTGAAATTTTTTCGTACAAATGTTTTGAGTTGATCAACTGTAAATATAAATTAATTAATGATTTTTTAAATTCAACTGTATTTCCCGCATTAAAAATGAGACAAAAATCGATTTACTTGGTTCTGAATCTATTCAAAATTAAACACTTTGCAAATTTTAACGTAAATATTGAATTGTTAAAATAGTTAATTTTTCAGCCAAAGGCTTGGATTTTCAAATAAAATGATGAATGTTCAATAAAAAACAAATTAATTTTTAACAAAGTAATTCAACTTTCAACCAAGTATTTGAGTTTTCAACTAAGAAATATTTTTATTTAAAATCAAAAACAGTTGAGTTCTACCAAAAAAGACAATTTTCAACAAAATAATTGAATCCTCAACCAAAAAAGATGTTTTTTAACCAAACAGATGAATTTTGAAACCAAAAAGACGAATTTTGAACCAAAAAATAGCAATTATCAACTGACAATGGAATATTTAAATTGTCAGTTAAAAAAATTAATTTCCAACCCAGAAAACAACGGATTTTGATAATAACAATTTGAACAATTACAAATTTATTGATTGATTCTTCAATTGAGAACTGTTCACTTTATAGATATTTTAAACTTGGAAGTTTAATGGAATTTAATTTAAAACTATTCACGTGAAAAGTATTAAAATCTTCCTTTTAATACGTGTAAATTATTGAGCGTTTTCATTGAAAATGTCGCAATGAAACGCCATTTACATTGATCTATCACTTTCTTCCCTAGGGTTGAAAATTCGATTTTCATCCCGCTCCACAGGCATCGAAAGTCGAATTTTCGATTGAGGTATGATGAAAAAATTTAAACTTCAATTATAAAAGTTTAAAACTCAAAAGTTCCATTTGAAGTGCTTTAATTTGCAGTTCAGTTTTGATTACTTCAAATGAAAAAAATGTTAGCTCGAAGAGTTCGAATTTTTTTAATTTCATTAGCCGTGAAAATTTTTTTGCAAACCAGGAAAAAACCGGAATTTTGATTTTTTTTAATTGCTTTTTATTTCTGAAATAAGAAAAAAATTATTTGAAGCGATTAGGTCGTAAAGTATAAAACGAGTTCAACGTACAATATTAAATTTTCAATACACTCAGCCTTGTATTTTACGTAGTCATATTACGTCTCTTGATACCGCGACAGTTATTTTCGATACCCCACTCCAAGCGAGTCATTATCATAACTTTTTACTGTCGGGTTGGTAGCTATACTATTTGAAACGACTTTATGTTATCGCGCAGGTGCAGGTACTCGATGGGAAGTTCTAAACTCTGTATTCTATAATGCCTACAAGAGGACTTCAATTACCGCGCCGATCGGCAAGATTTTCTTTAATAACCCTTGAAAATTGGACTTTCCATTATTTCATTGCAAGGCCTTCATCCAAATGCATATTACTTCCGAATGATAATCATTAATATGTCTTAATACTTCCACATATTATGTGTGCAATGCCCACTCGATCGCCGTCTGCCTGGTTGCTTTACCCCCTCTACTCAATTTCCCCCTCTTGTAGCTGAGGGATCGCCAGACGCTGTCGCTGACCCTTGCCTTTGTACTAATGAGGAATAAAATACGAAACATAAACATTTTTTTATTTTGCAATTAATAATTTAGAAATATTATATTCGAAATCTACGTTTTTCGGCGATTCCAAAGATAAGATATTTACTCTGATAAGTTAAAATTAGAAGTGTTTTGCAGACTATGTGTAGGTTCATCGAAATTCAACTGAAATATTTGTGAATGTCCTTATTATCCGGAATTTTAAACCGCCATAGAGCACTTTTATAAATATTATTATTATATTAGGAAAATCTTCCATTCATGTATAACCTTTTCTTTATATCCCTTGCTTATTCAGGAATTTATCAGATATTCAGTTTATTTCTCTAAATTTCTAAAGCGTTTTAGGTATTTACAAAAATCTAAAATTAAAGTAGATTAAACTAGTATAATTGAAAAAATTTGCTAGGAAGTGATTTTTTAATCGTTAGACAGTGAATACATTTTGTTGAATAAACATTTTTTTATTCAATTTTTATGTTGTAAGTATGAATTACAAAAATACGTTTTCAAAAAGCTCATCGGCGAATTTTAAGTTTCTGTCTAAAAGTTTTTTTACTTGAAAATAAAATTTTGGCAGTTTTTATCAAACCTGCACTTTCTGTTAATTAAAGAAAAAGATATCAATTCATTGTTGCAACAGGAAGTACATTCGTGGCAACGAGAGTTACATTCTATTCCGGCCTTAAACAACCTTCTAATACAGTTTTTCATAATAATCGCCTAGAGCTACTGTGACAATTTTCCCCGACTTGGTCTTTAAACAAAGTATACTTTCAAAAAGAAAATATTGTTGCTTATAAAATTATCCAAAGAGATGTATGAAAAATTGTTTATTCAACGAATTTTATTAATTGCCTAACGGTTTCAAATGGCTCAGTAACAAATCTTTTCAATTATACTAGTTTAATGTATTTTAATTTTAAACCTGAATAAACCAGGGATTTAAAGAAAAGATTATACCTGAATGGAAGATTTTCCTAAACTCCCGCGGTTATCTAATTCTATAGGTTTTTAGGCAAACCCCTACAATCTTGCAGAAGTCAGGAAATTTCTATTAGACACACTTTAAATAACTGCCAAGGTTAATAAATTAAAAAGTTGTTTTATTCCGTTTATAAAGGAAAATAAAAAATTGGTCAGGGAAAAATTAGAGAATTTTGAAAATAAAGTTTGCGGCCACCCTGATATGATATTCTTGTTAGTAATGTATTTTTCTTCAATTTCTATTCCTTTTTCTTTTTTTTCAGTTTTTTCCTTCTGGTGATTATATTTTTAGTTAAAAATGTTATTACTAGATTCCAAATTCAACAATTTTGTCAAAAAGTTATCTTTTTTATTGAAAATTCGTCTTCTTGGGTTGAAAATTCAACAATTTTTTTGAAACTTGTTTTTTTTTTTAATTCATCTCTTGGTAGAAATGCAGTCTTTGTTTGGTTAAAAATGCACCTGTTTGATTGAAAATGAATCTTCTTTGATTGAGGATTCAACTCCTTTGATTGAAAATTCGTCTTTTTTTGTTGAATTCGACCTTTTTTTTTATTAAATATAAAAAAAAACAATGAAATCAAAAAGATAACTATGTAATAGAAAAAACTTCAACCTGGGT
>CAKNYM010053043.1:126556-141248 GCA_932195095.1 Andricus curvator | reverse complement strand
TATTTGAAAATGCATTCCGTTGATTGAAAGTTTTATTTCTTTCGTTTTCGGTTCTTTTTCTTTTTTGGTTGAAAACTAATTCTTTTACTGAAAATGTAAAAATTCCATTTTTGGTTGAAAATTGATTTTTTTAAATAAAAAATTCACCTACTTTTTGTAAAAATTGAACGACTTAATTTCAAATTACCTCTTTTTTGGTTAAAAATACAACTGTTTGGTTTATTTTGTTGTTTTGTAGTTTTTTGTTAGAAAATTCGGCTTTTTGGTTGAAAATTAGTCTTTTTGGTTAAAAGATGACCTGCTTTATTAAAAATTCTTCTCTTTAGTTGAAAATTTCGTTTTTTTGTCGTTGAAAATTAATTTTATTTTACTGAAAAATTAACTTATCAAATTTTTGTTGGAAATTTATCTTTTTAGTTGAAAAATTTGTTCGAAAATTCGCGTATTTTTTTGAAAATTCGTCTTTTTGGTTCAGAATTAATCTTTGTTGGTTGAAAATTCAACTCTTTGGTTGAAGTTTAAGTATTTTGTTGAAAGTTCGTTTTTTGTTGTTGAAATATTAACTATATTTAATATTTCAACAACAAAAAACGTTGAGAGTTCATCTTTTTGTTGAAAATTCAACTTTTCGTGTTGAAAATTGAACTGTTTTTGATTTAAGTTTAATCTTTTTTGTTTTAAAAATTCATCTTTGTACGTAGAAAATTCAACATTTTGATCAAAAATTGAACTGTTTTGTTGAAAATTTAATTAATTTATTGAAAAATAAACTACATATTTTGTTAAAAATTCATCTGATTTGGTCGTAAATTCAACTGTCTTTTTGAAAATTCGTCCTTTTAGATTGAAAATTCATCTTTTATGACAGAAGTAATATTTTGGGGTTGAAATATATAAATAAATTTGAATTTTAAAAATAATTATTCAAAATTGTTTTATTCCTTTTATAAAAGATTATATGTGAAAAAAAATGGTTGAAATTTTCTATCGAATCCTCTTCAACAATTTGTGTCATTAGAGGCTGAAAACGTAGATAAATTGCGGAACCAATGATTGATCGATTGCTGCTTTGAACTGATTGATTTCTGGATACTCGATGGATTAACCGACTGAACTAGATTTCTTTTCTTCAGCGCATTAAGCGCTTAAGAATAATTAGTTGTTTTATGGTTTCTCTGTCTGGAAACTATTTCTCGTACTTTTTAATTAACATGAAAATTAGTTCAAATAAATAAAAATAATGTATAAATGTGGGAATTTAAATTAATTTTTTTTATTTCAGGTTTACAAGAAGAAGACAGAGGCAGCAAAGAAGGAATATTTGAAGGCCCTTGCAGCATACAGGGCATCATTGGTCAGCAAGGGAGCAAATGACAATGAGCAGCAGCAACAGCAGCAGCAACAACCACAGCAGCCGCAAACTGTACAATATGGGGGATATGGAGGATATGGTGGAAATGGACAACCAGGAAATGTAGCTTATCAAGTTTACAGTCCTCAGCAGCAGCCTCCTTCACCTCAACAACACCAGCAACAGCATCCGCAACAAATGGGAATTAAAAAGTCCCCTCTCCATCTTGCCCAGATGCAAGGAAATCAACAGCAACAGCAGCAGGTACTTTGTTCAAAAAAGTTGTTTGTAAAACTACTTTGGCAAAACCTGCAGAAAGAAAAAAATTTAGCGATGGGTTAACTACTACAAATTTTGATTTGCAACAGAATTCAAGTATTTAAAGAATTCAAAATATTTCAGAAAACTTCCCATAGAACTAAAAAAAATCAAGAGAATTCATAAGAATTCAAAAGACTTAAAAAAAGTTCAAAAAACCTTAAAAGAATTGAAAAGAATTGAAAATATCTTCAAAGATTTCAAGAGAATTTGAAAGACATCAATTTTAGGTGAATTCAAAATAATGCAAAAGAATTCAAGAGAATTCAAAAAACTTTAGACTTCAAAAGACTTCAAAATAATTCGATAGAATTCAATACAATTCGAAAGGCTGTTTAAAAAATCTAAAGACTTTAAAAGAGTTCAAAAGACTTCAGAAAATTCGCACATTTTGACAGAATTCAAAAGAATTCCAAAGACTTTAAAATACTGTAAAATAATTCATAAAAACTCTACAAGAATTCATATGACTTGAAAAAAATCAAAATAATTTATAAAAAATCCAAAATATTCAAGAGAATACAAAACACTTTAAAAGAATTTTAAAGGATTCAAAGTACTTTAAAAAACTTCCAAAGAATACAAAAGACTTTCAAAGAATTCAATAGAATTCAAAAGACTTTTTAAAAATTCTAAAGACTCTAAAAGATTCCAAAAGAATTTAAAAGACTTAAAAAATTGAAAACATTTTAAAACAATTTAAAAGAACCCATACAAATTTTAAAGACTTTACAAAAATTTTAAAATATTTCACTAGACTTCAAAAAACTTTAAAAGAATTCATAAAAATTTAAAAGACTTTACAAAAATTAAAAAATATTTCACTAGACTTCAAAAGACTTTAAAAAAATTCAATAGATTTTAAAAGAATTCTATAGACTTTAAATGAATTCAAAAGAATTCACAAGAATTCAAAACAGTTTAAAATAATTCAAATTCTTTAGAAGAGTTCAAAAGAATTCAAAAGACATTACAAGAATTCAAAAGACTTTAAAAGAATTCAAAAAAATTAATGGAACTTTAAAAGACTTCAAAAGACTTCCAAAGAATTCAAAATACTTTAAAAAAATTAAAAACACTTTAATAGAATTCCAGAGAATTCAAAAGACTTTAAAAGAATTTTAGAGAATTCCTAAGAATTTAGGAGAATTCATAAACATTTTTAAGAATTCAAAACACTTCATAAGAATTCAAGAGAATTCATAAAAATTCTAAAGACTTAACAAAATTGTAAACCCTTTCAAACAATTCAAAATACTTTAAAGGATTACAAAAGAATTTAAAACAATTCAAAAGACTTCATAATCCTTAAAAGGACTTTCAAAAAATTCAAAAGACTTTATAAGACTTAAGAAAACTTTAAAAGACTTTAAAAGGCTTTGAAAGAATTCAAAATAATTCAGAAACAGGTGACACAGAAACCTGAAATCATCAGTGGTTAACCCCTCGTAATTTAGATTTTTTTATGCTAGATTGCTGCGATTGTCAGCAACTTGCTGCTGTTGCTCCTACATTGCAATTATTCTAAATTGCAATGTTTTGTATTTTTAAGTCTTACACCAGTTTGTTTCTTTTTAGTTTTCGTTGAGTCAGTTTTTAAAACATGTTTTCCAATTTAAATGCTTCCGATATTGTCGACTTTGGAATTTTTATCCGAAAATAGTTTATGATTGTGCAATTGCTGATTATATTATAACTTGAAGATTTTAATTCTTTAGAATGTTGAAGTTTCCAAGTAAATACCAAAATCAAAAGATTATATTTCAAAGCGAACTAAATCTTGAATCGAAAAAACTGCTAGTCTTAATTTAAAAATTTTCAAGTATCTGATGAGTCAGTGCCTTGGAATCTCCTAGACTATGAATCGTATTTTTAAAACAAATTATCTTTCTTCAGGCTTTAATGGGCAACCCAATGGCACCGCCGCACATGACGCAGCAACACATGCAGCAACAAGTCTCGCAGCAGCAGTACATGCAGCAGGTCAGTGAACCAACTTTCACATTTATTTGGAAAACCTTTTATGAAGCGTCCATTAATTACATAAGGATCATTTTTCAACATGTAGACCCCCCCCCCCCTTCCTATGTATGATTTGATGTTTTTCACTCAATATATCAATGATTTTCACTGTAAAACTGATTTTAAAAGATTTGAATGATTTTCAGAGATTTGAAAGGATTTCAACAAATTTCAAGGGATTTTAAGGCTTTTCAAAGGACTATAAAATACTTCAAAGAAGAACAAAATTTTTACGGATTTTAACGAGATGTCCAAAACTTTTTAGGGATTTCATGCTTGAAGATATTATCTAGTATAATTATCAGAGAGAATTTCAATTTTTCAAGTGATTTTAGAGGACAGGGAATTTTTTGAGACCCGGAAAATCCGGGAAATGACCGATTTATTATTTGACCGGGAGTTTTCAAAAAGTTTAGAATAAAAATCTATCCAATCACTTGAAATATCACAAAATTCATATTGTATGAGGGTATAATGCAATTTAAAATAATCTTTCTATCTTTTCTCTTTTTTGAGAAATTAGGTACAAGTTTAAAATAACTTCGATTTCAACAATTAACAATGAAAAGTATTTTAATTTGACAATTTTTGGTAAAAAAATTGTTTTTAGTTGATCAACTGTAATTGATTTGATTTTACAAGACGTTTTTCAATCCTTTCAAAATTGAAGAAATTACAGATTCAAACGTTAAAAATTTAATTAAATAAGTAACCTCTTTTATTCAATTTCAAATTCTATTCAAATATTGTTTCAGTCTAAAATATTGCATTTTTAACCCATAAAATTTAAAAATTTTGTATTCAGAAAAAGAAAAATTATTTAATCAGTAGTAATATTTCATTGTATATTCATTGTATAATGGAAAGCCTCAAATTGTTAAAACTTCATATAGCTCAATTTAAACTTTGAAAGTTACAATTTTAATTGTTCTATTTAACAAATTTCAATTTATTATCTGATTATTATTATTAATGTTAATTTCAAATAATTTAAAACAAAATGTGGATTTTTGCAGATTTGGAACAAAAAATATAGAAGCTTTTTAAGAATAAGTAAATGTTTCATAAGAATAACAAAATTTTCTTATGATTCCCAGCAAAATTGAAAAGACTTTTTTTTTAAATTAATTTTAGGAGAATATTTGAAAACATTTCAAAATATTTCCGAAATTCTCAAAAAATAACCTGGAAAATATTAAGACAATGTTTTTAACTTTGCAGGATTTTAGAAAAACATTTAGAAAAAATTCGAATCATTTTAAAAGATATTTAGAAGTTTTAAGAAAATTGCAAAACTAATTTAAAATTTAAAAAGATTTCAAGAAATTTAAAACAAAATGTAGATTTTTTAAGATTTGGAAGCTATTTAAGGATTTCGGAAGGTTTTAAGATATTAACCTTTTTTTCTTGATATTCATGGAAAAATTTGAATTTTTTTTATTTTGAAAAAATAATTTTAAGGGAATATTTCAAAATATTTCAGAACAAAAACAAATTTTGATGTATAAATAAAAATTGAACAATTATTGATTTAAAACTAATTAAATTTAAAATAATGTAACTTCTAATTTAAAAAGTGTTCCGTTAAAAACAAAAGTTTAGTCGTTTCAGTTTGAATGTTTTTAGCTTAAAAATGCTTAAAATGATATAATTTTGAAAATGTACAAATTTATTGATTCATTATTCCATTTAGAGCATTGAAAATGATAACGTGAATTTATATTTATTGAACTGTATAATTTTTAAAAGTTGAAAATTAAAATTTGTGGAGTGTAAAGTATTGAGAATTTGATTAAAAAATTTTGGAATAAAAAAGTTTTAATCTTCAATTTAAAAAGTTTAAAACTCAAAAGTTCCACTTTTGGTCACCCTGATGATTTCAGAAGATTTCACGGAATCTCAAAGGATTTTAAGGGATTTCCCCGTAAAAAAATAAATAAAACAAATAATGATTTATTGTGTATAATAGTATAAAAAGTAATTTCAACAGCCAAAACAGGTTCCAATGAGCATATTTCAAAAAAAATAATAATTAGGATGAGGAAACTTACGAAGAAATTGTTTGCCCCCCCCCCCCCCCAGGCTTGGCGTAATTAATAGATGCTCCCTTAACAGCTCTTACATTTTGATTATTGTGAATTTAAAATTCCTTGAGATTAAAATGTGTTTGATTCGAGAACCTAAACATTTTTTCATTGCAGATTTTAACGCTTATTCGAATTGTTATCATTATCATGAATTTGATATTTCAAATTTTTAAGTCCCCTATTTTTTTCAAAATCGATAGCTTTTACTTTTGAAGGCTTTCAATTCGGAAAAGATTGTACAATTATTTTAGAAACGAACTAAAATTATTTAAGCTTCGATTTCAATTTCCTGAACTTTCAAACAAATTTGTATTTGCCGCCCATTTTCGTTTCTCGTTCCAACTTCGATTCCCGATTCTCGACAATGCTCGACAGTCGACAATCGAATTTAGTAACAATGGCTTCAGCCGACGCGTTTGAAAGCCCTCCAAAAGTTTTTCAATTCCTTTGTCTTAAACAATCTGAAATGTGTCAGAATGTAAGTAAACTTGATAGAATTATTTATTTGGTTTTCTTAATTATTTCAGAAACCCCATTTTATAAGCCCTGAGCTATTTTAATTTCGCAGAAAATAAACGAAGGAAGACCACGCGTCTCATAACCTCAAATTTCACGTTGTTTACTCCGAAATACTTTGTATTTATTTCATTTTTGTAATTTTGTTTTCGGATAAAAGCCGAATTTTCGTAAACATTTGATTGTTGCTCATTCATAACCGTTTTTATTGCTGATATGCAATATTTTTACACTATAAATTCTTGAATATAAATAACAATGGAGCAAAACATATTAAATGTTAATAAAAATTACGAGTGAGATACAAATTTTGATTTTATTTTGCTAGCATGACCTCTGAAGTATTACCTGAATACAGGCGAATTCAAACTTTCAATATTTTTTAATGAAAATGCTGACTTCAAACATCTTTTTAAATTGAAATGCTTTTAAATTTTAATGTTTTAAACGATGCTTTTGAATCCAATCTAAAGTCAAAGACTTTTTGAAAATCTCCAGATTTAAATTAATTTAAATTAGAGTACCTTTGCTTAAATTTTTTTAAATATGAATATTCTTTCAATTATGAATCTTTTAATTCAGTCGCTTTACAATAGGGTGGGTCGAAAAAACAAAATTTTGGAAATCTGAAATTATTAATGTTTAATAGACCCTGTTTTCAAAAAAAAATTTTTAAACCTACAGGAATCTAAAGGCAATTTGTTCAGGTATCTAGAACTCTAGAACGTTTCTACTGGTAAAATACACTAGAAACATTTTTTATTAGTCTAGGAAGTCATAAGTGTAAACATATTGAATGTTTTTTTAAACTGAGTTTTTAATTTTTTTGAATTATTCTTTTTCAACTGCCTTTAAATATTATTTTTAATATCTTAGGGTGTTTTAGTGATAAAGAGAATTTTTCAGGTATCTAGAACGTTTCTAATAGTAAAAGTGGGCTAGAAAATTTTTTTATCATTCTAGAAAATCGTAAGTGTGTTTTAGTGATAAAAATACTATGGAGAACATTGATAAGTTCATGTAATTAAAAACGGAGAGACAGCATGTTTTCCAAGAAGCCATTTTTAAGTTTCTTTTTGAATTATCTTTTCCCAGATAACTTTAAAAAAATATTTTACATTTCTATAGGTTTTTAAATCATTTTTTGAAAACAGAGGTCTACTAAACAATAATCTCTTATGGTGTTGCAAGTAAAAAAAAGAAAACATTTGGGGAGTCGTTTAAGCCCTTCAGAAATGTAAAAAATGACATCCACGAAAATATCAAAATTACGAAAATAAGAATTTTTTCAAATATATTCTGTTAACGCGCAAAAGTTTATTACCATAGAAGCCTCACCTCAGAAATTACAAGAGGGTTTTCTGATACATTTAAAGACTTTTTGCTAATAAAAATTCGCTACAAAAAATTTGATATGCCTAGAGAATAAAAAATGTAAGTGCAGCAATTTAGCTGAGCACATATTCATTTTTATGGGCTCTTAAATATTTTATTTTGTAGCTATAGCTTTAAAAATTATTATTTTCAATGCCTCGGATCTTTTTGCTGATAAAAAAAACACTCGAAAAAAGTAAGAAGATTAAAAAATGAAAATAAAACACTGAGTTTTGTATTTCTTATTTAAATTATATTTTTTTAGCTAAAATTTATTATTTCTTTTCTTATTCGCTTGGAAAAGTCTTTTCAACAACTCAGGCATTTTTACTGACAGGATATCACCATAAAAGAAATTGACAAGCGTATGGCATGAGAAGCGCAATAGAAGCAATATTAGTCTTCTTTAGTTGTTTTTTAATTTTTTTTTCTAGCTAGTTTTAAAAAGACTTTTGAATACATCAGAACTTGGACTGACGTAATAGTCGGATTAAAAAATAGCTTAAACAGTAGAATTTAAAAATTCTCAATCTTGAGTTTATTTATTTTTTCAACTCCTTACCTTTTTTTCTGGTGCTTTGTTGTGTTATTTATAAGTTTCGAACTATTTATTAACAGAAAAATTATCGGAAAAAAATATTTTAATCATTTCTGAGGTATTACTTAGAAATTTGTTTTTGAAAACAGGTTCCTTTTAAACAGAAATTATCTTTCGTGGAGTGTTATCTTGCCACATAATCTACCTAATTATTCTTTTCAAAACTAGAGCATGCATAAACACTTAAAAAAAAACATGAAGTCTCTGGAAATAAAAAGTTTTCTATGATTTAAAAAATTGAAATGATACTAACAGTCATGTCTTATGAAAGAAAAAGTAATTAAATTTTTTCTTACTGTCCCTTCTTACCAATTTTTCAAGAATTGTTGAATTTTAATCAATCATGGCTTATTTTTTCGAGAAAACAGTCCAATTCTAAGAACAAGCGAATAATCTTCAAATATACTTATTTGTTTAAAAAAATGTTTTAACGATTTCAGATATTGAACAAATTTACTTTTATAATTGGAATTAGTAGAGTTGTAGAGAATGTCTCCCCCTAAAAAATAAGGCATCATTTGTTAAAATTTAACCAGTTTAAAAAAATTGTTAAGAAGCGACATTAAGAAAAAATTCAATTGCAAAAAACATTGTTATAACTAATGTTTTTTGTAAGTTATACCATTTTTTCATTTTAAAAATGTTTTTTTATTTAAAATTACCTTATCAGTAATATTGTTTTGATTCTTAAAGTTATAGAAAAAATATTTTTTCAGGGATCTAATTTTTGGTACAACTACTTGACAAAAATATATAGTTTTTTGAAAAATAAGCTATTATTTCAATTTGATCAACTGCAAAGTTAAATGTTCTAACTTGAACAATTTAAAGTAAAACGTTTAAAATTGAGACACTTAAATTTTAAATCTGTATATGAGTGTTGAGCAGTCTCAAATTTTATTTTTAATCTTACCATACCAAAATTATAATGTTTATTTGGCCGGTTTCAAACTAAACTATTTAGTATTTGAATACAACTTTAAAGCTAAAATATTTTTTCGCTGAACCTATAAGAATCACTCTTTTTTTTAAATTGAAACTATTTTAGGCTCGCAATCTATTTTTAATTTGAGTTTGAGAGCATTGAAAAGTGTAGTTTAAAATTTATATTTAAAATATTAATTATGATCAGGACAAAATGACATATCTTGGAAAGAAAATATTCTTGAAAATGAGAACGATTTTAAACATATCAACATTGTTTATTTTGAGCAATTTTATTTTTTTTCGGACTTTTTTATATCACCGTGAATGGATTTCCAATGAAAAAGATTGTTTCTTCTTTCCTAAAGCTTCTCTTTTGATTTCCGAAATCGTATATAGTAGAAAAAATCTGAAATAGTTGAATAAAAGTAATAATTGTGTAAAATTGTTGTTTTTACAGGTTCCCCAACAAGTTCAGCCAGTGCAAGTTCAGCAGCAACAGATAATGCACATGAGCCCACCAAGGGGCGACTTGAAACAAGAATTATCGAGCCCACCACCAGTAAATTCGTCTCAATCAGCAATGGTTGCTCAGAGGCCTCCTGCAAACACTTGCATTCGTCATGGATGTCCAAATCCAGCTGTAGCCAACACCGAGTGGGAAGACGAATATTGCAGTAATGAGTGCGTGGCTAGCCACTGCAGGTTTGTGTGAGCATTCTTTTGGGTTGTCTTTTTTAGTAGAATAGTCTTAGTTTTAAGAAAACTCGTCCAGTCTAATTCAGGGTGGCCGTAGATCAGGGAATTTTCTTGGTCAGGGAAAGTCAGGGATTTTGAAGAAAAAAATTGCAAAAGTCAGGGACTTTGAAGAACAGGTCAAGGAATTTCAGTAAAAAGCACTTTAAGAAATTCTCAAGAATAATCAGGGCTCCCACACAGTCACTTTTAGTCATTTTTTTTCTCATATCACCTTTTAGTCACTTTTTTCAATAAATTAACCATGGGTTAATTTATTAGTTTCAATGGTTTTCTAAAGATTTTAATGGATTTTAGGGTATTTTAAAATATTCCGAGGAATTTAGTTAGATGACATCTTTACTGGGTTTTCGAAAGATATCGTTTTTAATTGACCCAAGTATCATAATTGTAAAGAAGATTTTTTTATGTAGTATTAGGCTCGGTAATATTTATTTTATCTAATTTTCATTTTAACAAAAATCTTTTAAAGAATTGATTGTAGAACAAAAATGAATATTATCGACCCTAATGCCGATCAAACAATCTTCTTTAGAATTATTCGAAGGCATTTTGAATATATTTCAGTCAATTGAAAGCATTTTTTAATAAATTTTCAATAATTTCAGGAAATATCAGATTTCATAGAATTTCGCTGAAATTTATAATATTTTAATGGATTTCAAAGAATTTATTAACAAGAAGTGAGGGATTTCGTAGGGTTTCAAAGATTTGAAGAGATTATCAAGTTATTTTTTCACTTCATTTGAAATTCACCCTGAATTTTCATTAATTTAGGCTGAATTATTTTTAATTTTTTGGAATTCTCTTGACTTTTTTTTAATTCACTTAAATTTTTCTAAATTTACTAAATCGAATTGATTTTTTTTTAGTTTTTGTTTAATTCATCCTGAAGCCTTTTAAACCCAACTTGAATTCTTAGTCATTTCATCATCTAATTTTAGAGAAATCAATAAAATTTTATAGATTTTGAAAAAAAATTCCAATTCATTTAAACTCTTTTGAATTTAACATGAATTGTTTTAAAGTCTTATGAATTTATCCTGAATTCGTTCAAATTCACGTGGAGTTCTTATAAATGCCAGCAAATTCTTTTGAGTTCAAAAGAACATTAGTCACTTTTTGGGTTGGAAAATAGTCACGTTTTCACTTTTTTCAAGTAAATTAGGCTGTGGCAGCCCTGAGAATAATAAATCAAAAATTTATAAATTCAAACCATAATTTTTTTATTTCATTTATAAAAGATTCTATATTAAAAATGTTACAAATTTATAATTTTGCTCGTTAAATATTAATTATCAGGGTAAATGAAAAATTAGTCTCGAGAAAATCAAGAAATTTTGAAAATGAAGTTTTTTGTGGCCACCTTGTAATACAAAAAAAAGATTCCTTCATTTTTCGATGATTTTTCTGTTAGAAACATTGAACATCGGCGAAAAAATAAAATTTACTAAACCGAGTGTGGATCAGTGTTTAATTGATTTTTTTATGTAAAGTGCTAGGGGTTGGTCACTCTTGAAATCTGGTGTACAAGTCTTCGTGAAACCTTTCTTATTTATATTTATTGAAATCCCAGCAGTATTTTATTTCGCTTTTACTTTCTTACTTAAAACAAATTTTATTGTAAGTGCGTTGAATTTACTCATCGTTAAGTTAAACAAATTTTTGTAATCTTCTAAAATATTTGGAATTCTTTGAAATCTTTTGGTATTTTTAAAATCTTTGCGAAATCTTTTGAAAACTTTTTACAGCTTCTGAAATATTTTGAAATCTTTGTGAAGTCTCTTGGTATTTTTGAAATCTTTGCAAAATGTTCTGCAATCTTTTGAAATCTTTGTTCAATATTTATGAAATCATTGAAATCTCACTGAAATATTTGTGAAATATTTGTAAAATATTTGAAAACTTTGTACACATTTTTGAAATCTGATGTAAGCTCAAAAAGTCGAGTGGACAACTCCTCAGTGAAATGATGTAATTTTTTTTATTGTTTAAAAGTGTTGCCTGCCTTAAACACATTCAAGCCTAAATTGAAGGAAACTTTTGATTAATTTAGTAAACTAACCAGTAACATATCTTTACAAATGCTTTCATGATTTTTTAATACGACGACCGTCGCCAATTTTTGTAGGTGAAGGGAATTTTATTTCGTCTTTTGAAGATACAATCGAAACAAGCTATTCTTCTAAAATCGAATTAAAGATTCATACGAGCTGAATTGAAAAATCAAGAAGCCCAAGAATCCAGAATACAAATAAATAATTAAAATTTTCTGTTTACAGAGACGTTTTCACGACCTGGGTCTCGACAAATCAGCAGCAAAATTTCTCAACTGTAAAATAAAAGGAATCAATCATCAATTGGTAAACCTGCAATCTGACTGTGAATTAAATGCAGAAAAGCGACTGTCGTTTCGTACGAGAAAAAAAAAACGAATATTGGAACCACACATTGGGACGAAATCGAGCGAATAATTCCGGAGGCAAAGTTAATAAGTTCTTCTCTATTTATTGCCCGCGTCCAAAATAAATTATAGGAGTAGTTTATCCGAAGCGACATTCCTGAGGATGGATTGGACGGCAACTTTTACAATCGCATATATTTCGAGTCCGTCTATGTTCTGACGCGAGACTATTTATACGATATCCGCTGGAACTGAGGAAAAAGTACAAGTAATAAAAACAGAGTAACGTATTGCATGTAAATAAATACGACGGCGAATGACGAATGTCGAATACTTTGTAATTTTCTGTGAAAGTGAGACCAACAATCGCACATGCAGAACGGAAGCTATAGATTGAAATCGCATTCGGCAGTGCCATGGCTGGTTGTTTCACACTTCACTCTGAACACTTAGCTAGGAATATAAACGAATCTATACATACATATAAATAAATATATAATTGACCGAGCAGCGATCACGAAAAGTGACCCGTCGTTAAATGCGGCGTACTCGGCGCAAATCTGCAGTATTCTATTTATCTGAAACTTTCGAAGAACTACGATTAATCCAATTCAAGCTCTTTTGAAAATTCTCAGAGATTATTTACTTTTCAAATTCTTTCATAGTTTTTTGTGTGTATTGCTTAATGGCGTAAATACACTTTCTTTCGGATTTGAGCTTGACTTGGATTTCTGTAATGCTTTGAAGCTGAAAGAAAATAAGCAACAGGGCTCCACTTATTTTTACATCATTTCTACTGGCATTCAATTCGTATAACGTACTAGTTCGACGGTTTTCACATGGCGACATCAATCATTTTTACTGAGAAATACAAAATATATTGTTTAATTGATAAAGCGACACTGCGCTTTCTCTCTCGAGAATTCCCCCTTCCCCTTTTTTTTACTTCTATTCCGTTAAGAATCGAGAAAGCGTACAGAGTCGCGGTTGAATAAATTATTTAAGTTGATGCAAAGAATTTCATAGATTTTTAAAAAAATATTATTAAAATATTATAAAAGCAAGCTAGGTATTTAGACTATGTGTTTTGTTATTTTCTGCCTAGGTTTTAATGATTTAGTGATCCAGTTTGGGCTCTGAAATGATCGTAATTGTATGTATCGTTAAGAAGTGAAATGTTTCGCGTTCTCAGGAATTGCTACTTAAATTTATTTCCCTGCTCGAAAGAATCTTTACTCTTTGGGAGTAGGGACTTTGTCTTTGAGTGAACTTTAATTTTCAGTTAAAATTCGCTGATGTTATCGGCATTTCGTGGGAACGCGTGAAGATTTTTTAATCGTTTGTTTTTTTTTTCATATTTCTTATGTAAATATCTAAATATATTCTATAGATTTATAGGTTTTATTGTAAACATAATCAATAATGTATTATATTGATAACGATTTGTGGTATATTAAAATACTTATATGTACGAGTATAGAATACAGCAGGAATATTTACATTTGGCACTGGTGCTATTTAAAAGTCGTTGCACTCGTAGAGTCGAGTAAAAAGTTTCGCCAAACGCGAGTGTAATTAGGTTTCGTTGAACGGACAAGATTTTTGGAAAAGTTTGGCACTTTTTCTTGCCAAACACGCGACAGCGTTAAAACGATCTGATCCTTAAATAATCCCGCTGTATACTATAAGTTACAAATATTATTATTGATGATTGAAATAAGGATAAGCTATCGGTTAGTGTTTGCCAAGAGACTTCGTTACGCAACGAGTGCAAGGCGAATTATTAAGTACTCAAACAATATACAGAAAACACGCGAATCCCAAACCCCGACATACGTCTTGTTCTCACGACACAAAAGCCACACGATTTTACAATAATATTCGTAATTGCATAAACATATAATAAAAGGAATAAATCTAGAAAATATCCAGCGTATTATGTAGTAGTAATAGAACTACACATCAAATGCTAATATATGATGGTGATTTGCAATGAATTTATGTTCGTTTTTATTGTTTTCTGTACAAAGACTTGATTAAAGAATTTCAGTCCCAATTCACTTGTTCTTATTCCTCGTCGCTATTTTCCTTTCCATTTTTTTTCATATTAAGTGTCTTGTTCGACTAGTCTATCCCCTTGTCCTGCTCCAATAATTTTTCGCAACTTTTAGACGCAGCCTTTTTTACAGCTCCGCAAATTTTTCGGGACTAGTCCATCTTCTTTTCCAGCTCCACTAATTTTTCGGGACATTTAGTTATAGACGCAGCCTTTTTTACAGCTCTGCCAGTTTTTTGGGGACGAATAATCCGTCCCCTTTTCCAGCTCCACTAATTTTTCGGGA
>CAKNYM010053043.1:41749-126546 GCA_932195095.1 Andricus curvator | reverse complement strand
CAGTTTTTCGGGACGACTAATCCATCCCCTTTTCCAGCTCTACTAATTTTTCGGGACATTTAGTTATTAGACGCAGCCTTTTTTACAGCTTCGTCCATTTTTGCGGGACGTCTAGTCCATCCCTTTTTCCAGCTTCTCCAAGTTTTCAGGACGACTAGCCGCAGCCTGTTTACAATTAAAATTGAGTTTAAAAACTACATTTTCAACTCTTTATGTTTCTGCTTTAGAAATTGTAAGTATTTCATTGATAGTTTATTAAAGGTAATTTTACTCAAGATGATTTTTACAAGGTTTGCACTTAATTATTTAAAAATATTTTTTATTAAACAGCATTTTAAGGATAACTTATTGGTTGCTTTTTTAAAATTATAAACATTTTTTTTTATTCTCGAAAATACTGACGAGTAAAGCAAAACAAATCTAACAGTAAAGAATATAATCAAAAATTTACGAGATGAAACGATACAATTGGATCGAATACCTTAAAATCGTTTCTGGCTTTCAAACAAAACTCATCATTATTAGATATATTTATTATCAGATTTTTTAAATCTCTCATGCGATTAAAAATGAAAAAAGTGAGAAAAATTGTAATCTTAAAAAGAAGCCTTAGTATTTTCACAGAAAAAACGACAGGGTGAATAATAATCTATTTATGGATGGAAATAAAAAGGATGGAATTATTCGATTTTGAATTTATAAAAAAAAAAAATAAGATCGACAAAACGTATTTTTCCTATTCATATTAATTACAATAAGTGTAAAAATAATGACTTGCTAGATTAGGAAGTGCGCTCTTATTTTGTAATTATATTTTTTTTCATTTAATGACAATTTTTTGATATAAACCATTTACGATATTTTCTATAAGTCAATATAATAATTAAGACTTGCTTCTCGAGGCTTAAAATGTGAAATTAAAATAATTACCAGAACAAAATTCTTATTTCATTGATTTTTTCGCGGCCTTAGTTTGTATATAATATTTGCAGAATATGCGGACTGGGATTTAATATTATTTCAAAGATGTCAAGGGATTTCAATAGATCTTAATCATTTATAATCATTTTATAATACTTCAAAGAATTTCGCCAGAATTAAGGATTTTTTTAGGATTTCAAAGATTTAAAGAGAATTTCTAATATTTCAGGGGATTTTACAGGATTTCAATAATTCCATGCGTTTTCAAAGAATTTTCTTGAATTTCGGAAGATTAGTAAGGATTGCATATAGGATTTATAAGTTTTTAGGATATTTAAAAAGATTTAAAGCTACTTCAGAAAATGTCCAACATTTCCAAATATTTTAAAGGAATTTCAAGGGACCTCATAAGATTTCCGAGGATTTCAATAATTTTAACGGATTTTAAAGGCTCTCAATATATACCATTCAACCATTTCCCTTTCAGGGTAGGCGTGACACTACCCGATTCGGGTAGTGTTTCTAGGTTTTTCTTGTAGTTATAAATAACTACAAGTGTGGGCTCACCACACCCACGATGTGCCAACAGCACTCATGTCAGTATTCTTGAATGGTCACCCATCCAAGTACTAACCGCGTCCAACGCTGCTTAACTTCAGTGATCTGACGAGAACTGGGTTTTTCAGCGTGGTATGGCCGTTGGCCATAATAAGGTATAATAAGGTATTTTAATAAATTTCTCAGTATCTCAAAGAATTTCATAGGACTTCAAACATATCAAAGGATTTTGTAATATTTTACTGGATTTCAAAGAATTTATACACAAGAATTAAGGGATTTCGTACGATTTCAAGCGATTTTTAAATATTTCAAGGTTTTAGATTTTTTAAATATTTTATTATATTTAAAACAATTTCAGGGAATGGGGTCGTTGATGAATTATAGGTAATATATTTTTTAAATACTGCATAACATTCTGAACATTTTGGTGCATTTCAAAAAAATTTTGAAAACTTCATTGTGGAGAAAAAAAATGTTTAAGAAAATGATTGAAATCCCTATTTAAAAGATCTGTGACCTTGAAACGTCACTTCCCAAAAAGCGCGTAACCAATCAGAATAATGATCTATTGACTAACCAAGTATCTAGCAGACAGCTGGCGAAAATTCAATTTACAATTTCTAACAGAGATATTTACCAGCCCCCTGGCACTTTCATGGTGGCCTGTATTATAAAAGTTGGCTGAAAGGTGGATCACGGCCACCAGGCGAAATCGTGGCGCTGATTACCTATAGGGCCGACTTTCTTTAAAATACATAGCAAAAATGCAAATATTTATGTTTTTTTTTAAATCTGAACCGCTTTTTCGTGTTTTTTTAATGGAAAAAAGAAGTTAAATGTTTTTGGCATATACTAGTATAAAATATATAACGAAAAAAGTGAAATATATTAAGTTTCTAAGTGATTAAATGTGTGAAAGCAATACGAAAAATTTTTCCAAGATAATACATTTAATATAATAAATTTAAACAAAGTAATAACAATAAAATTGTTATTAATTAAATAATTAATTAATTTATGAACTTTAGTGTCACGATTTTAAATTAAAATTAAAAGGTTTTTTGCGTCGTAAAAATTCATGTACCTAATTTAATATTAAAACAGTATAAAGTAACTTACCAAATTATTTTGCAATTATAAAAATGGCAATAATCAAGAGGTATGTATAAGAGATTAATAAAAAGGCAATTTTTAAATTTAAAAAGTATAATGCTTATGAATCTTATATGTAATATAAAATTTCAATAAATAAAATGAATGCAACAAGCATTTCAAAAAATTATAACTTTCTGTAAAACACAACAGTAATAATATGTAATTTTATGTACAAAAAAACGTTTATATTTTCTTTAGATTAGTTAAATTCTTCAAATTAGTTAAATTTTCAACAATTAAATTAGTTAAATTTTCAAAATGTTTTTCAGGCTTTTCGTCTCGTCCCAAATGGAGTGTTGGTACGGCTCCTTCTCGAAGTCGCGGCCTTTTATACGGAGTCTACAAAAAATAGTTTATTTAAAATTTATTTATTCAATATTAAAATTTTGTTAATAATGAAAAAAATATTTTTACCACAAATAAGTATAGCGCGTTCTCAAATTTAAATAATTGCCAATATAAAATAGTATGCCAAGAGAATATGATGAATTATTGATACTCATATACAAATTATTTGCATTATTTTTTGAAATTTTACAAATTGTAAATAGAAAATATATTTTTTGGAGCTAAAGATATTATTATTTAATTCTTTAAATTATTTTTTTTAACTATTTTATTCCACGAATTCATGTTTAAACTCTGGCGGAATTTGTATTTCAAAGTACATAATAGAAAAAAGCAATATATACATAAAGGAAAATAAATACGATAATTAAATTCATACAATAACGTACTGTTCCTAAAACAGTTCCGTCAGGACCAGTAATTCGTTCTTTAATAATAATTTAATAATAATTAATAATAATAGTAATTCTTTCTTAATTCTTTCTAACCAGTTCTTTCGCGGATGATGTCACTTTCTGCAAAATGTCTCTCATAAACCGCTTGACCTTCTTTGACTTTAATGTATCTCTCAAAATTGCTTTTTGCCATTTTTTGATTGACACTTTGTCTTTTGGCACATAAAAAAACCGTTGAGTTTGCTCCTCCGAACTCCGTTTCTTTTTGTAACCAGAATCACAGTTCACTGCTAAACACTTCACCATGTTTAATGTTTTTTCAATTAATTACATATCACTGATCATTTTCAGCAAAAAAAAACGAAAAAAGGACTAATAAACTACCAGAAAATATAAAAAAACTTCGAATGTTGACAATTTTGCCATGTATTTTCAAGAAAGTCGGCCCTATAGGTAATCAGCGCTTCGCTCGGGCAATTTAAGTACTAACGCGCAGGGCAGTCAAATGTGTGCCCATTTTTAGCTTTGAGTGCCAGGGAGCTGATATTTACTTACTTATAATTGTCGAAAAGCAATACAATTTTGCTTAAAATATAAAACCTTAAAAAAGATAGTAATGAATAATATCATTCAAGTGCGTGAGAATGAAATGTTTCCAAAGATAACCTCAATTTGAATATCTTTTACAATAGGTTATGTTTACTGTTTACCCCGTTTACCCCAGCCCCATGCCACTTCTCTGTGGAGGCCTGCGGAAAATATTGTCATGAGAGTTGACGGTCGCCGTGTGGTGGCGCCAGCTATGCAGTTGGCCTAGAATTCAAATAATGCATGGCGAAAGTGTTAAAAAAGAAAAGTTTTTTTAAATAAAAATCATTTTCTGATAGTTCTGGGTAAAAGATAATGATCTTTAAGACTTTTTTAATCTTTTGAGTTGAAAATAATTTGCAAAAATAGTCAAATTTACTGCTTTTAGACGTAAATCCGAATGCATTCCTACTAACTACAACAAATTATTATTCATGCGCAATTAAATCAGACATATAATTATTTGTGTAATTTTTAAATATCCGAAAAGAAAATAGTCCAAATTTTATAATATTGTTTATTATATTATATAATATATAATATAATATTTTTTATTATATTATATAATATATAATATAATATTTACTTTATTTATTTATTAATTTAAATTCATTTCGGATTTTCAAATATTTTAATAAACAAATTATGTATTTTAATCAACTTCTTAGAGAGAGGGTAGGTAAAATTATTAAAATAATACCTAAGTTATAGAATGAAACATTTTTTTATACATACATAAGTTTTTAGTGAAAGTTAAGTATTAAACATACACATGCTTTCACCGCAGCAACAAATTAATAACAATGTTTTAACAGAAAATAAACAATTTTATATATATATATAACTATATATAAATTTCTTATGCCTCTTAGTATTTGTATACAATAAGTATTTTCTTTCCAAATAATTTGTATTTAGTATATAACATATTAAATATTTTAACAGATTTTATTAAATGTCTTAAATGAGTCCTTCTAAACATCTTTCAAAATGATTCGGATTCTTCCCAAAATTTCCTTTAAATCCTGCAAAATTAAAAATATTTCCTTAAAATCTTCCAGATTCATTTTTGATAATTTTAGAAATCTTTTTCAATCTTTTCAAATATTCTCTTAAAATTAATTTTTCAAAATAAAGTCATTTTCAATTTTCCTAGGAATCTTAAGAAAATGTTTTTTATTATTTTGAAGCCTTTTACAATTCTTAAAAATCTTCTACATTTTTTGTTCGAAACCTGCACAAATCTGTATTTTGTTTTCAATTTAAGCCGTGGGCTATTTGCACCGAAATTACGGTACGAATAGCCAAATTTTGTCAGTGTACGTACAGACTTCGTTTAAAATATTCGAAATTATTTCAAATTTTAAATTGAAACTAAATTCAACTTACTTGCATTTTTTCTAGGAATAATAATAATAGGTGTTCAATATTTATTATACGTTTAGTTTTTTTGTTTAATTTTGAATATTTGATTTACAATTACTGATTTTAAGTGAACAGTCAAAAAATTTTAAATATTAAGCAAAACTGTTATTTCCCCTAATTAAAAAATTTCAAATTTTAAAGTTTCAAATTTTAGACTAAAACAATATTTTTAAATTTAATAAAAAGTCTTTAAGTATGGATATATTGTTTTGAAGTTATTTTAGAATTTTGAATAGTTCATAAAGTTTCAATCATGCGTTTCCATTAAGATATCTACAATTTTTAATTTGAACGGTGGAACTACAGAACTAGATAACATAAATTTTTCCGAAAATAGGTTTATTGCATAAAAAAATCTTTAAAAAGCAAATGCATGTTGTGTTAAAAGGATTTGTTAGAATTCTCAATTTCAATATGGTAATAAAAAATAATTTTCATTACAATTTTAATTAAAATTTCAGCTTAGTATTTAAGCAAAGTAAAAAAAGTTTCTCCCCCTTAGCATCGATATTTCTTGAAATTATTATTGCTTATTTAAAAAATATCTTTTTATATGCCTTTCAACGAAAAATGCACTATCATAGTACGATGACATCACACTAAATTTTTATTATCTCGGAACAGAACAATTTGTTGGCTAACTTTTTTAGATCAAATCTTTTTTATCTTCATCCAGAAACTCAATATCTCGGGAGCATTGAAACTGACGATTATATTTTTTATTGCTATCCGCAACCGAGCGTGTTCCAATATGGAGCCAGTATCACTTTGAGACTGTCAACTGGCAAATCTAAATATTTTATTGAAACACATGTATTTCCTGAATAATTCCGATTTTATTGTTTATCTAGTTATTTACTGCCACCCTTAATTTATTAAATTAAAAAAGTACAGAAACTTTGAGAATGTAATAAAAAGTAAAAAAAGGAAATCTTCGCAAGATTATTTTTTAAGAATTAATTAAATTTTTGTTTCAATTTAATAAATCAAAAAATGTAGGTATCTTTTGCGAATTACTTGGCAAACTTTGATTTCAAAAACTATATTGATTGTACTTATAGCTTTTTACTTGGCGTAATTTTTTGCGTCATAGATGTTTTTGGTGAGATTTAACTTATTTTTTAATAAACATTTTTATTAAATCAAATACTCTTTTCAAAGTAATAAAAATATTTAATACTGAACACAATATAATTGGCATTGATAAGAATTAATATGATAAAGGAAGTAAATAATTTAAAATTTAATTAATAAATTATTTTATTTTATATAGTTAATTAATTGAAGGGGAATAAATCCCCTCTTTAAATAAAATAAATAAATAAGAATTAAATTTCTATAATAATAAGACATTAATTAATTAATTCATTAATTAATTCACTAATAAGAATAAGACCATTTCTCTAAATACTCCCCTCTTTCTACCCTAGTGTAGTCCTATTGGATGGTAATGCAAGGAAAAAATTTGCCATTAAGACAAATATTTACCGAGGGTGAAAGGGTGAAATTTTTTGATTTTTTGTGGGTACTATCGACTTCAGCGATTTGTAACTCTGTTGATATCAATCAAAAAAAAATGTTGTCTTCTACAGGTCGAAATTCGAAAAAAAATATATAACTTATTTTTGACCTTCATTTATGATAACAAATTAACGCAAGCCACGAATCTCGTATTTTTAGCCTTACAGAAATTTCCATTCCACGAGCAAACTTTTTTTATGATTACTCAGGAATCACGCAATATTATTTATTCGTGTCCTTGGTCCAGATTTAAAGAGTATGATTTGGTTTTGATTTTATAATTTTAAAAAAATGGGAACAATTTACTCGATTTGGTGGTGAATTAAACGAAAAATTTCGATACGATGATTTTTTCTGCCAAAACCTTGGACTTTGAAGCTACACATTTTTTAAATCGTCCAAAAGAATAGCTTTTTTGAATGTCATATAATCAGTTTCTGCACAAATGTTCCAAAAATTTTCTTTACTGCCGGGTCATCTCTTTTCATTTAAAAAATAACATCTTGTCACAATGTATTAACTTTCAACAACAAATGTCATTGTTAGTAAATATTTTCATAAACAAAAACACTTATATCGTAGGTTTTAACAAACACAAATTTTTTATGCAGTCATTTCCTTTCATCTGAAGAACCCTAACACCTTGAATTGGCATTCCAATTCATCGTTTTCAAAAATTCGTATAAACAAATTAACTGCTTAAACTTATTTTACTTATAAAATTTATTCTTTTTCTCGTCGAAGTCACTTATTATTATCTTAAGAATTGAAAAAATGGCATTTTTTGAGGTGATAATATTATTCTTGAAATTCAACATGCCTAAAAGAAAAATCTTATAGGTATGTACAAAAATGTACAATTCTTACAATATAATTGTTGATAACAAACAAAAGTGTTGTTGAATGGAAATTTCTTGTGTGAATATATTATACTTGAAAAGAAATGATTGACAAAAAATGGTCTGTGTTCAAAAATACGAAATAAGTTTTTTTTAAATTGTTTATAACAATGAAAATTGTTTTCGTTTAGTTTTTGATTGTGATTATTTGTTAATGTTACACAACCGAAATACGAAATCAGTACATACCTATATAAATGCATTCAAACACCGAAAATACAGCAGATGCCCTTTTTATCCATTAAAATTTGTTTGTGACAATTAAATAAATTAATTAAATTAATCTATAATAAAAATTTTAATTCATTGGGAGTGAATTTACGAATTATATTTATATTCCGGAAAATCTCAATCAATAGAGGAAATTTAGTAGCATAAATTCAAAAAATTATGTTTTTTCGGTACCTTTCAACTTTAATAACAAATTAATTTTTTTTTTAATCGGACGGCACAGACTTCTTCGAAATTTGAAGTTAGAAGTTTAAAAATACGACGAATGGAACTTTTCGAACCAAAAATTCCCTATATGTATGCCCTAGTAGGGTGACCCAAAAAAAAAGCCAATGTTTTGTTTTTTTGATCACTCATTGAAATATCATAATCTGCTCTCCTGCGAACATAGAATTTGTTCACTCCCTAATATCTTGTCTAGTCATTCAAGCACTTAAAGATAAGAAGAGTTTGGTATAAAAACAAAATTATGTAACTTCATGATAAGAATATTCTTTTCACTTTTTCTTTTGCAATCTAAAATTTACAATGTATTTTTTAAAAATATTATCTAAGTTGAGTTAATACATTATGGATACCCTTAGGAAATATATGAACGTCCCCAGAAAATTATATTTTTTAAACAAAAATATATTTTAGAGAAAATGTGAAAAGAAATTGTAGAAAACTATATTACTGTACTAGTACATATTACTGGTCGTACATGTGCAAATCCTTGATCTTATTGAATAATTAATTATTAATAAATAACTAATTCTATTATTGCTCAACACATTTCACGTGCATGAATCAAATAACTTGATAAGATATTAGTAATCCAGACAAAGTTGAATTTTTATATTTTGGGTACCCGGGTAACCATATACGTCCGTATCGTATACTTTGAAGTGGATTATTTTTGAAAAAAATTCCTAATCAAATTCTAAATACACCATTTGCTTAGAATTCGGGGATAGATTCGGAGACCTTAAGTGAAATTTCAATTTTTACAGCACTTACATGCAAAAATGTACCGCGGTGGGCACCCAAGGGTTAACAGAATTTCGCGGGTCTTATTTTTACCCTAGTAATTCTTATTTTCGTCATATTTTTAAATTTACAGTTAATTTTATAGATTAATTTTACGAAGTGTCTCGAAATTCAGGATGACTAGTCCAATATTGTTCATATGCTTGCGGCTAGTCGTCCCGAAAATTCGGGACGACCTTTTCCAACTCCCCCAATTTTTCGGGACGACTAGAGGCAGCCTTAATTTTAATAAAACATGAATTAGTTTCATATTTTTATGTTTGTTTATTATAAATATTATGTGTATGGAACTCATTTTAATATAAGTAAAAGATTAAATTGATTTAAAATCATTTTTATATTTAAAAAATCAGGGAATATCGAGATTTTTTTCTGTTTTTCAACTAACTTAATTTGTTGCAAATAACTTGTATGTTACTGAATCAAAAGGTCATGCATACAAATTTTATCATTTTCAAGAATATTTTTAGTCATTCAAGATAAATATGAGAAAATTTGAAATCCTATAAATAAGCAAAAAAGGCGAAATTTGTTGAGTATTGTAATCAAGTAAGGCGTCATTTTGATTGTGCCTTCTGCATTATTATTTAGTGACCTATCCTATGAGCCAATCAGCATTTGATTTGCTTGCTATTTATTTTAATATATCTTTCGAGCTGTTGAAATTACTTTCTTTTTAAAAGAATTCACATTTTGCCTAAAAGTTAAGAAATTTGTCGTACCATACTTTCGAAACATATTTCCGAAATATTTAACGAAAAATGGAAAACACCAATATGCAAAACGACAGTTTTATAGCACTTTATATCACATTTAAGAATCTAATCTTGTTAAGTAAGCCAAATGTTTTGAATGAAAAGTTTTTTGGGTCAACTAAATATTCTGTTCCCATACAATATACTATGCTTGAAAAAACCGAAACTTTGTTGATTCAACCAAATATTTGAAATTATTAAATTAAGAAACATTCCCTATTAAATTATAAGAAAATTTCCTGAATGAAAAAGAAAAATTTCCCATTTTCATATGGTTTTGTTAATTCCCTTAAATTTCTGAATTATTCTTGTTTTTTTTTTTGGTCATAGTTCCGACTCATTCTGAAAATTAGGGATAATTACCTATTTTTTTCGTTTAAAGTATTTTCCTTAACAAATTTTGGAAATATTCCATGCCGAAGGATAGGAAAAATTCCCCACATTTTTTTAAAGTGTTTTTTTAAGTTTTCATGAACAACAAATACACAGTAAACTTTGTCGTTCACTCTCAAACTTTTTGCTTTTATCTGTCTCAAGATAAATGTCTGATCAGCACATGATCTGCCTGTCATAAATCCACATGGGAATTCTGTAATTTTTATGATTACTATTCCAAATTTTTTCAATTTGGAAGACTTCGAATTGAAAACTTGACATTAGATTTTCAAAGTCATTCAAATTTGAAAATTTGGAATCATACATCTTTAAAATTATTGCAAATTTTCAAAATTGAACTATTCAAAAGAAAAACAACATTTTAAAATTACATCTTTCTAAACTATACACTAAGGGTGGTTCAAAAAACGTTTTTCGAGCACAGCGCCCCAAAAATGACCCAAAAATCAAAGAACTACATTTTTACGTATTATTGTTAATTCAAAGCATTTTCTGCTATCATTTTTGATAAAAATAAATACTGATGGACAATTTGAATATACCTCATGACTTCTAGAACAATGATTTTTTTCTAAAAAATGTGAAAAATAGTCGTATTTTCTGAATTAAATGTAATAGTTTGACATTTTTTGGAGTATTAAATTATTTTGAAAAACATTATGTGATTATTTAAACAATTAATTATTGTTTATTTTCAAAATTTCTAAAAGTGAAGCCAAACGTGTCCACTTTTTTCTCAAATTGGTATCCTATGCTACTTATTTTTGAATAATTACATAATTCTAATATACTTTTCTTCTAATGTTTAAAAAATTTCTATGTGTTTAAACAATTTTAAAATTAACAATAATACGTAAAAATGTAGTTTTTCAATATTTGGGTCATATTTGGGACATTATGAGGGAGAAATTATGAGAGAAAGTTATTAGGTATGGTTTTATTTCGTAGACTCCTCTTCAATTCCAAAAAAATTTTGCAGCTTCCGATCAAACCTTGAAGTATCAGTCCAATTTTTCGAAAATCCAAAATTTTCCTGTGTTAGATATATGGGATTTTTAAGTGCTTGGTGTGACACGTTTCAATATTGGAAATTCGAAAAATAATACGGATTTTATGTTTCCGGAAATGGAAACTTGGAACTGAAGAATCTTCAATTGTAGTTCTTCAGGATTGACCATTTCGAAAATATGTTCAAAATTTTATGATTTTTACATTCAAAATTAAACAAGTTGGCGAATTTTCAATCGTAAATATCTTCAAAATGGATCAGCATCAAAAATGGGCAACATCAGAAAGATTCAGAATTTCAGAATTTATTTTTTAAGAGCATCTTATTACGATATAAAATACCAAATTAACTTATTCAATTATTTCTTTCCTTCTAATTCCTGCTTCTAATATCTTATATTTAAATAAAAGTAATCCGTATCCAGACTACTGAAAGCGGTTCAAAATTAAAATTGTATGAAAGCCGATGAGGCTATTTTGATATTTATTTTAATTTAGGATTATTAATTTTATTTTATAGTACTTGAAGAACGATACCGATCGTAATGAAGGTTAATTAAAATTTAATAAAACGAGATTGTAAAATTTTCTCAAATCTTTTATCAAATCACTTAACTTTAAATTTTTAACATCAATTTAGGAGATTGAAATATTTTACTAAAGGTTTAAATAGATATAATAAATCTAGAAAAGTAGATGACGAAATCTATTTTTTATTTGCATTTATCTATAGAATGATATTGAAGTCTTTATAACATCATTACAATTTTTTATTGTAATTACTGTACTAAAGTTCTGAAACCTATCCAATCTTCTGGATAAACCACTTCTACTATCAGTGAGTAAGAAGATAACACCGGATGTGACCTATATGTGTATTTGCAATCGACTTTTCAGACATTTGCCTGTCACGTATCTTGCAATCGGCCAATGTCAGTAGCACAGTAGTAAATGAGGATTGGAAACGAATATTTCATTCATTTGAACGAATTTGACTAAATTGGCCTTTTCCTTTAAAAAAAAGTGACTATAGTGATTTTTTCTTTAAAAAGTGACTAAAAAGTAACTTGAAATAAAGTGACTAAAAGTGACTCAAGTGACTGTGGCACTATGAATTGATGAATTAAAAATCCTTTTATTTTAATTTTAAATCCTTTAAATTTAGAAGAGTTCTTGTGCTTTCTATGTAATTTGATTTTGTAGTTGAGTATTCAATATTTAAATTTAACATTTCTTTCAGGTATGAAAGTTTTAATTTTTATGACTTGCAAAAATTTTTGGTAATCGGGAAATGACAATTGACTTTTTTTGTTTTTAGAGGCCATTCTGAAACAATTTAGTCATGGGTCTTTATGCGGATAAAATTTTCCGACGCGCCTGATGATTTATTTGATAAATTTGAAATACCTTAAGTCATCTATGATCAGTTCAAAACAAAGATTGCCGTTTACACAACAACCGCTGGATAAAATATGTTAAATATTTTTTACACATTTGTCACAGCAATATATTATAATTAACAAGTTTCAAATGCAAAGTTTACCTGTGTCAAATTCCAAAATGTATTCAAAATAACCCATATAATAATTTGTTTATGTAATTAAAAAAAAAATTAAAGAAATGCTAGTATTTAATAAATATTAATATTGATTTATTGTAGTAAAACATTAAATTGTTTAAATCAGAATGCCAGCTGCGGGTGATAATTATAAATTCAGTTATCACCAGTTATACCCAGAAACCAGAAATGCTAAAGCAGGATGATCGTGCACATTTTGAGATTATCAATATGTCAACATTACTCTTATAAGCGACTGGCTCGTTGCAGATCAATGAACATTTCCATTACGGAATTTTCAGACCTAGGTTAACCTTCTCTCGAGAGAGATACGATGATATTTTCTGAAATTCTTCCCAAAATTTTGGGAGTCCTCATTGTATTTTTGAGTGTTGTTTATTTGTACTTTAAGTTTATTTTGTATTCTTACTGGAAAAGAAAAAATGTGCCCTTTGAAAACCCAAATGTACCCTTTGGATCGATTGGAACAATAATTCAAGGAAAAGACAACCTTGGTAAGTAATAAAAATAAATTATATAATATGAACAGTAGGGTGGGTCGAAAAAACAAAATTTGGGAATTCGAAAATGGAACTATGTGGAAAAGTAACGTCTTAGGACCCTGACAAAGTATAATTAATTTGGATATCGGTAAACCCCTTGGTTTTGTGCTCTAACAAAATATGTATGAAAAAATTATTATGTTCGTAATTTTTATATTTTTGTGTATGTATGTATGTTCTTTTTAAATTTCTGGTGACCTTAAACGAATCCCCAAATGTTTACACATTTTTATTTGCAGCCCCATCAGAGATTATTAATGTTTAGTACATCCCTATTTTCAATAAAAAAAATTTCAGGTATCTAGAACGTTTCAACTGATTATATATACGGTTGTGGTTTTTGATTTTTTTTAAATTATTATTTTTCAACTGACTTTAAATATTATTTTTAACATCTGAGGGTATTTTAGTGATAAAAATACTCTGGAAATAAGATGATAAGTCCATGGAATCAAAAAGAATAATTTTAAAAAAACTCAGTTTAAAAAAAATTCACTACATTTACACTTATGATTTTCTAGACTAATCAAATTTTTGTCTAGCGTATTTTTACCAGTAGAAACTTTCTACTAGATAACTGAAAAATTCTTTCTACATTTCTGTAGGTTTTAAAATTATTTTTTGAAAACAGGGAGACCCGAAATTTTAACCCTTAAATGGTAACGTCATTTTCGACCCCTTTAAACG
Organism: Andricus curvator; assembly: GCA_932195095.1. NCBI lineage: Eukaryota > Metazoa > Arthropoda > Insecta > Hymenoptera > Cynipidae > Andricus > Andricus curvator. Next base: position 112,506 of record CAKNYM010053043.1, on the reverse strand, counting down.
GTATCGTCGGGTCACTCGTGTCTGGCGCTTTGAAAAGTGCTCTAAAGTGCTCTAAAAAATTCCACAAAATTCATGAAATTTCATCAACTATCCTAGTATAAGGACGAATCACTATATTGCTGATTTTATCATTTTTTGAAACAATATAATGAAATAAACAAATAAAAACGTGAAGAATGCACCATTTTGTCAAAAAAAATCATAACTTAGGATGTAATTAATTTTTTTTTTAAATCAAACGGGAAATTAAAGGGTAAAAAAAGTACTGTAAGAAAAAAAAGATTGAGATTCTGTATAAATAAAAGGAATGCTTAAGCTTTGAGCATGAAAATCAAGTTTTTTCAAAGTACGTATAAAGAGGTAGAAATTCCAATAAAATTCCCGTTAAAAAACTTTTGGTCAACTTTAATTCATCAATTTATAGTCAAAAAACATGAGGTTTCCGAAAAAATTCAGAAATTCAAAGTGCAATTAAAATTCAGGTTAAAAAACTTTTGGATAACTTTAATTCATCAATTTATAGTCGAAAAACATCAATATTTGGGAAAAAAATTCAGAAATTCGAATTTCCATTAAAACTTATCTTAAAAAACTATCAGGTAAGTTTAATCCATCAATTCATAATAAAAAACATCAATTCATAATAAAAAAACATCAGAATTTTGAAAAAAGAATTTTAATTACGTTACACTTTTCGCCAACGCTAATGGTATCGTCGGGTCACTCGTGCATTTCCGGAATTTCGACTGTTTTCTACAAATGCTATTTACGGACTAGAGTGACGGCACTTGGGGAGCTTATAGCCTATTAGTGTACAATTATTTAGAGTATAGTTTGGGCCTGCCTCCCACGCTTCTCTCTAAGCTAGCAAGGGGAGAAGATTTGGTCAAGGCACGAGTGACCCGACGTTACCATTTAAGGGTTAAAAATAATTTTAAAATAATTTTAAAATAATTTTAAAATAATTTTTTGAAAACAGGGAGACCCCTGTTTTTAAAAAATAATTTTAAAACCTACAGAAATGTAGAAAGAATTTTTCAGTTATCTAGTAGAAAGTTTCTACTGGTAAAAATACGCTAGACAAAAATTTAATTAGTCTAGAAAATCATAAGTGTAAATGTAGTAAATTTTTTTTAAACTGCGTTTTTTTTAAATTATTCTTTTTCTGAACATTAATAATCTCTGATAGAGCTGCAAATAAAAATCCGTACAAATTTTGAGAGTCGTTTAAGGCCTCTAGAAATATAAAAAAATTGACATCCAAGAAAATGAGAATTTTTTTTCAAACATATTTTCGTTGCCCTAATACGCTACTTTTCCACATAGTTCCATTTCCGTTTTCGAAAATTTTGCTTCTTTGTCCCACCTCAATGTACAGGCCTCGGACTTACTTGAGAAATTCAAAATAGTGTCAATAGTAGCACAAATTTTGAAAAATAGTAGCATAATAGTATCATGAAATTTTATTATTATTAAATAGAGTTTAACAGGTCATCACAGTCTTTCCCCTATTCCCTTGCGATTGCCCCTATTCGCATATTTTCGAAAAACTTCCCCTTTTCTCTTTCAGTTAATAAATTAATTAATATACGATATACAACAATAATTGAATTACGCGGGAAATTCTCTGAAATTAGTAAATGTACGTGAAAATAATAAAAGGCCAATAAAAGTAAATACAGTACAAAATAAAAAAACAATATATCATAACACAATTATTAAAGTTTCAAGTGATGAAAACTATTAAAAAAATGTTATGATTAAAAACAAAAATATAAAAATTGAGCCACTTGAATTGAAAATCTGAACCTGTGTTGAGCAGCCTCATATTTTATTTTTATATCTTACCAATAACAAATTTACAAATTTTTATTTGAACGATTTCAAACTATTTAAAATTTAAATAAACCCTTAAAGCTAAAATATTTGTAGGCTGAATCTATATATAAATTACATATTTTTGAAATTTAAAATATTTTAGGCGCTCAAACTTGAAGTATTTTTAATTTAAGTTCGAGAGCATTAAAGAGTGTTTTAAAATATAAAAATTGTTTATAATAATCACTGGGGGATTGTATTGACCCTCACTAATACATTTCGTAGAGAATATTGATGTTTGTTGTTAGCTTCAGAGTCAGGTGTATGTATACCATTAAGCCATTTCCCTTTCAGGGTAGGCGTGACACTACCCGATTCGGGTAGTGTTTCTAGGTGGATAGTTTTTCTTGTAGTTATAAATAACTACAAGTTTGGGCTCACCACACCCATAATATGCCAACAGCACACAGTATTCTCGAATGGTCACCCATCCAAGTACTAACCGCGCCCAACGCTGCTTAACTTCAGTGATCTGACGAGAACTTGTTTTTTCAGCGTAGCATGGCCGTTGGCCATGGTGAATTGTGAAAAATTAAATTGCTTCAAATCTTTCGTCACGCTATCAGTGAATTTGATTAAATCTACGAAAATCACATAATTCCTTATAGGTACACAATTTCACAATTGAAAGTGTTATTTTTTAGTTAATATCGCAGTTATGAAATTATATAAAATTCTTTAATTTTAAATTTAAATTTTGTTTTATGTTTTTTATTTCATTAATAATAATTATTATTAATAAATCTTCAGATATTCTTTATAAATGTTGTTATAGCGACGTACATTTGATGAAAACAATTACACTGTAGTAGAAAATATCAAATTTGTGAAAAAACATTGTTGTCAAGGAAACCCTCTCTTTTGTATAAAAGCAATATTTTTAAACATTTTTATTTTATTTTAGTACTGTTTAAAAATCAAAGTTAAAATGTAATGAATTTTCTGTTGTCATTAGGTATTATTTATTTATTATGTTTTTTTTTTATTGCCAACGGCCAAACTACGCTGAAAAAACCAGTTCTCGTCAGATCACTGAAGTTAAGCAGCGTTGGGCGCGGTTAGTACTTGGATGGGTGACCATTCGAGAATACTGCGTGCTGTTGGCACATCGTGGGTGTGGTGAGCCCAACTTGTAGTTATTTACTACAAGAAACTTATCCACCTAGAAACACTACCCAAATCGGGTAGTGTCACGCCTTCCCTGAAAGGGAAATGGCTTAATGGTATAATGGTATAGGTAAATGTAAAATGGTCCCTGAAAATCATGCTGTAGTAAAAATACGAAATTATCAAAAACATTGTAAGTAAATAATGATTGAAATATTCATTTTTAAAATTTTTGTTATCGAGAAACATTTGAAGAACATATTTATACTGTAGTAAGCATAAAAATTGTCAAAAAAAGATTACATTTAAAAAATGTTTTCCTTAAAATTTGTTGTATAGCGATGTATGTTTAATAAAAACAAAGGTTGTGTATACACAGCCGATACGGGTTAAAAAAAATTGCCGGTACCGCGATTTTCTTTACCGGTTTTTTTAAAATCATATTTTAAGGTTAGAGCCTAGACCGAGGCAAAAATATTGAAAAATTAATTTTCCTCCCATGTGTTTAATGCTAGTGTTTGATCCTCAATATCAGCCATCTTGCTAGTTGATGTCCCAGCCTAAAAAACATTGGAAAAGTTTAGGGGAAAAACTGAGATTATTTCTGTGACTATATAATCACAGAAGACGAATCAGAGAGATGCAGGAATAGGGGTTTGACGAAAATTATTTCTGCGACCAATCACAGGGGTGCCTTCCCGCCCCACGAGATGTTAGAAAGGGGTAGGTGTTTGACCAACATTATTACCAACATTATTTCTGTGACCAATCACAGGAGTTCCTTGCAGCCCCCATGAGATTTTTAAAAGGAGTAGGGGTTTGACCAACATTATTTCTGTGACCAGTCACAGAGGTGCCTTCCCGCCCCCACGAGATGTTGGAAAGGAGTAGGTGTTTGACCAACATTATTACTGTGACCAATCACAGGAATTCCTTGCACCCCCCATGAGATGTTGGAAAGGGGTAGCGGTTTGACCAACATTATTTCTGTGACCAATCGCAGGAGTTCCTTGCAGCCCCCATGAGATGTTGGAAAGGGGTAGGGGTTTGATTAAAATTATTTCTGCGACCGGTCACAGGGGTGCCTTCCCGCCTCCACAATCTTGAATCACTTATATATTCTTGAGTCGCTAATCATAATCCTTGAGTCCCAAATGGACAATGTAAATTTTCTACACAATCTACACAAAACGTTCCATCTAAATGTCAAATGCCAAAACTTACAAAATAACTTTTAAATCACATGACCTTCCTCTAAAATGCCTGACAACTCCTTCGGTATGCCTAAAATATGTGCTTTTTAAAAAAAACTGTAAAAAAATTGTCTGTACGGGTAATTTTTTTTTACCGGTTCTGACCATTTTTTCCCCGTACCAACATTTTTTTTACCGCTACCGACAATATTTTTACCGTGGTACCGACTTCTTTAATTCCCTGTATAAAAATTTCATTTAAAAAATTTGTTTTTAAACAATTTTTAATTTTGAAATTGAAATGTATTGAGTTTTCCTTTATCATTAGAAATTATTGATGTGATAGTAAAATTATTCCAAAAATCACACTATTGTAAACATACAAATTTACCAAAAACATTTTAGTTCATTGATTCTTCAATTATGCATTAAAAATGTAAACATTGCATTTAAAGAATTTATTAACATATGTAATGAATTTTCTGTTATGATTAGAAATTATTTCTGTGAAAGTAAAAAAAAAATTTTCGCCCAAAATCACATTGTATTAATGATACGAAATCACCAAACACATTGCAGTTAAATAATTATTATTTAAATAATTATTATTTAACAAATTTCGTATTTTGGCGTATTTTTTTATATCACCGTGAATAGGTTTCCAACGGCCTATGACCCTAAGTATATCCAATTTTTAAGAATAAACTCTTTAATGACAGAAATCATCAAAAAAATCATTTAAAATTATTCAAAAATATATCGTTTCTTATAAAAAGATTGTTCCTATACTTCTACATTAAAAAATCAATTTTCAATCTTGTAGCTATTTTCCCCATTTTTCGTGAAAAAATTACCCTATTTCCCCTTTTTTCGGCTCCTTTCGCGCTGTGATCCCTGGGTTAACTATTATTAAAATCTGGTGTACAATATATTTCCATAAAATCGCGTGAAATCCTTCATTCCTTTCGAATCTTTGAAAATACCCTAAAAGTTTGTTAATCCATTGAATCCCTTTAAAACCCCTGAAATCAATAGAAAGCCTCTAGAAACTCCTGGAAACTCTTCAATCTTTTTAAATATATTGAAATCTTTAAAATACTTCGAAATCCGTAAAAATCCCTTAAAACCTTATAATTTGTTTTTAAATCCTAAGAATCCCGTAAATATTGTGAAATCCCCTAAAATCTGTAAAAATCCTAAGAAATCCGTAGAAGTTCATTGAACTTTCAATTTCAATTCAATTTATTTGAAATTCTTTGAAAACCCTTTAAAAAATTTGTAATCACGTTAAATTCCTTGGAATCTTTCAAAATACCCTAAAATCTTTAAAATCCTTTAAAATCCCTTGAAATTTAATTAAATCATTCAAATCTCATGAAATCCTACACAAATTTAGTAAAACTCCGTAAAACATCTTAAAATTAGAAATATCTTTCAAAATTTTTCTGAAAAGAATGAAATCCACTTGAAATTTTTAAAAATACCCTACAAGCTTTGAAATCCCTTTAAACTTTTTAAATCAGTTGGAATCCGTGAAAATCCCATCTAAAATCTTATAATTTGTTTTTAAATCCTTAAATCTTCCGGCCCAGGTTGCTGATCAATCATTAAATATGGTAAAGTCCCCAGTAATCCTCCTAAAATTGAGTAAAATCCCGTAAAATGATTTGAAATCTATATTATCTTTCAAAATTCTTTAAAAAATAATGAAATCTATTTGAAATCTCTTAAAATATCCTAGAAGGTTTGAAATCCCTTGAAATTGTTGATTTCCGTCGAAATCCTTTAAAAACCCCTGAAATCTGTTATTATAAGCCTCTAGAAATTTCTGAAAACTCGTAAATCTTTTTAAATTCCTTGAAATCTTTAAAAGTCCCTTGAAATCCGTAGAAATCCATTAAAAGCTTATAATTTGTTTTGAAATCCTAAGAATCCCTTACATGTTATGAAATCCCTTTAAATCTGTAAAAAATCTTTAGAAATTCCTAGAAGTTTTTTAAAATTTAGGCTGCGTCTAGCCGTCCCGAAAAATTCAGAGAGTTGGAAAAGGGGCTGGACTAGTCGTCCCAAAAATCCGGGACGACTAGCCAAGCTAATGAAAAATGTTGGACTAGTAAAATTTAATTTGATTAAATTTAATTTTACTAGAAATTCTTTGAAACCCCTTACAAAAGTTTGTAATCTGGTTAACTTCTTGGAATCTTTCAAAATACTCTAAACGCTTAAAAATCCTTTGAAATCCTTTAAATCTGGTGAAATCCCAAGTAATCAAACAAAAATTGAGTAAAATACCGTAAAACATCTTGAAACCTATAATGTCTTGCAAAATTCATTTAAAAATAATTAAATCCAATAAAAATTTGTGTAAATACCCTAAAAGCTTTGAAGTCCTTTGAAATCTTTGAAATCCTAGAAATCCACTGATTTCTATTAAAAACCCCTGAATTCTAGTGGAATCCTGAGATGAAATAATTTTGCCGAAAAATTCTGAATGTTAAAAATATGTACCGAACATATACAATTATACATATAATTACCGAAATAAAAAATTTACACAAAAAAATAAATCTAACGAAATCGTCTTTTTAACGAAATTGAAATGTTCCGAAAGTAAAAGTTAACGAAATTAGAGAAATTCAGAAATTTAAAATTACAAAAATTATCTAATTCCCGAAATTGTATAATTACCTAAATTTTAAAATCCGAAATTTCAAATTTCGGAAATTAGAAAGATTCCTAAATTAGCAAATTCTAGAAATTACTACATTCCCGAAAGTTTCAATTTGCCGAAAAAAAATTTAAAATCTCATGGACTCGCACACGTAATTCAAATTTTACACAGATTTTGGAAGTGACCCAACATGTAACTTTTCAATCTTAAGCTGTTTTTAATTTCTAATTGCACGTGTATCAAATAAAGTATTATTCGGATAGATATAAAATATTTAACATTTTTTTCGGTAATTTGAAATTTTAGCAATTTATAATTGCGAGATTTTGAAAATTAGGATTTTAAAATTTCGGCTTATAGAATTTCGGGAATTTAATAATTTTGGTTATTTGAAATTTCTGAATCTTTCTAGTTTCGTTAACTTCGGAATATTTCAATTGCCTTTATAATCAATTTTGTTAGTTTTATTTTTTTCGGTAATTCGAAATTTCTGAAATTTTCTATTTCATTAGTTATATTTTCGGTCTTTTGCAACATTCATGATTTTGCTTTTTTGATGAAATTATCTCGTCCCGAAATCCTCTAAATTCCCGGGAAAACACTCTAATTTTTCAAATCCCTTGATATCTATAGAAATTCCCTTTGATCTTATGGAATTTTTTTATTTTCTTTGAAATCCTATAAATTCCTCAAATATTGAAATATTTCTTGATATCCTTAAAATTTGTTAAATGTCGTGAAAATTCCTTGAAATCTTCGAATTTTTTTTAATCTTCTGAAATGAAGATCAAAAGAAATCATTTAAAATTCCCTAACATTTTTTTAAATCCTTTGAAATCCATTGAAAATTGTTTAAATCTTTAAAGTTATTGGAGATCCCATAAAAAATCGCATAGATTTCATAAATCCCTAGAAATTCATTGGAATCTTTTAGAAATAAAATTCTTTCAAATCCATTAAATCAGTTTAAATCTTTTAAAACCCCTTGAAATCTGTATATATGTCGTGAAATTTTTAGAAATCACTTGCAATATTTTGAAAACTTTGATAATCTTTGAAAGTTTTTGAAATTTCGACTTTTGAGATGGCGGACGTGTTATTTTAGCCAACCTAGCGAAGAAGTTTGAAAATATGTTCAAAGGCAAAGTGAAAAAATACTTGCATTAGCGAGAAATTTGAGGAAAGAGTAGCATTAGGGTCATTTTTCCAAAATAGTAGCAAAATAGTTATTATTAAGAGAAAAGTGTCAATAGTGGCGTAAGTCCTAGGCCTGTATATAATACTGTTTTTTAAATATTTTAATTGATAATTTAATTATTATTTTTTTTATTCAGGCGATAAATGTTGTGAACTTTACAAGAAATTTGAAGGTTGTCGATTTTTCGGGGCCTATATTTTTCATAAGCCAGTGTTAGTTATCAGAGATCCGGAATTGGTTCACTGTATCTTGACCAGAAATTTTACTGAATTCCATGACCGTGGGGTTTATTACAATGAAAAATTGGATCCCATCACTGCACACTTATTTTTTTTACCCGGAGAAAAATGGAAACTCATGAGAGGGAAACTTTCACCCGTTTTCACTTCAGGAAAAATGAAGCAAATTTTTTTACTCATACAAGATTCTGCAGAAAAATCTTCCAAGACTTTAGAAGAATTTGCGAAGCACTCGAAGATTGTTGACGTTAAAGAAATTTCATCAAGGTTTGTTAAATTTCATTTTTAATTAAAGTGGTTTCTTTAAAGAATTCCTCTTTTTCCCATGTTGTCGTTTTTTCGCTTAAATGCGAACTGAATTAATAGAACCCAATGCGAAATCCAACTATTTTTGCTGAAAGTTAATTCCTTTTCATTGAAGAGTTTACTATTATATTTTCTGTTCAGAATTCATCAATTTTGGTTGAAAATTCTATACTGTTTGGTTGAAAATTTAACTAATCCATTTTTGGCTGAAAATTGTTCGCTTTTAGTTTGAAATTCAACTAAAATATTAAATTTTTCATTAAGAATTCATTTCATTCGTTGAAGATTGAACTAATTTGGTTGAAAATTCGTTTTCTTTTAATGGTTAAAAATGAACGTTTTTACTGAAAATGTAAATATTTTATTTTTAGTTGTTTTTAGTTGAAAAGTTAACTGTTAAATTTTCCATTACGAATTCATAATTTTTATTGAAAAATTCATCATTTTTGGTTAAAAATTCAACTATTTGTTGAATTTTGGTTCTAGACTAGTAGATCAAAAACCTTAATTCCTTCGATAAAAAACTAAAATTAATTTTAATTGTTAACGATTGAGCTATTTGTTTGAAAATTGTTTTTTTGTTGTTAAAAATGATTTTTTTTTAAATAAAAGTTTAACTTTTACATTATTGGTTGAAAATTTATCGTCTTTAGTTGAAAATTCAACAATTTGATTGATGATTGATGTATTTTGTTGTAAATTCTTATTTTTGATAGAAAATAAGGCTTCTTGATTAAAAATGCAACCGCTTTGTTGAAAGTTGAATTATTTTGTTAAAAATTCAACTGTTTTGTAGAAAATTCGTCTTTTGGACTTAAAAATTTAATTTTTTGTTAAAAATTCGACTTTTTGAGTTGAAAATTTAACTATTTAGTTACAAATTCGTCTCTTTCGCTTAAAAGTTCAACTATTTGGTTATGAATGCAACTATTTGGTTTAAAATTTATTTATTTATTTGAAGATTGATCATTTTAATTTGCAATTTCTCTCTTTAGTTAAAAAATGCACGGTTTTGTTGAAAACTCGTCTTTCTTCTTTCGCTTAAAAATTAATTTTTTTTAACTAAAAATTTAACTATTCTATTTTAGGTTAAAAATCGATCGTTTTTAGTTGACAATTTAACTATCGAATTTGTCATTGTTAGTTGAAAGTTGAACTACTTTGATAAGCATTATTATTTTATTGGTTAAAGATCTATTACTATTTTGTTCAAAATTCGTTATTTTTTGGTTGAAAATTAAATTATTTCAACTGAAAATTTAACTATCACATCACTGGTTGAAAATTAATCGTTTTTAGGGGGAAATTAAGCATTTTTGTTAAAAATTCTTTTTCTAGAACATCCATTTCTTTGGTTTAAAATGCGTTTTCGTTTTAGTTAAAAATCAATTTTTTTTAAACAGAATATTTAATTATTCCATTTTTTATTGAAATTTGATCGTTTTTAGTTTAGAATTCAACTGTTCGATAAAAATAGATTTTTTGATGGAAATTCAACTGTTTTATAGAAAATTCGTCTTTTTGGCTTAAAAATTCAACTGTTTTCTTGAGAATTTGTCTTTTTGGTTTGAAAATTTAACAATTTGGTTGAAAATTTTGTCTCTCTTGACTGAAAATCTTTCCTGGTTGAAATTCTACTCTTTTGTAGAAAATTCGTCTTTTTGGTTTGAAAATTCATCTATTATGGTAGAAATTTGATATTTTTTAGTTAAAAATGCAACTGCTTGGTTAAAAATCAATGTATTTTAGTTGAGGATTCAACTATTTTCTTAAAAATTCGTCTTTTTTTGTTTTTTATTTGAAAGCTAAATCTTGTTTTGCTTAAAATATCAAGTAATATTATATTTTTAATTTCAGAATTATTGTTTTTTGAATGAAAATTGTACTAGTTGGTTGCAAGTTAAACTCCTTTGCTAAAATTCATTTTTATTTTTAAGATTCGTCATTTTAGTTGAAAATTTAATTTTTTTAGTTCAAGTATTATTTGAAAATTCGTCTTGTTTGGTAGAAAAGTTCGTGGTGGGGAATTCTTATTTCATGGTTTAAAATTGACCTGTCATCTAAAAAAAAAATTTATTTTTGGCTTGAAGATTTGACTTTTGCTTAAAATGCAACATTGTGCAATATTTGTGGTTAAATATAATTTTTTTTTTAAATTCGTCTTTAAAGATTAAAAATTCGGTAAATCGGTTAAGAATTCGACTATTTTATTGAAAATTTATTTATTTTTTTGATAATTTTACTTTTTTGTTATAAAATTATCTTTTTGGTCGAAACTTTAACTACTTTGTTGAAAAATTATCTTTGTTGGATGGCTCAAGCTTTGTACGATGATCTGTGATGAAGAATGTTTTGAACGGTCCTTTATTAAATGGTTAGGAAAAAGAATTTGAATGAAAATTTGTAAAGATTAGAATATTCCTAATAATAATGATTCTATAATCAACAGATTTACAACGAAGATAATAACTTCCGTCGTTTTTGGAATAGAAAGTGATCCTATCGAAAATCCAGATGAGGAGATTCATGCTTGGGGCAGCAGAATTTTTTCATCCGAAACCTTGCGAAGAAATCTCGGATTTTTTGCCCCGTCGATACTTTCTTCTTTCGGAATTACTTTCACTGAAAAAAGCGTGTCAACTTTTTTTGAAACCCTTTTTCGAGAGGCTGTTGAGTACAGAGACAAACACAATGTTACGAGAGGAGATTTATTAGATTTATTAAGACAACTGATGAAGGAATCTGATGACCCTGATAAAAAGGACTCTCTTCAAACGACTGGTCCTGCTCTTGCCTTTGGTTTCTTCTCTGCAGGATTTGAAACTACGCTTTCTGCAATCACACACTGTCTCTATGAATTGGCGATAAATGAAGAAATTCAGGAAAGAACAAGAGAAGACATCGATACGAATTTAGAAATGAATGGTGGAAATCTTGATTACGATGTTTTGCAAAATATGAATTATCTTAATAAAGTTGTAAATGGTGAGTATTTAGAATTACTTTCATTACATACTTTAAAAGGAAACAGTGATTATTACTTTAACCCCCTCGCTTTAATTATTAATTTCTCATCAAAAGTTATTAGATTCATGCACGTGAAAAGTGTTGAGTAATAATAGAATTTATAAAAAAATAATTATGTTTTTTAAATTTATTTTTTATTTATTTATTTATTTAACTATACGGGGTGTCCCAAAGTTCGCGCATACGGACCACATCGCTCGAAAATTTCTTGTAACTTTACCACTGCGTTTTTGTATTTATACCAAAACTTGTAAAATTTCTTCCTTCATAGTAGTGAACTTACTAATTTGAAAAGAAAAAACTTCACTTTCAATGTATGATGATTTTAATGATTTTAATGATTTTAAAGAGGTAAATTCATGAAATATTGTGAAACTACTACATTGAAAGTGATGTTTTTTCTTTTCAAATATTTAAGGCCGTGTGACGAGTGGGTCACGTGACCCGATTCCTACCTTGCCGGCACTTTTTTTATTTGTCAACTTATTTTCACACGAAGCGCCACATTGAGTTGAAAATTTGGGATACTAAATAAGCAGCACTAAGCAACGCGGCTCTGGTCCTAAATTTTTATAATTATGAAAAAAGCAAAAAAAAAATTTTTATAAAAATTTTTTTTTATACTAATAAGAATTTAGGACCAGAGCCGCGTTTCTTAGTGCTTCTTATTTATTATCCCAAATTTTCAACACGATGTGGCTATTCGTGTGAAAATAAGTTGACAAATAAAAAAAGTGCCGGTAAGGTAGGAATCTGGTCACGTGACCCACTCATCACATGGCCTTCGTTCGGACAATAATTTTACGCGTGTTCGCGCGCTAAGGTGGTTATTGCATCCGGCCTATAGCTGCCGAAAAATAAAAACTAAGTTTTTTGTGAACCAAGCTAATACAGGGTGTCCCAGACTCAAGTGTCCGGACTTATATGGCTGTATAAACATTAAAAAAATAAATCGAAATTTCCTTTTCCAAAATCAGTTGAAGTTTTAGTTTTTGAGTTATTATATATTTAAGCAGGACCAATCAGGACTGCGGAATAAAAAGTCGTGCGTACGTGAGCGGCAATCCAACGTAGTGTAGTGACTGCTGTTCTCCCCTCGCTAACCCCACCTCAACGCTCGCTTCAATAACGCGATGGAATCACCCTCACGTACGCACGACTGTTTATAACCGCGCTCCTGATTGGTCCAGCTTAAATATTCAATAACTTTGTTTAGATCTTGAGAATGGCTCAAAACCGAGTCGAAACGTTGATCCTGTTTAAATTTTTGACAACATAATTAAAATGTGTTGTGTTTTTTTTATAAGACTGTAAAGACCAAAAAATTTTGAGGTATTTGGATTTTAATATTTAAAAAGCCTAATAGAAAAAAAGACGATTTTTCAACAAAATACATTAATTTTCAACCAAATAGTTAAATTTTCTACAAAACTGTTGAATTCTCGAGCCAAAAATACAAATTTTCTACAAAACAGTTGAATTTTCAAAAAAAAAGATAATTTTCAACCGAAACGGATTAATTTTTATCCAGACCATTTTTAAGCAAAGAAGGTGAACTTTCTACAGAAAGAGATGAATTTTTATTCAAAAAAAAATGTTTAGTCATGAAAGAAAATTTTTTAAAATCAAATTGTTGAATTTTGAGGCCAAAAGATGAAATTTCAACAAAGTATTTCAATTTTGAACCAAATAATAACATTTTCAACAAAAAAAGATGAATTCATCATCAAAACAAAAAGTCATGAAAAATAATTTATAGTAATTAAATTAATAATAATTATTAATACAAATGACAAGAATCTATCTACTTTAAATTGAAGTACAATTTTTTATTGTTTAACAAGTGGCTAAATTTATCATTCAACGTGCTTCATTTGAACTTTAAACACATCTTTTTCCTGGAATTGAATCAATTTTACTACTTCAAATTGTAACTTGTGCAAGGAAATTCGTAAATGCTTTTTTTATTTATTTTCATTTTATTATTCTTGTTTTGTATTTCATTGTACGTTGTAATATGTGCTAAATACCACGAAAAGTGCGATTAGAGTTCAAATTATGCATGTTGAATGGTAAATTCTATTTAATTTTTTCCGTAACCGAATTGTAAAATAAAAATGAAATGTTTACCTTTAAAACCTGTGAAAGCATGGACTTAGATTAAAAGCCTTTTTAAATACACTCCATGTCCCATAGAAGGCGGTCCGGTTTTGTAATTCCTAGAACTGCTGGCCCACGCAGTTTCTCAGCGCGCAGGGCGAGAGACGGTTGCGACTCTCGCCTCACAAGGGCCGCAGTGCGCTAGTACTCAGTCGAGTATATTGCGCAATATTATGCATTCCAATTGGAAACGGTTCAAGCGGCCCTAACTGTTTAGGTTTCGAGGGTACCGATGTGTGCCAGTGAGAGGCAACCTCTGAAACTGTTATTATATGGGACGTTGAGTGCACATGACTGAAAATTATTATTCCTATTATTTTGAAAAACTTTATTTTATTAATTAGATGAACATCAAAATAACAATAAAATGTTAGATACCCATTTAATGTGTGTGTGTGTTTAATGCTGTATGGTTGGTTTCTTCTAATTGCCCAAAATGCGCCAGGCGTTTAGAAGAATGTTTGAGTATTCTTCTGAATGCCTGAATGAACCAGGCACTTGGACGCCAGGTAAGAATTTCGTACCAAATTCTTCTGAACGCCGGCAGTCGGCTTACTGCCTAAAAGATTTCTAAATGCCTACGACACACACACACAACTCCCAATATAAGACCACCGGCTTACGCTATTCCTAGAACTGATGACCTCCGCAGTTTCGGATGAGAGGAGCCGCGGGGCTGAAAGAGACAATGTGCTCAGTCAAGCGTGACTAACAGCTCGACGGCCACTCTCTCAGCGCGTTTGTTGCATCAGGTTGCGTCATGCGTTCAAATCCAACAGAAATCATTCATGTGGCTCTGCCTATATACGCCAAGGCAAGCCATGCCCGAAATCGGTCTTATATCGGGAGTTGAGTGTATTTCTGAAGTTAAGATATCAATTTTCATCAATTGTCAAGAACATTGTCCTTGACTTTCTATTATTTTAGATAATAGATGCTTTGAATTAAAGACCAAAAAATCGCACACGTAGCGCACGTGTTTGTTTTCTGTTGATTTAAATATCCAAGTTAATAAAAAATTGTTGTTCTGAATTTAAAATTCTTTGCAGAGGTTCTGAGAAAATACCCATCAGTCGCAATTTTGAATCGAACTTGTACCGAAGAATTCGAAATACCAAAGACGAATATAAGAGTTGAAAAAGGTACAGCTGTAATAATTCCAGTTTTGGGCATACATATGGACCCAAAGTATTATCCAGATCCTGAAAAATTCGATCCGGAACGCTTCAACAGTGAAAATACAGCAAATAGAAAACCTTATACTTATTTACCTTTCGGCGATGGACCAAGAATTTGCATCGGTATGTATTTGCATAGAAAAATATAAATAATATGAAAAAAATAATATAAAATAATAAAACATAATATAATTTTCCTTTCAGGTCAGAGATTCGCATTACTTCAGGTCAAAATTGCTCTTGTTCATTTACTTTCGAAATATCGCTTTTCTCTCTCTGAAGAAACAAAAAGGAAACTTGCTTATAGTTCTGCAAACCTTGTATATATTTTAACTCATCCCATGAATCTGAGAATCGATTTGCGTTAATAAATTAATAAATCACGAACTTCAAAAATGTTGCAATTATTAAACCTTAAAATTAATTTGTTTATAGGTTTACATTTTTTCAGGACTGCCATTTTTACATTTATATCAAATGCCTTTCAGAGATAAAAAATAGTGTCATAAATTTGAAAAAATAGTGTCAAAATAGCGTCATAAAATTTTTCAAGTATTAAACTTTTCTGTAGTCCGAATTTAAAAGTGTATGGTTCCGAAATAAAAAAGTATGCAATGGAAAATCAACTTTTTTCAAGAAAAATTTTCAGTTTTCTAACCTAATATTTTTAAAGTATTAAAAATGAATTTCAATGTTTATTTAAAAAGTTATTCTTTTTATTATGATACCATTAAGCCTTTCGGGGTAGGCGTGACTCACTCTGTGAGGAAGGGAGTAATGTGAAGTAGGGGGTATATATTTTTTTAGATTGATCTAGAATTCTCCTGTTATTTATTTAAAGGACACATTCGTTCCGCAACACTGCTCCGACCCAGGTTGCTGATCAATCTCTCTAGTGATCACCCCGATTGAAGAGCCTCACAAAATTGTTAAGTGTTGTTCCCCACTTGGGCCCATTAGTATCTAAGGTCTTTTGTTTCATGCGTCATTCACTCTAGTGTCACTCTTTTTATAAACCATTTGTCGCCACACTTTTCTGTCCTGGCATACTTCTCTACCTTCTTTCACGCCCATGCATTTTTTCATGCAAGCCCTCGTGTTTCTATGACTTCTTATGTCTCTTCGAATTAGGGTCTCATTCACACATTCTCAACATTCTTTCCGCGGTCTGTCTCTGGGCATACTGCCATTTACTTTACCTTTATACATTTTTTTCGTTAGTCGTACATCATAAACTTCTTACTCTCGTTTATACACCTATCTAACTCCCCGTCTATCTTTCCGTCACTAGTGAATAGGCTACCAAGATTTACGTACTTATCAACTTGTTCTATTCTCTCATCATTTAAGACAATGTTGCATATTGTTTTCTCACTCTTTCCTACAAACACCATAATTTTTGTTCTATTTAGGTTAATTTTGAGGTCCATGCTCGTATTCAGTAATCGTATTCAGTATCATCTGCGAACGCTAACCCACGTACCCTTACTGTTTCGAGATCCACACCTGCTTCGTCGAAGAGGGTCATTCTTAGACACTTGTCCATGAATATAATAAATAGTCAATATAACCCTTGCAGTCGCTTTGCTAGCAGTATATATTGATTTTATTGCTTGTAGGAGCCGTCCATTGACTCCGTGCTTTTTTCAGGACTTCCCAAAGTTTAATTCTATCCACCTTGTCAAATGCTTTTTCTAGGTCAACAAATTCACAGAAAACTTTTTTTCCTACTCTCAAACTTTTTTCTGTGATCTGTCTTAAGCTAAATATTTGATCCGTACATGATATTCCTGGCATAAATCCACTTTGGATGTCCCATATATTTTCTTCTGTTATTTTCATTGGTCTATAAATTATCCAAAATTCTATTTATTTATCGCCAGCTTCATAGTCTCTTCTCTATTCCCCACTTTTTCTCGTTTTTCCTCTCATAAATGCGAACTGAATTAATAGAACCCAATAAGAAAACCTAACTACTTTTGGTTTCAAGTTCATTCTTTTCGCTTGATTATTATGTTAAAAATTTTATTATTTTGTGGAAAATTCAATTATTTGGTAGCAAAATCAACTATTTGGTAGGAAAACAGTGTTTGTAGAAAATTCTTTTTTTATTGAAAATTAACTCTCTCAAATGAAAATAAAAACTCCATTGTTGGTTAAAATTGATCTTTTTTAGATTAAAAATTAAACTATTTAGTTAACATTTTTTAGAAATAAAAAAATTAAAATTAATCAAATAAAATTTAGACTAACATCACATTCATTGTTCAAACTATTAAGATTTACGAAATTTGTTAGAAATTCCTCTTTTTCGGTAGAAAATTAATCTTCTTGGTTGAAAATACAACTATTTGGTTAAAATTTTATGTATTTTGTTGAGATATCATTTTTTTTTGTATGAAAAATTTATCTTCTGTGTTGAGAATTCATCTTATTGGTAGAAAATTTAACTATTTGTTTGAAAATTAAAGTATTTTGTTCAAAATTCGACTTTTTGACTTGAAAATTCAAGAATTTGATAGACCTTTTATTCATTCTACACTGACAATTTTTTTTAATTCAACTATTTTGTTCAATCTCTTTGGTTTGAAAATTCATATCTTTCTGTAAAAAGTGGACCTTTTTTAGGTAAAAATCTTGTTAAAAATTCACCTGTTTTGGTTAAAAATTTTATGCTGGAAAATCAATCTTCTTGGTTGAAAAATAATCTGTTTTAGTTGAGAAATCAAGTATTTTGTTGTAAATATTCGTTTTTGTTGTTTTTTATTTGAAATTAAAATCTTTTTTTGTTGAAATCTCAACTATTTACATGCTTCGTTGAAAATTCATATTTTCAAGTTGAAAATTCAACTCCTTGGTTGAAAGTTGAACTATTTTCCTTATTAACTTATTTGCTCAAAATTAATATTCTCGAGTTGAAAATTCAACTGTTTTGTAGAAAATTCAACTGTTTGGTACAAAATTGAACGGTTTTGTAGAAAAATCATTTTTTAAATTGAAAATTATCCATTTTTGGTTTAAATTTATCTTCTTTAATTAAAAATTTATGTACTTTGTTGAAGAATCGTCTTTTCTGGTTGGAAATTAATGTATTTTGTTAAAAAATGTGTTTTTTTCTGGTAGAAAATTCAACAATTTGACATTTTTTGATTGAAAATTCAACAAAAAATTGTTTTTGGTTGGAAAATTTCTCTCTTTCTATCAAAAAATTCACCTTTTTTGATTAAAAATTCTACTTAAAAAATTTAATCTGCTTCGGTTGGAGATTTAATTTTTTCTTGAAAATTCGACTGTTTTGTGAAAAATTCGCATTTTCGGCTAGAAAATGCAAAAATTTGGTAGAAAATTTAACTATTTGGTTGAAAATTATGTATTTGGTTAAAAATTCGTCTTTTTGCTGGAAAATTAATTTTTCTATAATTCGCGAAAAAGTGCCAGTTTTTCCACCTGTTTTTAGTGTAAAAAGTTACCGATTTTTGCTCGATGACGTGGCGCATGCGCAGTGCCGACCTTTCCGGGCAACAGTGACAAAAGTGGACAGATGCAGTGGAAAAAGTAAATGGACAGTGATAAAAGTGAGGCACAGTGGAAAAAGTAAATGTTATTTCGGGTGGGTTCGTGCTGCCTCGGGTGGACTCGTGCTTCGTGCGCAGCCAACTTCATTCTATTTTCCGACTGTCGTCCCTAACCTAAAAGCAATTTCCTGAAATGTCTCGAGTTGTGTATTTTGTATGTACTTTTGTCACTTGGCAAAAGCAAAAAAACACCGTCAGTTTCTCCGAAAATACTGTGCTTGGTTTTTTTCACGAAAAATCGGAAGTTTTGAAGCCCTCAACTTTATGGGCCAACTATTCAATTGTGAGAACCAGCTTATTATTACTGCCATATTATTGCCATGGTTTTGATAATTGCCATTGTCATTGTTGCGTCAATCGACAAAAAATCGCCTTCTTTTTACACAAAAAACAGGTAAACAAAAACTAGCACTTTTTAACAAATTATAGAAAAAGTATCGTGTCCCACACATTGAAAAAGCGACGATTTAAAACTCGTGTGATAGCTACCCTCGCTCCGCTCGGGTAGCTAACTTCACACTCGTTTTAAATCTCTCGCTTTTTCAACTTGTAGCACAATATACTATTGTTTTAGTTGAGGATTCCATTATTTCATTGAAAATTCGTTTTTGTTGTTTTTTATTTTAAATTAAATTTTTTTTGTCAAATTCTCATTTGTGAGTGATTCTAAAGCAATCAATTTAGATTTTGCAGAAAGAAAAAGAAAACAATGAAACAAATTTTTTAAATACATTTCTAAGAATGGCTAATTAAAAAAAAACACATTTTTTATAAAATAATTTTAAAAATATAGAAAGATTTCTTTTAAGAAATTAAGTTTAAAAAATTATTATGGAACTCAATTAAAAGAAAACTTCAAAATTCATAAGCCAACCCTGGAAATTGGTAAGAATCATTGTTTCGTTGAAAATTCATATTTTTAAGTTGAAAATTTAACTCCTTGGTTGAAAGTTGAACTACTTTCCTTATTAATATCCTTATTACTTGCTGAAAATTCTTATTCTCGAGTCCAAAAGTTTTGTACAACGTTCGTCTTTTTGGCTTTAAAATTCATCAGTTTGGTAGAAAATTCAACTATTTCGTACCATTTAAAACGGCTTAGTAGATTAAGTAATAGATTAATTAATTTTTTTATATTAATCTTATTTAGTTAAAAATGTATGTAATTTGTTGAAAATTCGTCTTTTTTCTTGAAAATTGATGTCTTTTTTTGAAAATTCGTTTTTTCTGGAGAAAATTAATCCTTTTGGTTGAAAATTCAACTATTTGGTTAAAAATGTATGTATTTTCTTGAGAAATGAACTTTTTTGGTACAAAATTATTCTTCTGTATTAAAAATTAATTTTGTTGTTGTTGAAAATTCCACTGTTTTGTAGAAAGCTCATCTTTTTGGGACAATTTTCCGGTATATCGTGATTCGTTGAGATGGCGGACATATTATTTTAGCCAATTAGCGAAGAAGTTCAAAAACATTTTTCAAGGAAAAGTAAAGAAATGTTGCAATGAAGTAGTATCAAATAGTGTCAATATTATGGTGAGTCTGAAGCCTGAAAATGTAACAATTGAAAACATTATATTTTCAATACAAAGTTTTAAAAGGAATATTTGAATAAAGAAATACTTGAATCTGGTGACTATAAAGGAATTTTTATTCCCATTGAATCAATAGCGATACACGATTTTATTCATTACAGATGACGAATTAAGATTACGAATTTTTCTCTTGCTCGTCTTTACTTTTTTGTCACTCGACGAATATTTTAGTCGTGCTCACAATATTTACAGACTAATATTTTACATTTGTGATGTCGCTACGATATTCGCAATTACTAACGGCATTTTCGACGATAATTTGCGTGGATTCGTATTGTCAATGACAGTTGGAATTTAATTTTTAATACACAGCTCTCGATATGTTCCATTTCACTTTCCCACAGTTCTTTTCTCAGGAAGAATTGTCATTGTCAAAAGAAAGTAGCGCTAACTTCACTACAACAAAAATTGCAAAAGTAAATTCCTTTTATGAATGTGTAATGTACTATTTTTGTTAGTGCTTCAATTTTGTTTAAAGAGAATCTAAAAAATATTATGAACGTAAAAAATAGTTTTAAGATTTATGTACTGTTACATCAATAAATCATGAATCGTTATTGAGAATGATCTTTCACTATTACTAGGAGATTCTGGCATTCTTACAAATTTATTTCAAACCGCTTTAGAAAACATTTAGTGCTTTTAACAATAAAGTGATCGACTTATTACCAAAGTCTAGGACTTTCATTTTTTCATCGAGTCCTAAAATTATGACTCTCACAACTACTTCGCTAATTCTCGAAATCATTACATTTATCACGTTTCATTGCTTTCTTTATCAACAATGTTTTCAAACTTTTCTCAAATAATCTTCGAATTCTTATACTTTTCAAAATTTTTATATATACTTTACATTTACGAAAGAAAAGCTAGAAGTCTTTAAAAAACTAAAAAGCTCTGCAATTTTATTAGAATTAAAGATTGTAATAAACTCGAATAACTCGTATTCTACTTTACTTTATGTTTATTATCTCGTAGTATAATCAGTAGTAATATTTACATATTATTAGAACGCGTTACAGCGAATAATTGCTTTACTTTTTTAGCGAGAGAAATTCGTTTCGTTATTTCCTGATTCCAAGGTTATTATCCTGAAAATTGGAAAAGTTGGAGATAATTTAATTATCTTATTAAGGATGTGACACGTCTTGTGGCAGTAATAACGAAATTTTAAATTACTCACGCGTCACAGTCAGAATTTGGTTTTAGAAGCTCTGTCAAAAATCTGTCAGAAGGTAAATTCCAATAAAAAGAAAAGGCCGAAAGCTAAAAAATTGTTTATACTTTGGTGTTTTGTTCAGCTTTACTCTAATAAAATATTCCTGTCGGCAATTTCTTTTTACAAAAGGTCGGTATGTCTATATAATACTGCAGTTTGGTTTACAAAATGTATATATTCAAACAGTTTGGCAATTGGATGTGAGTTCTAAAACCATCGATCGTGGTAACGCTATTACCTAGTTCTTTTTTAGTACGACTTAGCATCTAAATTTATTTACAAACTTTTTTTACGACAGTGATGTTAAATTGATTAATGATAGAATATTCATTCACTCACGCCTGAATCCTAACGAGAATCTCGATGATATTCAATGTCAATTACAGTGAATTATGCGCACGAATATACTTATTCACATATTTATATGAAACGCATTGCTGGTCATAAATAATAAAGTATGAAAAATCCAAATATCTTATTTAGGCGAATAAATACTATACAAGTGATCGAACAGAGGTATCCGAAATTGCCGAAAGTTTCACTTATTCGGACTTTTCTTGATTGGATCCTGCCCAATCAAGTTTTTTCGAATAGCCAACAATTTTACATAAAGTTCCATTCGACGCGATTTGTACCAATTTGTACCCGAGTCGTCGAATTTGTTTGTTTTCTTTTTACATAAAGATAAATTATGCATAACGTAAGTCTTCCAAATGCGAAGATCTCCCTTTACCTCCTGAAGTTTTCGTTACGAGACAATAGTCTACTATACATAGGCAATGATTATTCTAAAATGGGATGCAAACGTTATCCTCTTGCAGGAGTGAGTACACAATATTTACAATAATATGTGACTAGAAGTAAATTGCTCTTGTATGATTTCAAAAAAATTCAGGTTTCGCACATAACACGCACTCTTACATTACGTGTAATAGAATACACCGAACAAAAATTATATTCTCATACAAAACGCATGTTAAAAAGACTATGAATGATGATGATTGTATGGTACTCTTAAAACTTAAATGATTGTGAATGATTGTAGAATTGTTGCAACTAACGCGATTTTAAATTCCGTTTAAAATCGTATAAAGCCGCGATTGAAATAAGTTAGTCTTAATAACGTGATGAAACGAAATTCGATGTTGGAACTCGGAAGCTCGATTTATCGACAATTTTTTTTATTTTTCTAACTCGTACGAGAAATTAGAGGCGTGCGTTATGGAAGGAATTATTCTAGACTTCTGTGGTGCGGCTGTAGGGGCCAGTGTCCTCCGTTTGCGACAGCTTCCGTTCTCGCTTATTGAACAAGCCCCCTAAAAAAGATGGCTGTTGAGCTAAGCCTTTACTACCCCCAGGAATTGTAGTTCCCGGGTGAGTGGGGTGAACTTGTCCGTGGTGCTTAATGCCTTGACTCATCGAGCTGGCGGAAGTAGATTGAAATGAAATTGACATACCGCTGTCCAACGAACCCACGCTTCCACGGCGTTGTGGCTTCTCTCCGGCAACTGCAAATTAAAAAAGAATCCATTTTCAACCACAAAACTTACAAATTTAATTTTAAATAACTATTAAATAACTAGCATCGTCAACAGAGCTGTCACAAACTAAAGGCCTCGGACTCACTTCAGAGATTGAAAATAATGTAAAGAGTGTCACAAATTTCAAAAAATAATGTAAAGAGTGTCACAACTTTCCAAAAAATTGTGTTAAATAGAGTCGTGAAATTTTTCAAGTATTAAAACTGAACTTAAATGTTTATTTAAATGTTATTCTTTGGTCTATAAATTATCAAAATTTCTATTTATTGATTGCAGCCTTCACAGTCTTTACTCTTTTTCTCATTTTTCCACTTAAATTCCAACTGAATTAATAGAAACCAATAAGAAAATCCAACTATTTCTGGTTGAAAGTTCAATTTTTTTCGGGTTGAAAAGTCTACTAGTAAAATTTTGGTTAAGAATTCGCCTTTTTTTGTTAAAAATTTTATTATTTGGTTCAAAATTGAATTATTTTGTTGAAAATTCGACAATTTTGTTAAAAATTCATACTTTTTGGTTGACATTGAAAATTCTTCTTTTGATAATTCTTCTTGTTTCTTGACTAACAATTTTTTTCCATTGAGAATCCAACTCTTTTGTTAAACATTCATTTTTCTGGTTTCAAAACTCATCTGTCTGTAGAAATTTCCCCTTTTTTGGTTAAAAGTGAAACTGTTCAGTTAAAAATTTAAATATAAAATCAACAATTTGGTGGAAAATTTAACTATTTGGTTGAAAATTGATTTATTTGGTTGAAAATTGATCTTTTTTGGTTTAAAGATTCAACTATTCAGTTGAAAAATGTAGAAACGAAACAAATATAAACTGAAAACTAATGAAATAAAATCTGGACTAAAATTACATTCATTGTTCAAAGTATTTAGTTCAAAATGTACGTATTTTGTTGAAAATTCTTCTTTTCTGGTAGAAAATTAATCTTCTTGGAATAAAAATTTATGTATTTTGTTGATAATTCATCTTTTTGGTTTAAAATTTAACTATTTGGTTGAACATTCAACTGTGTTGTTTAAAGCGCATGTTTTTGGTATGAAAATTCAAAAAATTTTTGGAAATTTGTTTTCTTTATTGACTGAAAATTTTTTTTTGAATCAAAGTTCGTCTTTTGGATTTGGAAATAGTGTCTTTAGTGTCATTTTTTTAAAAAGAAAACCAGAAAATTATAAATTGAAATTTAAAAACTGCATACTTCACAGCCTAATATAGGTACCACATTAAAGTCCATATGAAACGCTTTAAATTCTTAACCTTTCTAGTAAAAATATTGAAATTTCAACAAAATAGATGAATTTTCAACCAAGCAGTTGAATTTTCAACCAAAAAAGTGTTTAATTTCGAATAAAAAACCGTTGAATTCAACCCGCAAATATGAATTTTCAACAAAAAAAGTTTATTTTCAACAAAGTTGTTGAACTTTCAACAACGAAATTAGATTTTCAGCTAAAGAATGCCATTTTTAACCAAAAAATATTAATTTTTAACCAAAAATATAATAGTAGACTTTCCAACCAAACAGAATCAACTTTGCAACCAAAAATAATTCGATTTTTAAACAAAAAAATGAAATTTCTACCTAAAGATATGAATTTTATACTAAAATGATTTATTTTCAACCAGGAAAATTAATTTTCTACCGAAAACGAGGAATTTTTAACAAAATACATGAAGTTTTAACGACACAGTTGTTGAATTTGTAACGGAAAAATATCAATTTTAAAATAAAAATATCAATTTTGGACCAAAATGGAACATACGAATATTCAACAAAATAGCTGAATGCTCAACGAAAACATGTTATTAATTTCCAACCAAACAGTTGCATTTTTAAACAAAAAAGATTAAATTTCTACCAAAGAAGGCGGATTTTCAACTAAATACTTGACTTTCTAAGAAAATTGTTCAATTTTCAATAAATAAAAAAATAAGAGGATTAAATAGAATAAAATGAAGAAGAATACATTCTTTAATAAATTCTTTGAAATCCACTAAAATATTATAAAATCCCGTGAAATTACATGCAATCTGATATTTCTTGAAATACTGGAAAATTTATTAAAATACCTTAACAGCCTTTAAAATCCCTTAAAATCAATTAAAATCTCAGAAATGTGATAAAATCCCTTGAAATCTTTTCAAACATCCTAAAACTAATGAAAAATATCCCTTAAAATCAATCAAATTCTTCAAATCCTTTGAAATCTATTGAAATCTCTTGAAAAGTTCTTTAAAATTTCTTGGAAATTTTAAAAAATACCATAAAACCTTATAGGTTCCTTGAAATTTTTGAATCTCTTATGAAAATGCATCGGAATCTTTAAAAATAACCGAAAATATTTAATATCTTTTGTGATCTTTTGAAATCCCTTGAATCTTTTTACAGCTCTTGAAAATTCCGTGCAATTTTCAAAAATATCCAAAAATATTTCAAATATTTTGGAATCACTTAAAGTTATTTAAATCTATTACAAATCCCTTGGAATCTTTTGAAATACCCTGAAATATTTCAAATCCTTTAAAATCATTTGAAACTTTTTAAAGCTCTTTAAAATTCCTTGGAATACTGGTTAACCCATGGGTTAATTTATAGTGACTAAAGTGATATTTTAATTTAAAAAAGTGACTATAGTGACTTTATCTTTAAAAAGTGAGTGTGTGGCAGCCCAGTTTCACCCTGACATGCAGCCTCCGTACTCTTCAAATTTTAGTTTTTTTTTCACATCTTTCCAATTTCTGAAGGTAACTTCATAAAGGAAAATAAAAAATTGTTGAGGCCGCGGTAAATAAATATCATGTTTAATTAATATAATAATTGTTCATTCATTTCTTCTAGATATATGAAAAATCATTAAAAATGATGAAATCACTTGAAAAGAGCAAATCGGCTTTTATGAAGCAGATTTGCTTTTATTTGATTTCTATTTTTGAAAAAGGCCTAACTTTCAGAGTACTTACATTGTTCGTGGATATCCAAAAGGGAATTGCTGAGAGCAGATCGCTTTAACTGACTCTCCATATCTGTCGTCTCTGATCTCTCTGAACAGGAACCAGGACAAGGACAAACTTCCACATCGGCGACGCCAGAATCCCGATTCTCCGCGCTGCCTCTCGTACCTCTGCTGCTCTTTTGTCGCTCCAATTCGGTTTCGATTCTCAAAGTCTCCATTTCGTCCATCTCGCTAATCGACTCTTTCAGATCCTCAACAAACTTGTACCGGTCCGTCTCGTTACGGGCATTGAATGTGATTAGTTCTTTTCCATCGACACGCTGCGAAAGTTTTATACCATAAGGATAATCTGTAACAATTAAACAAACAAATTGCATATTAAATTTCAGTTCCAATTTTAAAAAAAAATCAAGCCTTAATCCTGATATCCTATATAAAAAATTTGACGCTACAAAATATCTTAAAAATATCGGACACACTATTGTCGAAAACCTGATTGAATTTTCATTATTTCAAGTTCTTTAGATCTTAAATATGAGATACTTTTAATTAAATCTAAAAATCATAGAAAACCTTATGCGAATTGAGAAAAATTTGTGCTTTTTGATACTTTTAATAATGTTTTTAAAAAGAAAATTTAATATAAAATCATAAAGTTTCCAAGAAGATTTAAAATTTCTAAAAATTTTAGGCTCTGTCAGTTTTTTCACTGAAAACTAGCATTTTGAAACAAAAATCATCAAGATTAACAATTTTCAACAATTTGAGATTATGTTACGTTTTTCACCGCAAATAGGTATTTTTAATAAAAAAATATTAGATAAAAAATTTTTAACAATGAAAAATGTTCAACAATTTATGTTTTCCGGTCTTGTTCACGTTTTTAGCGAAAATTTAGTGTTTGAAACCAGTATTTGAACCAGATTTAGAATCTTTTAACAATATTGGACTAAATTAGTGTTTTCCGTTGGGAATGGGTATTTTCAATAAATATATACATTTTAAGGACGATTCACAACTTTAAACAATTTCAGGTTATGTTAGCATTTTAAACCAAACATTGGTATTTTATGACAAAAATGATTATAGTTTGAACAAGATATGCAATTATTGAAGAGTTTCAGATTATATTGGCATTTTTCATAGGAAATCTGTTATTTTAAACTAAAATCATTAGATTTCGGAGAAGACTGACAATTCTGAACAATTTTCTGTTATGTTATGTTAGTGCTTTCCATCGGAAATTATTGGTATTTTTGATAAAAAATTATTATTTTGGGATTGTGTTTTTCGTCGGAAATTGGCTATTTTTCATTAAAAAAATTATATATAAAAAAAAAGATTCACAATGTTTGACTTTTTTAGGTTATGTTAGTTAAAATTGGTATTTTAAAACAAAAATCATTATAGATCGAACAAGATTTGTACTTTTTGAACAGTTCCAGGTTATATTATTATTTTTCATAAGAAATCGTTTATTTTAAACAAAAATCATTAGATTTTAAAAGTTAATAATTGTTGAACAATTTTTGTTGGTGTTAGCGTTTTACACCAAAAATTGGCATTTAAAAATATAAAATCCTTATCATTTAAACAAGATTTAGCATCTTTTAGCAATTTTGTATTATGTTAGTTTTATTCTTCGGAAATTGGTATTTAAAATTTTTTTAATTAGATTTAAAGAAGATTCAGAACTTTGAAAAATTTGAGGTTATATTAGTGTTTTACACCGAAAATTGGTATTTTAAAACAAAAATCATTATAGTTCGAACAAGATTTGCAATTTTTCAACTGTTTCGTAAAAAAATGACAATTGTCAACAATTTTTTGTTATGTTACTTTAGTGTTTTCCATCGGAAATTAGAGGTATTTTTGATTAAAAAAAGTATTGTATTTAAAAGAATATTTACAATTTTTTGCACAACTTTAGGTTATGTTGACTCTTGACACCGGATATCAGTATTTTTAGTAAAAATTCCGCAGATTTCAAAGAATATTACATTTTTTTGCACACTTGTGGGTTAAGCTAGTGGTTTTCACCAGAAATATGGATATAGATATCAAAGATTTACAATTTTGCAACAATTTAAAGTTATGTTAAGGTTCTTCACCGGAAATCGGTTATTTTAAACAAAAATCATTAATCTTGAAAGAAGATTTAAATTTGGAACCATTTTTTTTATGTTATGTTAGTGTTTTTGCTCGAAAATTGCTATTTTTTATCAGAAAAATCTTAAGATTTTTCAGATAATCATTATTCTTCAGATTCTCACTCAGTCACTACATTCACAATTTTAAGTTATGTTAACATTTTTCTACCGGAAATCGGTGATTTTATATAAAAAAGATTTTTCGTCTAAAATTTATATTGTTAATAAAAAAATCATTAGATTTCAAAGAATATTTAGTTAAGATATCAATGTTCATCAATTATCAAAAATATTGTTCTTTCTTTTCTGTTCTATTACACTGGGAATCCCATTTAAGTATCTCCCATTTATGTCGTTCCGAGAATTTATGCCTCGGTAGTTTCGTGATGAGAGGAGCCGCGGGGCCGAAAGGGAGGCGGTGCTCAGCCAAGCGTGACAAACAACATGAGGGTCACACTCTCAGCCCGTTAGTTGCATCAGGTTGCGTCATGCGTCCAAATCCAACATAAACAATTCATGCGACCCTGCCTGTTTATGTTCGGAGCGAGCGACTGTTGTGTTCGATTTAAGTGAAGGCCATTTAGGACCATGCGCGAAAGCGCACTTAAATGGGATTTCCAGTGTATTATAGACAATAGATACTATGAAATAGAAACATTCTGTATTAATATTAATTTTATATTTTAATGTAAAAATTGCCTGATCGGTTTCTAGTATATCTAAAGAAAGATGAGGACTCACGAGGAACTTCGAAGAGTGTGACAATCATTCCACAAAGTGGAAAGCTCTGCCTGAAGGTGTAAGTTGGACGACCTTTTTTCTTGCCTAAAATTTTGGTCACGACCAACAAGTCATTGAACAAGAAGACCTCTCTCTGGTGAACACCAGATCGCTCCTTTTTGTAGATGTCCGGAATTTCGTAGAGTCTGCAGTAACAGACCAATCTTCGGTGTGGAAGGGCCATATTAGGCTTCTTCCCAACGAAACCAGCTTGGACTTTCATCACCTGAGTTACGTGATCGGAGCCGGGTTTAAATTCGTTTGCCTTCACTCTCTCGTAGACCCCGATTAGAATGTCCTTCTCGATATCGCCGCAATCGTCGATGCCTCGGAGATTCTTGATGAAGTCCTCCATCCTCATTTTGCGCTCGGGTTTCAGGTTCGGCGTGTGCAGATCCGTGTTGAGCATGATAATCGCGAATGCCAGGACGAAAATTGTGTCCGCTGATCGCAACCTCGAAACCACGTCCGAGTTGCACTGGCAGTATCGTTGACTAAATACTTCCATCAGTCGCTCGATCTTCTGAGCCTCGCCTGGCATTCTGAAATAGGTTTGGAACTTTCGTAAAGCCACGTCCACCTGCATTCCGGCAAGATCTAACTCGTGCGAGAAGCATC
Source organism: Andricus curvator (assembly GCA_932195095.1). Taxonomy (NCBI): domain Eukaryota; kingdom Metazoa; phylum Arthropoda; class Insecta; order Hymenoptera; family Cynipidae; genus Andricus; species Andricus curvator. The sequence goes on along the minus strand of CAKNYM010053043.1, from coordinate 83,110 downwards.
TGAAATTTCGAAAAGTTCGAGATAATTTAATCGTATTAACCATTAATATTTGAAGACGAAAATTCTAATTTTGTAACATTTTTAATATAGGGAGACCACTCTACAGTAGATAATCATTCATTTAAATTTTTATGTACGTTAAATAATTAATTTAATGTAATCAATATATAAGGCACGATTCGTGTTAATATATAATAATTAAAACTGATTATTTTATTAATATTTGTGCTTATAATTTTTGATTATCTGCTGCAGGGTGGCCTCCCCTAGAATCTTTTCTAAATAAAACCATTTTAAGTTTTAAATTTATATACTTTTAATTTATTATTATCAAGGCTGCCACAGTGTGATTAATTTCTAACCCAAAAATTGACTAAATGTGACTGACGTGCATTAATAATATGACTAATTTTCTTTTGAATTTAAAGGAATTCAAAAGAAGAATTCGATTCAAAATAATTCAAAACAATTCAAGTTAAATTCACAAGATTTCAAATGAATTGGAAAATATTTTTAAAATCCAAAAAATTCCATTGATTTCAGTAAAACTGGAGTAAATTTAGAGGAATTTAAGGAAAATGAGAAGAATTCGGTGAAATTCATAGAAGTTTAAGGCGAATTAAAAAAATTGAAGTGAATTAAAAACAATTTAAAAATATGAACAAATTAATTAAATTCGCTAAGTTTGAAGTACTTCAGGATGAATTAAAGAAAAACTAAAAGAAATTTAAAAAATCCATTGAATTGAGTAGAGTTTAGTGAATTTAGAATAATTCAATAATAATTGAAATCTTCGGAAATCTGGTAAAATCCCTTAGAATCTTATTTTATATCCTAAAACCTTATAGGTCCTATAAAATAGTTCCATATCTTCCAAAATTCTAGGAAATTCTTTAAAACCTAATGATTTTTTTTAAATCCTTTGAAATCCCATTAAATTACTGAAATCAATTGAAAATTCCTTGGAGCCTTTAAAAATTCCCTACAATATTTCAAATCCTTTGAAAGCACTTCAAATGATTTAAATCTATTAAAAATACCTTAAGATATTTTAAATCCTTTAAAATATTTTGACATTTTTTAAAGCTCTTAAAAATTCCTTGGAATTTTAAAAAAACACACCAAGATTTTTAAAATACCTTAAGATATGTTAAATCCTTTAAAATATTTTGACACTTTTTAAAGCCCTTAAAAATTCCTTGAAATTTAAAAAAAATACACCAAGATTTTTAAAATCTTTTGAAATCACTTCAAAGCATTGAAATCTATTAAAAATACCTTAAGCTATTTCAAAACGTTCAAAATCTTTTGAATTTTTTTAAAGCTCTTAAAAATTCCTTGGAATTTTTAAAAAATACACGAAAATCTTGAACATTCTTTGACATCAATTTAAAAAACCTTGGAATCTTTTAAAATATCCTAATATCTTTAAAAATCTTTGGTATTGCCTTGAAATATTTGAAATCCTAAGAAATTTCTCAATTCTTTTGAATAAATTCTTTGAAATCCATTAAAATATTATAAACTCCCGTGAAACTGAACGAAATCTGATTATATTTCTCTGAAATCCTGGAAAATTTATTAAAATACCTTGAGAGCTTTTAAAATTCGTAAAAATCATGGAAATCCTCGGAAATCTGGTAAAAAGCCTTAGAATTTTATTATATATTCTAAAATCTTATAGGTCCTATAAAATCGTTCCAAATCTTCAAAAATTCTTGGAAATTCTTTAAAAACCAATGCAAATTTTTTAAATCCTTTGAAATCCCATTAAATTACTGCAATGAATTGAAAATTCCTTGGACCCTTTTAAAATTCCCTACAATGTTTCAAATCCTTTGAAAGCACTTCAAATGATTTAAATCTATTAAAAATACCTTAAGATATTTCAAATCGTTCAAAATCTTTTGAATTTTTTTAAAGCTCTTGAAAATTCCTTGGAATATTTAAAAAATTCACGAAATTCTTGAACATTTTTTTAAATCAATTTAAAAAACCTTGGAATCTTTTAAAATATCCTAAAATCTTTAAAAATCTTTGGTATTGCCTTGAAATATTTGCAAATATTTGAAATCCTACGAAATTCCTCAATTCTTTTGAATAAATTCTTAGAAATCCATTAAAATATTATAAACTCCCGTGAAACTGAATGAAATCTGATTATATTTCTCTAAAATCCTGGAAAATGTATTAAAATACCATGAGAACTATTAAAATCCGTAAAAATCATGGAAATCCTCGGAAATCTGGTAAAATGCCTTAGAATTTTATTATATATTCTAAAACCTTATAGGCCTCATCAAATCGTTCCATATCTTCCAAAATTCTTGGAAATTCTTTAAAACCTAATGAAAATTTTTTAAATCCTTTGAAATCCCATTAAATTACTGAAATCAATTGAAAATTCCTTGGAACCTTTTAAAGTTCCCTAAAATATTGCAAATCCTTTAAAATCACTTAAAATCTATTAAAAATACCTTAAGATATTTTAAATCCTTTAACATATTTTGACATTTTTTAAAGCTGTTAAAAAGTCCTTGAAAATTAAAAAAAATACACCCAGATTTTTAAATCTTTTGAAATCACTTCAAAGTATTGAAACTATTAAAAATACCTTAAGATATTTCAAATCCTTTTAAATCTTTTGAAATTACTTGACATTTTTTAAAGCTCTTAAAAATTCCTTGGAATTAAAAAAAATACACTAAAATATTGAACATTCTTTGAAATCAATTGAAAAACCTTGGAATCTATCAAATCTTTAAAAATCTTTGGTATTACCTTGCAATATTTGAAAATCTTTGAAATCCTACAAAATTTCTCAATTCTTGTGAGTAAATTATTTGAAATACATTAAAATATTATAAAATCCCGTGAAATTACATGAAATCAGATATTTCCTGAAATCCTGGAAAATTTATTCCCCAAAATATTTCAAGTCCTTCCAAATTTTTTTAAGTCCCTTGAAACTTTATAAAGCTCTTGAAAGAAAGCCTTGCAATCTTTTTGAACCTCTAAAATATTTCAAATCAATAGAAAATTCCTTGAAATCTTTTTAAATTCTCCAAGATATTGCAAAACCCTTGAAATCACTTCAAATTATTTAAATCTATACAAAGTTTTCCCTGCCCTGTGGCAACCCTGTATTAAAGATGTGAAACCTCCCCCCGTAGTTTGAACATGTGTGTGAGACTAGCATGTTCAAGACTTCAGTGGGTGTCACGTCTTGTGAGAGTAATTAATAATGAAACTGTCTTATAAACAATTGTCTTACAAACAGAAGGAAACTCACTCTAGAACAGCCATGTTGAAATTGTTTTGTAAATTCCCTAGGTACTCTCCAATCATTTGCTTCGAGAGTCCCTTCCTCGTGATCAGAAATCGGGCGACTCCCTGCGGACTATTTTCCAGAAAGCCTTGCCTAATCAGATAGGTGATGCCTCTCTCAGGTTTCTTATTGAAGAGATTGAGCCCAACCCTGTACTGGCGTTTTCTGTTCTGTTCTGAAACTTTGTAGCCAGTTTGCGATATGGCCTCTGTGTGATCCATGAGCGGGTGTTGGTATCCGGAATTCGCATGGGAGTGACCCAACTCCTTGCCGCTATTCATCATGTTATTACTGTCGTTCGTGTGACCACAGTCTGGGTGTTCGGGCGAGCCCGACTGAAAAAAGAGAAAGAAAAAACTTAATCCCAAAAGGCCTCTTGTCTCTTTCAAACCCTTTCAACGCCGCTTTACCACTAAAGAACACTTGATATGAGCCCTACTATACTAAAAATCCGGAGAGCTTCGTTTTATTTTTCGGAAAAGCATTCACCTCGCCACCAAAATATTCTGGGTCTTTCACTCAATATTTATTTAGGGACTTCGAATTCGGAAATTGTTTGGACTCAGAGAACCGTCTAGCTTCTGGATTCAACAAGTTCCAAATTGGAAGGCTTTCAAGTTCAAATGCTCTTCTTTGATCTTCCTATTTTCTCCTGATCTTACATCAGCTTCAGTTGAAGTTAGGGCGACCAGACGACTTGATGGGAAAATCAGGAAATTAATCCACTTCACTTCACGTTTTTGAAATGAAAATCACGAATTTTTATTTTCGGGCATGAGTAGGGTTGCTACAGGTCAGGGAAATCCAGAAAGTCAGGGAAAGTCGGGGAATTTAAAACTGATCAGGGAAAGTTTGGGAATGTTAGGGGAAACCCTAACATTCTTTGTTAGAAATCACAACAACTGATTTTAAAATTAAACTGTTTTTGTTGGGCTTTCGACTATTTTGTTGAAAATTCGTATTTTTTGGTTGAATTGAACTGCACTTGGTTTGAAAATAAAATCTTTTTTGCTTGAAATATCAACTATTACATTTTTCGTTGAGAATTCATCTGTTTTGGTTGAAAATTCGACTACTTAGTTGAAACTGAAACTAATTTGTTAAAAATTCATTTTTTTGGTTGATGATTTACCATTTTAGTTGAAAATCCTTTTTTTTTGTTCAAAATTTATCTATTTTTTTGAAAATTTAACTATTCTATCTTTGACTGAAAATTTATCCTTCTCAGTTGAAATTCAACTAAATGGTTAAAAATTCGTCTTTTATGGTAGATGGGTAGAATATTAATCTTCGTGGTTAAAAATTCATCTGTTTGGTTGAAAATTCAACCATTTCGTTGAAAATTTATTTTATTTGGTTGAAAATTCATTTTTTTACTAAAAATTTAACTATTCTATTGTTGGTTAAAAATTAATTTGTTTGGTTGAAAATTGAACTGTTTTGTTGAAAATTATTATATTTTTTTTGTTGAAAATTCATCACTAAAACTGAAATATTCTACTTTTGGTTGAACAGTTTTATTTTTTAGATGAAAATTCATGTATTTGGTTGGCAATTCATATATTTTGTTAAAAATTATCGTTTTCGGTAAAAAATTAATCTTCTTGGTTGAAAATTTAATTATTTCTTTAAAAATTTATTTTATTTGGGTAAAAATGAATTTTTTCATTTAAAATTTAACTATGCTATTTTAAGTTGAACGTAATCTCATTAATAATCTCAAAGTAATCAATTAAAGTAATCTCATTAGTTAAACTTCATCTATTTGGTTGAAAATTAATTTCTTTGGTTGAAAATTTAACTATTTTGTTGAAAAATCGTTTTTCTGAATGAAAATTTAATTATTCTACTTTTGGTAAAAAATTTATCTAATAAATAAATTAAATTTATTAATTATTGCTGAAATTTTTTTGTAAGACATTAATCTTTTGGGTCTTTAATCCAACTATTTGGTTAAGAATTAATTTTTCTTACTGAAAATTTAACTATTTTGTTGAAAATTCTTTTTTTTTCGTTCAAAACTCAACAGTTTTCCGGGAAATTCGTCTTTTTGGCTTAAAAGTTCAACATTTTGGACGAGATTTTTTCCTTATAGTTGAGAGTTCATTTTTCTTTTATCAAAGATTCATCACTTTAGTTGTAAATTTAACTATTTTGTTGAAAATTCCTTTTTTCTTGGTCGAAAATTAATCGTTTGAACTGAAAATTACTGATCTCCTAGGACCTAGGTGTAAGGTCGTTTTTACACCTAAAAGAGAAAATTAGAACAGTCAGGGACAAGTCAGGGAATTTCGAAATTGGGATTTTGTAGCAACCTTCATGAAAAATCAGGACATCACACAAAAAGCAGGGCATGTCCTGATAAATCAGGACATCTGGTCACCCTACTTGAAGTTGTGGCAGAAGTTTGTGCTGCTAGGTGTGAAAATTAAAGACTTGGAGGTAAGCAGAGCGACGTTGAAAGAAATTCTAGAAAGGAATTTGCGGAACTCACAATGCCTTTATGCTTCCAAATGGGCGATCCTCTCTGTGCATCTCCTTCCGAGCTTTCGCAATTAGTGGAATCGCTACCGGAGCTTTGAACAGAGCTGAGACTTCCATTTTCCACGCTTTTGCTGAGACCATTGTGCCTTGGTTCCATGGACCTTGAGGATATCGAAGAAGTTCTCTTCGGAACCTCTGGAGGTACTTTTTTTGCAGATCTATTTCTTCCTCCAGAACCCATCTGGGATGAATTACACCAGTTTTGCAAGTGTGGTGTTTGCAGATTGTGAGGTGTAGATGGTGAAGTGCAGGGAGTCCTGTGTGGATCCCTCGGCGGAGTGTCTTGTCTCAATCCACACAAAGCTTCCTGTGCGTTACAAAGCTCTTGATTAGAATCGACCTTCTTTAATTGTCTTTAAAATTCTAAGAAATCTTGGAAATCCTTAACTCTAAACTAGTGAGATTTGACGAGTGGTAAAGAATAAATCTGGAGTTTAGTAGATTCCAGATGTTCGAATTATGTAAATGTTTTGATCAAAAGAAGGCCAACACGTAGAATTAAGTAAACAAAACTGAGATTAAGGATTGAGATCACTGGCTGAGGTCGTTAAAAATTAAGAACAGATGGTGCTCGTTCATTCATTTACCATCTGAGGATATAGACAATTTTAAATCTAGGGTCTTCGTGGTTGACCACAATATTTTGCGAAAGACCCAGATGTGATCGTGAAACTTACTTAGCATTAGATTTAGACTTAAGTAGATGAAGGATACATAATTTCTGCAATCGGTTTGGATAAGTTATTGCAGTTACTTCGAAATTACTTTGAAATCACTTTTGATATCTTTTAATCAATTGCAATCACAGAATTACAAAATCGTAATTTAAAATCATCCTGTTTATTACGTTTCTTATTTGAAAATAATCTTTTTAAACCTAATATGAAATTGTCAATGTTTTTATAGGGTTGTCTAACAAGGAGAGTGCCAGATAGTTGTTTTTGTTTGGATTCATAATTTTTGTAAATAAACTAAAATAAAGTAAAATTGTGAAATTCTTAGGGCCCAATAATTTGCCATTCACGAGAAAAAAGACTTTCGAATTTCCACCGTCAGTCCTATAATACTAGAAAAATATACTTTCCAACTGCCGAAGTAGCTCAGGGCGGTAGCGTGTTCGGTTTTGTAGCCGGAAGGTTGGGCGCTCGATTTTCGCTGCCTACCCTCTGTTTTCCAATTTTTTTGTTGCATTTTATTTATTAAAATTTTTGAATAATTCATTCCCTTCTGGATTTATTTAAAATTATGCAAAAATAAGCATTTTAAATGCTTTCTATCAATGAAAAACTCACTTTTTTCGTACTTTCTTCCCAAAAATGTATTTTCTATGAACTTTATAAATTTGATCATTTTCTTTAACATTTTTACACGTATTTTAAAATAAGAATATGAACCAAAAATATTATTTTTAATAAAACTTCATTCTCTAGTTTTAAAATGTAAATTATTATGCATTATAAATAAATAATTATTTAATAAAAAAGATTTTTTTGAAAGAAAAAAAACGACAAGCATGCGACAAAGCGAGTCTTTCATTGAAAAATAAGCAATTAAAATGACTTTCTTGGCATAATTTGAAAATAATTTTGAAGGCAATTTAATATTTAAACATTTTAATAAATAAAATGCAAATAAAAATTGAAAAAAAGTGTAAGCAGCGAGAAGTGAGCTCGCGACCGTCCGACTACAAACCCGACGCGCTACGGCCTGAGCTACTCGGCCAGCTTGAAGAAATATTTTTCTGGACCGAAAAAGAAAACTTTAAAGTTGCTTTTCTCGAAATTGGCCAAATATTGGGTCCTCGGAATTTCACCATTTTACTTTGGGGTCATGACCTTTATTTACAAAAATTATGAATCCAAACAAAAAAACACACTTCCTGGCACTCATCTTGTAAGTCATTTTGAATCCTGATTTCTCAAAACAGAAATTTCAAGAAACCCAGCTTTCAAAAATCTATTAAAAAATTATAAAATTTTATAATTTTTTAACTTGAAACTTAAAACAATAAGGGTAAAATTACAAGAACCTAAAAAAATGTGCAAACATTGAATTATTCAAATAATTTAAATGATTTTGAATTCTTGAAATGGGACGTCTGAAAATCGAGCAAAATAAAATTGCCGACACTGTGAAATTCCCGAATTGGAAAATTCTCGAATAATAAAATTCCCAAAATTTTAAACTGACGAAACATGAAAATCCCGAATTGGAAAATTCCCGAACAGTTTATAATATTACCGAATTAGAAAATTGCCGAATTTAAACAATTAAAAAAAATTGTTTTTTAATAAATATTGTTTAATTATTAAAAATAAAATGTATAAAAATTGCATACAAAAATAAATTTAAAAACACGTACGCCTCGAAAGAAAAAAAAAATTTCTCCCTAAATTTTCTCCGAACCTAATAACAATTTTCAAACAAACTTTGCAGGATTCAAATCGAAGTTTCTTTTTATTGTTTTGTAGTTACAAATTCAATTTTTGAGAACATTTTTTGTAATTTTTTAACCATACTATGCATATTTTCAAACAAAATTTTTCATTCAGAAATATATTTCATTCAACTATTGTTTTTTTTTTATAAAACAATAATTTTTTATACTCTAAACATTAAAACAAAATTCGTTGATAAAAATACATATCTGGTGATTTTATTTTTAATAAATAAATAATATATAACAAAAAACAATTGCTTTAATTGTTTAAATTCGGAATTTTTCTAGTCCGGATATTTTATAATTCGGCAATTTTCTATCGGGAATTTTCCAATTCGGTATTTTTATATTTCGGCAATTCTATAATTTCAGGAATTTTATTATTCGGGAATTTTACAATGTCGAGAATTTTATGTTTCTGTTTTTTCAGTCATACCCTTAAAAAGTGAGATTATTATTGTTAAAATGCAAATCACTTTTCATTAGAAATATTGTATAACTTTTACAACTTCTACTGTTTTATATGAAATTATTCAAATTTAGAAATAATTAATTTCTTTATGATTTGGATTTAAAACAATTTAAAACATTTTCACCATAAACTTTTAATTTTTCAAAGTTTGAAGTTAAAAGTTTAATTCTCTATGATAAGGCATTAGAAATGTACAAAATTAGAGAAACTCTATTTTGAATGATTTCAAAAATTAAATATTTTTTATTTGTTAAAGAATTTTGGTATGAAACTGTGCAATTTGTAATCAAATACTACACCGAAATTCGAATTTATGTACTCCTTATAAATATAAAATTGGCGGGAAAAATGAAGGACATGAAGAGTGGAGAAATGAGACAAAATCGATTTGTATGCTTATGCAGTTTTGCACACATCTTGGGGAATAAGATCAAAGCCATTTATTATAGAGCTTGCATGCAGAAGAAGAATCATGGTGGTTGTAAAATCTGGTTGTAAGATTTTACGAGGTTTTTTGATCATTTAAAATGTCTGACAGGTTTAAGATTATTAAATCCATAATGCAAGGATCTTCACGAGATTATATTACGGATTTATCGCCTCGCATAAAATTCTAAATTGTAGCACAAAACCAAGATTCATTCCTAATCTAACAGAGTTACGCCTAAAAATCACAGAAAGAGAGGAATACTTTAAAATTTTTAATTGAAGAATTTAAATGCTTTACAATTGTTCTCAAAATCATAATTTCAGGGATCACAGAGCAGCGGTTCAGCAATTCAATTTTAGGTAAAAAAAGGAGACTTTTGATCGAAAATAGGGTATTAAAAGAGGATTTGATTTATTATTAAAAACTTTTTATTTCATATGAGTGCCTCGTGAATGAAAAAGGTCAAAGATTGGAAAATAGATAAACAACAGAATTGAAAAATGCTCATGTTTGAATTTTTTGAAATGTATTTTTATCAATAGATAGATTTTGATTCCTTATTCTCATCCATTTTTTTTCTAGTGTATTCTTTTCATAACAGAACCCTAAGTTATTCAAAGTATTTTTTTAAATAAGCTAGAAGAAAATAATTTAAAAAACACAAAAATGACTATTTAAAAAACCACTTTTTCTGTTTTTTGTTTTTTTTTCTGTTTTTGGTATTCTCTGATAAGCCGCTTCACATATTTTATTACATAGTTTAAAAGTATTCAAAATAAATCAAAATTCATATTTTTGTTTATCACCGGCTTCACAGTCTCTCCCTTCGCATCCTTTCTTCTGTCTTCCCACTTATAAGCGTACTGAATTATAGAACCCAATAAGGAACTTTATTTTTGGTTGAAAATGAATTGAACAGTTTTTTTATTTAAAACAAAAATATTTTTTGGTCGCAATAATAAATATTACATTTTTCGCTGAGAATTTTGTTGTTGTTGAAACTTTAATTATTTGGATGAAAACTGAATTATTTTGTTGAAAATAAAAAAATTTTGTTAGAAAGTCATCCTTTTTGGTGGAAAATTCAAATGTTTCGATTAAAATTCGTCTTTTTGGGTTGAAAGTTCAACTATTTTGTTGAAAATTAGTTTTTTTGCTTATATTGAAAATCATCTTTTTTGTTGAAAATTCACATTTTTAGGGTTTCGTAGCCCAAAACTGATATAGGGCTACGAATCCATTTTTTGTAGGCGCATGGCGCCTACTTTGTCTAACTTTTGTTTTGAAAATTCAACTGCTTTACACAAAAAACGTATTTTAGTTTTGTAGAAAATTTGTCTTTTTGGATTTGCAACTACAAAATTGATTTATCTTTCGGGTTTAGCTTCTCGATCAAATCGTTAGCGATTTTTATCGCTGACGACGAAAAAGTGCCTAGCGTAATGAATTTTTGTTTATGATTCTTAAAAAATGAATCGAAATCATGTAAAAAAAAGGGGGCAAAGGGGAAAATTGGGTCAAAATTCTCGATTTTAGGTGTTTTAGGGGATGTTTAAAATTTAAGGGAAAGAGGGACGGTCTGTGATCCTTGTAATTCATTCTCTCTCTTCTAGAAACCTTTTTCATAATTGAGGGCCCGGATCAAATAACCGGTTCTCTGATCCGGGCCCTCAATTATCTAAGAATTTCTTTTAAAAATGATGAGAAATTAGATGTCCTACTCACTTGTGGATTATAATAATGAATACTGGATCCACTTTCTTGAGAGCTGGATTCCCAACAAGGACTTGGTGGCGGTTGGTGCCTTGCACAAGGGCTGGGCGTCAAGGAATTTTGATGACGACCTGGATGAACATTGTGATTGTGCTGATGAGCATTGACCCTGTGACCTGAAATTTGCACTTCACATCTTCCACTTTGGCTCCTTGGCATTGGCGAATGACATTGGGAATTGTCAGGATGCCTCCTTTCCCTCAGAGACATACTTCTGATGGGCATTGGTCGAACTCCACCTTGAGCTTGCTGATTGTGAATATAAATCTGACTATGATAAGGCAGCCTCTCATGATCGGTCATATTTCCTTGACGATCCGAAGGCTCCTGCAGCTTCCGGCTCAATCTTTTTTCCGCCTTGGCCATTGCTGTGATTGCTGCGAATTTTTTTAGAAGGGTGTACCTTCGGAAAGCCCTCTGGATCGTCAAAGCCGCATTTCTCGCCTTCACTCCACCGTATTTTCTCTCCAGCATCTCGATTTGCTTCTCCAGCAAATCCTGGGATAATTCGTACCTGTTGAACACAATAAATCGAGACTATGTTAAAACAGGGTAATTTCTCATTTTTAACAAAAAAAGTAACTAAAAGTAACTAATATACATTAATAATGTAACTGATGTTCTTTTGAACTTGAAATTCTATTGACTCCAATCGAATTGGAGTAAATTTAGAGGAATTTAAGGGAAATGAGACGAATTCGACGAGATTCACTAAAATTCAAGGTGAATTGAAAATAATTAACAAACATGAAAACATTGATTGAAATCAGTAGGTTTAAAATAAGTATAGAAAAATTCAAAAGGATTTTATGAAATGCCTAAAAATTCAAAAAATCAAAAATATAATAACTTTCACCAATTTTTGAAACCCTACGGCCTACGAAATCCCTTACGTATTGAGAATAAATTCTTTGAAATCGATAAAAATATTATAAAATCCCATGAAATTCTATGAACTTTGATATTTCCTGCAATCCTGGAAAATGTATTGAAATACCTTGAGAGTTTTTAAAATCTATTAGAATCATTAATATCCTCGGAAATGTTTTTAAATATCTTAAAACATTATTCCTTAAAACTTTTTGAATCTCTTGAAAATGCCTTGAAATCTTTTACAATAGCTACAATATTTCAAATCGTCTGAAAAACTTTTGAAATCCCCTAAAACTTTGTAAAGCCCTTGGAAATGCCTTAGAATCTTTTTAAATAGCCCTAAAATATTTCAAATCCTTTGAAATCCCTTTATATTATTGAAATTATTTTAAAATTCCTTGGAATCTTTTAAAATTCCCTGAATATTTAAAATCCTTTGAAATTCCTTGAAACGTTTTCAAGCTCTTGAAAATACCATAGAATCTTTTAAAATATGTACCTTAAAAAATTCCAAATCCATTAATATTTTTGAAAATCCTTCGAAACTATTCAAAGCTCTTAAAAATTTCTCGGAATTTTAAAAAATACCCTAAAACCTTTCAAATTTTTCGAAATCCCTTCAAATTATTGAAAGTAATTGCAAATGCCCAGAAATCTTTTAAAATAACCAAATTTTTTTTTAATCTTTGGAAATACCTTGAAATATTTAAAAACCTTTTAAATCCAAAAAAATACCTTAGTTATTGTGAATAAATTCTTGGAATCCTGGAAAATTTATCAAAATACCGTGAGAGCTTTAAAAACCCTTAGAATGATTAAAATCCCTTGGAATCTCTGAAAATAGCCTAAAACTTTATAAATCCTATATAATCGTGCCACATCTTCCGAAATTTTAGGAAATTCTTTATAACCCCATGACATTTTGTTAAATCCATTCAAATAATTAAAATCCTTGGAAATTCCATGAAAATGGTTTACTATCTTGAAAATGCCTTAGAATCTTTTAAAATACCCTACACTATTTAAAATCCTTTGTAATCTTTTCAAATATTCTAAAATATTTCAAATCTTTCGATATCCATTTTAAAATTTTAAAGCTCTTGCAAATTCCTTGTAATTTTTTTAAATACCTTACAATCTTTAAAGTCCTTTGGACTCACTTTAAATTATTGTCATCTATTAAAAGTACCCTAAGATATTTCGAATCTTTTAAAATCTTTTTATATCCCTTGAAATTTTTTTAATCTCTTAAAAACTTCTTAGCATTTTTAAAAATATCCTAAAATCTTTAGAGTTCTTTGAAATCGCTTGAAATTATTGTAATAAATTGAAAATTCCTTGAAATCCTTTAAAATATTCCCCAAAAAATTTAAGTCTTTGGTAATAACTGGGAATATTTGAATATCGTAAAAATTCAAAATCTCTCAATTCTTGTGTATAAATTGTATGAAATCAATTTAAATATTATAAAAGCCCGCGAAATTACATGAAATCCGATGATATGGAGAGCTTTTAAAATCGCTTAGAATGATTAAAATCCTCGGAAACACAATAAAATCCCTTAGAATCTCTTAAAATATCCTAAAACCTTATAGGTCCTATAAAATTGTTCCTTAACTTTCGAAATTCTTTATAACCCAATAAAAAATAGTTTAAATCCTTTAAAATCATTCATATCCTTGAAAATTTTTTGAACATTTTTTAATCTCATTAAAATGCCTTGAAATCTTTTTAAATACCCTAAGGCCTAAACTATTTCAAATCCTTTACAATATTTTACAATTCCTTGAACCTTTTCAAATCTCTTCAAAATTACTTGGAAGTTTTAAAAATACCCTAAAATCTTTAAAATCCTATAGAATACCTTCAAATTATTGAAATATATTTTTTTTAAATTTGGAATCTTTTAAAATACCGTAAAAGATTTGAAAAAATTCAATAATTAAAATTCAGAAGTAGGTATAGACCTAAATTCAATAGTGGTTATAACCCATGGGTTAATTTATTGAAAGAAAAGTGACCAAAAAGTCATTTAAGAAAAAATTCATAAGTGGCAGCCCTAATTATTGTTGACAGTTTTTTAAATTGCTTCTTAAAGAAATTCTCTGACTTTTGTAATTTTTTTTCAAAATCCCTAACTTTCCCTGAATTGCCGCCACCCTGTGTCAAAATAAATTCATCTTTAGGAGGCTGATATTTAAAGTTAAATTATTTGGAGGATGAAAACGTCTGCGAGAGTTAAGTTTGGGGGTTGGGTGGAATTTATGATATCAGGAACTCGGTCGATTTCCCTGGAGGGAAGTTTTGCTGAGATGAGAAATTTCTACATATTCAGGTGGTATTCACTGAAAAAGGAAGTGTGACCACTGTGCAAATCGATAATAATAAAACGGTGCTTTGAAATTCCTATTTCGGCGGTTGAATTGCTGACGTCAACGGATGGGGAGACTGGAGAACGCACAATGCACTCTGCTTTTCAGGTGATTCCCTGGCTTATAGAGGACCTAACTTTAGGCTCCTGATTTGCATAAACTTGTATTGTTCCATAGTCTACTTCTGAATTTTTATAGAGGAAACGACAAGAGGTTTCCGAGCGAAGGTTTTTCTTTACAATGTGGCCGAAAAACATTATTTTAAAAATTTCCTGACGTTTCCCGGACCAATTTTTCCCTGAAAATTAATATTTAAAGCCCAGCATTTCATCTTTGCAAAAATTTTAACATAGAATCCTTTATAAACGAAATAAAACAATATTTCAGATTAAAATTTAAAAATGACAATTTTTTTTATTTCAACCAAAAAAGATGACTTTTCTACCATAAAAGATGAATTTTCAATCCGAAAGGACAAATTTTCAACAAAACAGTTGAATTTTCGAACAAAAAATATGACTTTTTAACAAAAAAGATTAATTTTTAAATAAGCCGTTGAATTTTCAACCTACAAAGATGAATTTTCAACCAAAAGATTGACTTAAAAAAAAGATTAAACTTCAACCAAAAACAGTTGCAAGACTAATTTTCCACCAAGAAGATTAATTTTCAACCAAAAAAGACGAATTTTCAAACAAATCGTTGAATTTTCAGTTGAAAAATTAATTTTCAACAACCAAAAAAACTAATTTTCAACAAATAAAGATTTTTCAGTCAAGAAAAATAAAGTTCATCCTAATTGTTGAACTGTCAAGCCAAACGAAAAATTTTCTGCAAAACAATCGATTTTTCCACTTGAAAATATGAATTTTTAACATAAAAGTAAATTTTGAACCAAACAGTTGCGTTTTTAATAAAAAAGAAGAAACTTTAAATAAAGAAGATTAGTTTTCTACCAAAAAAGAACGCATTTCCAGCTAAAAAATATCAATTTTCAACTAAAATTGGAAAAGTTACATTTTCAATTAAAAATGTAATTTTGAACCAAAATAAAAACTAATTAAAAAAAAACAGTTAAATTATCAGTTAAAAAAATTTATTTTTAATAAAAAAAACAAAAATTCAACCAAGTTGTTCAATTTTCAACCACAAAATATAAATTTTCAATGAATAATGTAATAGTAAATATTTTAACCAAAAACAATTAATTTTAAATAAAAAACAGTTGAACTGAACAAAAAATAGAAATTTTTAACAAAATAGTTGAATCCTCAACCAAGAAAGATTAATTTTCTACCAAAATAGTTGAATTTTCAACCCAAAAAGACAAATTTTCAACAAAACAGTTGAATTTTCAACCAAACAATACATTTTTAACTAAAAATATAATCGTCAGGAGAAAGCAACGGCAAAAAAAGAAATATAAATATAAGGCAAATAAATTACTGACAGAATATTACATCAGGATTCAGGGTGGCCGCAAAACTTAATTTGCACGTTTTTTTTTAATCTTTGACTTTTCCCTGACCAAACAAATTCCCTGACTGTTGCAAGATTTCTTTTCTCTGACCTTACCTGACCAATACAATTCTCTGACTTTTCCCTAATTTCCATTTTTTCCCCTGACCTAAAGCCACCCTGCTTTACTATTCAAGCGGATTCAAAGAACTCATTTATGCTGCTATTTTGGATGAACAATTTTTATATTTTATCTATGTATATTAGAAGTTAACATTTAAAAGGAAGAATCACTTTATATAAATCATGGATAGACTCTTCAGAAATTGAAGGTCAAATGGCATAATAAATGTTTCCTGAAGTGTAGTTCTTAAGAGAATAAGAGAAAAATAATCACCATATAACAAAGAGAATGACTTTAATAGCATTAATTATGTGCAACCTTGAAGACTATAAAGAATCTATTTTCACACGTTTTAGTTGAATTAGGAATTGAATAATAATATCCCTAGAGACATTTATTCAGTTAACTGTTTTTTTATGAAAGATTAAACAATTTTAAGTTGGAGGATGATAATAAACAGACAAACACCAGAGGATGTAAGACACAAAAGGTATAAGAAATGTAAAAAAAAAGGTCTTAAAAGCCGTCGCTTATAGCGTCACTTCCTTCGAGACATTTAATTACAGTAATTCGATTCATAAATGAAAGATCAGTTACATGAGACGTGTTGAAAAGCACATGTGCTACCACCTGACCACCTGACGCTTCAATATATTGCACTTTTCAACTTTTGGACAAGTGAAGAGCCACCTGTTGCAAACTTTCGCAATAAAATTTCTTTAGAGTTTCAAGATTGCCACGAATCTTCCACTATTTTCAAATAGGTCTACAAACTACTCAATTGAGAGTGAATTTGAAGTATTTGAAATTGAAAAGGAATACCGATAAGACATTCAAATTTAGAAAACAATCAAATTTAAAATGTGAAAAAGTTAAAAAATTGTTATTTTAAATACAATTGATTCCAAAAGTTTCATATGCATTATTCATAAATTTGAAAATTCGAATGACGTCTTCAACATAAATTCTTGTCATTGTTCTGGGAAGTGTTTTGTGGCATTTTTTGTTTTTAATCTAACGGAAAATTTGGACAAACTTACAACTCTCTGTATCATTTAGAATTAAAAATTTAAATACATTGTAATACAATGTACAATTTCAACTATTCAAATTCGAAACAAAAAATGTTTAGTGATACCTATTCAAGTTTGAACGTAGACAATTTGACATTTTTCGCTTTAGAATGTGATTAAATGAAATTCCGGATTTTCAAACACTTTTAATTTGAAATATTGAATTTTTTTACAGATAATCAATTTATCGACAATATTAACATCACTTCGTTGAGTGCTGAGGAGAAAACAATGCTACCAAATGCATGGGACTAAACATTATTTTCATTATATCGACATAATAAATATTATTATTATTTTATTATTTCATTAAATAGTTCTTCAAAAATAAAAACTAATTTCTGAAACCACTTATAGTGAAAACATTATTTTTACTAAAACATAAACAAAATCAGGATTATTCCCATGCATTCGGTCCATTGTTTTCCCCTCAGTGCTCAACTAAATCCTACGAAATTCTTTGAAAACCCTTAAAAATTTTTTAATCTCGTTAAACTTCTAGAAATTGTTTGAAATATACCCTAAACTTCTTAAAATCCTTTTAAATCCCTTGAAATTGACAAAATTCCTTAAATCTTTGAAATCACTAGTAATCACACAAAAATCGAGTGAAACCCATAAAACATCTTAAAATCCTTAATATCTTTTGAAATTCCTTTTGAAAATGATGGAAACCACTAAAATCACACAAAATCTAAAGCAGGGTGTCTAGCGTTTCTTCAAACAAAAATTCCAGTTTTCCAGGACAAAAAAAATACATTTTTCTAGGTTCTATTTTACAGTAAAAAAAAATACTTTCTCATACACCCCTAAAATCTGATTTTATAGAAAAAAAAACTTTTTTTGTTGTTGACATTGTTCATTTTATCAAGGTGAAATATCAAGACGCTACGATAGAAAATATTCAAAGTTTCCCTTTTCTTCCGCTTTAAAAACAATTTAATGAAACTTTCAAAATTCAATATTTTTTTGCTGTTTATAACATCAAAGCGAGTTCAGCACCGTGTGTAATGAGATTTTTTTTCTAGAATTGGTTGAAATTTGACTGAGTTATCGAATTTTAAGCTAATTTAGGTTTATTTTCAATAAAATAATAAAATTGTCAACAAATAAGTTGATTTTTTAACCAAATTGTTGAGTTTTCTACCTACAAAGATGAATTTTCAACTAAATAATCGAATTTTAAACAGAAAAGATTAAACTTCAACTAAAGACAGTTGCACTTCCAACGAAATAATTGAATTTTTTAGAAGACAGTTCAATTCTTAACAAAAAAGGTGAATTTTAAATCCAAAAGGACGAATTTTCTGTCGAAATAGAGAAATAGACGAATGTTCAACAAAACAGTTGAATTTTCATGATTTTTTAACAAAATACTTAAAATTACAAAAATGAATTTCCAACCAGATAGTCTTATTTAGAAACAAAAAAGACGAATTCTCAACGAAAAATTAAATAGTAGGTATTTCAACAATAACAGAAACCGAATTTTCAACAAAATAGTTAAATTTTCAACCAAAGAGTTGAATTAAAAAAAAATTCAACAAAATAGGTAAATTTGTAACCAAATAGTTCAACTTTTAACCTTCAAAAATGAATTTTTAACCAAAACGACGAATTTTCAACAAAGAAAATTAATTTTCTACCAAAAAAGACAAATTTTCAACAAAATAAACCAATTTGCAAAAAAATAATTTAATTTTCGACTAAAAATTATTAATTTTCAGTAAAAAAAAATGTCAAATAAATCAACCAAAGAATGAATGTTTAATAAAGAAGGTCAACTTTTAACAAACAAAAAAAACAACGAAATTTTCTACAAAACTGTTGAATTTTCAACTCGAAATTATTAATTTTCTATTAAGGAGACGAATTTTCTAATCAAAAAGACGAATTTTCAACAGGTAAAAATTTTTTTCAGCCAAGACAGGAAAAAATGTCAAAGAAATTGTTGAACATTCAAGCCAAAAGACAGCATTTTCAACCCGAAAATACAAATTTTCAACAAAAAAGATCATTTTTAACCAACAAATTGCAGTTTTAATCAAAAGAGAGAAAATTTCCACCAACAGGATTAGTTTTCTACCAATAAAAGACCAATTTTTGACTTAAAAAGATTAAATTTCAGCAAAAAAAATGGGAAAGTTATATTTGTAGGTTAAAAAATAAATTTTAAATGAAAAAATGAATTTTCAGCAAAATATTTAAATTTTCAATCAAAGAGATCAACCCTCAAACAGACAAATTTTTAACGAAGTGGTTCAAGTTTTACCCAAGTAATTGAATTTTCAATTTTAAAAATATCAATTTTCAGCTAGAAATTAAATAGTTACGTTTTAGTTTAAAAAATTATTTTTCAACCAAAAAAGGTATTTTTAACCAAAAAGATGAATTTTCTAGCAAAAAATATGAATTCTCAACAAATAATGTAATAGTAGATATTTCAAATAAAAAGTATGACTTTTTAAAAAAATTGTTGATTTTGTAACCAAATAATAAAATTCTTCACTGAAATTAATCGTCAGGATGAAATAACTGTAAGAAAAGAAATAAAAATACAAGGTAAATAAATTACTAACTAAAATAATTAGTAGTCCCAAACTTCATTTTCAAAATTCTCTAACTTTAGCACGACCAATTTTTTATTTGCTCTAACCATTATTATTCAAATAGCATTTCGATTGTAGCTTTGTGATTTTCACCGTGATAAAATAAACAGTCTCTTGTTAAAAAGGTAATCTTTTTTCGTTCAGCAGAGAAAAAGTTTAAAAAACTATTTTTTCTTTAAAAGAACAAAAACTCCAGGACCATGAGCAAAATTTAAGGACTTTTCCAGGTTTTCAAGGATTTCCAGGACACTAGACGACTAGACACCCTGTCTAAAGCCCTTTGAAATTCGTTGAATTTTTTTATACTTTCTGAAATTCTTGAAATCTTCTAAGATCCGTTGAAATTCACTGAAATTTATTTTAAAATCTTCTTTTGAAATCCTCTGAAATCCCTGGAAAACTCTCCATCTTTTGTATATCCCTTGAAATCTATATAAATTCCTTATATATTTATATATAATTTATATATAATTTATATATATTATTAATTAACTAATTATTAAATAATTAAATATTAGTATATATATATATATATTTACATATTATATATATTTTATATTTTAAAAACGTTTTAGAAAATAGATCGCAACACTAGCAACGGCTATCAGGCGGCAAAATCAAAAAAAAAAGGAAACGTGTTATACCAAAGAGATGTTTCTTTGATTCTAAGAAACATTTCATTCATATTTACAGGATATGGGAGCGTTCGCACATGATGTGACGCATGTTTCAGAGATTTTAAACACCCTCCTCTCCATTGTCCCACGTTTTTCCCACGCTTATACACACACTTAAAAAAAAGAAACCCACCCTGCCCCTTATCGCGCGTTTTCCAACGCGTAAATATGACAAGTAAGTCACGCTAAAAAAAAGAGACCCTTACTACCCCTTATCACGCGTTTTTCCTATGCATAAGTATGACAAGTAAGTTACGCCTGAAAGAAGACCCTACTCCTTGACACGCGTTTTTCCTTTGCTTATACACGTAAGTCGCGCCTAAAAAAGACACTCCCTACCCTGAAGGGTGATATAATATGTGAACGTTTCTTTTTTTTTTAATTTTAAATTTAACGAGAATATCTTACCCATTGCGGACGGATCCCTTTTTATGAGAAGCCTGCTGATATCCAGACTGGGGTTGTCCTCCATAACCCTGGACCATTGCTCCATAACTTTGGGGTTGTCCGTATCCCGAGTGTGGATACACCTGCACCGTGGATGTAGGATAAGGGCCCAGGGTATAATTTTGTCCCTGCATATACGACTGGCCTGTTATGTAGGATGTTGAGAGGGCCGTTTGATTTCCGGAGGAATATACATTGTGCACGTTTCCGCTGTGAGCCTGATTCAGGCTCGTATTGTGCGTTGGCCTCTCCATTTTTTGTGGGAAACTGCAACAGAAAAAAGAACTTCTTGTAGAAAAGGATTCAGCACAAAATAGAATCATATTTCTCGAAATGTACAACTCAATTTCAGGTAAAAAAAGGGGATGGATTTTTCCCCATTAAAAGGGGATTAAAAGGGGATTTCAATTCTTGAAGAAAACTTTTTATATCATATGAGTATCTCGTGAATATTGAAAGAAAGTGCCTTCTAACAGTAGCGCCTTTTATTTATTATTTTATATTATTATTATATTTTATATTATTTTATTTATTTTGAAATTTGTTTAGCTAACTTTGAAAAATCTGTCGAACTTCTACTGATTTAATACATCAGCAAAAAATGCAAAACTCTCAAAGATTGAGAAATAGATAAACAACAGAATTGAAAAATGCTCATGCTTGAATTTTTTAAAATGTATTTTCATCAGTAGATAGATTTTAATTAATTATAAACTTCAATATTTTTCTAGTTTGTTCTTTTCAGTACAGAACCCTGGGTTGTTCAAAACATTTTTCTAAGTAAGTAAGAAAGAAATAATTTGAAAAACACAAAAATTATTTTTTGAAAAACCTACTTTACTTGTTTTGTTTCTTTATACGTTTAAATTTTTTTCTAATTTATTTTTATTAGTTCAGAGCTCTCCAATGTTAAAATAATTTTTTAATGTCAGCTACAAAAAGATGATAAGTGTAAAAAAAGAAGAAATTAAAAAATTATTATTGAAGAAGGTATCAAAATTTTGAAAAGATAACAATTTTTGAAATATGCAGTTTGCTCACATGTAAAAATAAACTAATAATCAACTTCAAATCAATTATATATATATATATAAATAGAGGGTTGAAAGTGAATGAAATTTCTTATTTATTTTCTATTTGAATGTGAACTGTATTATGAAAATAAACCAATAAGAAGATCCAACTATTTTTGGTTGAAAAGTCTACTGTTATATTTTTGGTTGAAAATATTTTTTGGTTAAGAATTTTATTATTTGGTTCAACGTTTAATTATTTCGTTGAAAATTCAACAATTTTGTTGAAAAGTCTTCCTTTTTGGTTTAAAATTCAACTCTTTCGTTGAAAATTAACATTCTTGTTGAAAATTCATTTTTTGATTCAAGGTTATGAAATTCAACTATTTTAGTAGTAAATTAAACATTAAACTATTTGGCGGAAAATTCATTTTTTGTCTTATAGTTCATAATTTCGAGTTGTCATTTTTTTTGCAGAAAATTCGTCTTTTTGGCTTGACAAATCAACAATTTGGTTGACATTTTTTTTTCTTAAATGAAAAATCCACTATTTTGTTGAAAATTCGAGTTTCTTGGATGAATTGTACTATTTTGTATTTAAAATTAAAATCTTTTTTTATTTAAATATCAATCGACTATATATTACATTTTTCATTGAGAATTCATATGTTTTGGTTGATAATTCAAATACTTACTTAAAAATTAAAGTAATTTGTTAAAAATTCATTTTTTGGTCGAAGATTCAACATTTTAGTTGGAAATTAATTTCTTTAGTTGAAAATTTAACTATTTTGTTGAAAAATTAGTTTTTTGCTTGTTTAAAATTCAACAGTTTATTTCAAGGGGATTTTATTTAAAGGAGAAAAAAGGGGATAAGGTCAAAAATAGGGCGGAATTTGTTCCCTGAATTCATCACTTTTTAAATTTAAATTATAAACAATAAATTACCGAACGTTGTAAATTAATATCTAATACAAAACCAGATTCCTATTATTCCAACTTAAAATTGCACAATTTTATGCGCCCAATTAAAAAACTTTTAATCGGTAAGGGAATTTCAACAATTATTCTTAAATTGCATAATTTTTTAATTTGACTTTATTTTACCATGGCTGTTTTTGATTGGTGATACGGCCAATTACAAGGAATTTTAAGTAGCAGTAATCAATTTTCTTCCTCCCAGGTTGCGAACTTGAAATTCGCGGTCATTAGCAGAGTCGATGCTGTCTGGCTTAATATCCGCTTTACGTGATTACCAAACGTAATTTCCGGTATAGCTTCGTTCGACATAAACCAAACACCCTTCATAAAAATTGTACAACTATGTACAAAAGTCAATATCAAAAATTGGCTTTTATTATCTTGCGAATAAAGTTTTCCGCCATGTGATAAAAAAATTCATTTCCCGTACATTATTCTCTCTCCATTCATAACGGATCAAGATAATCAAGAATCGACATTCGATACTAGAGATAAAATCACTGTATAAATAATAAATTAAAAGGACACTTTCGAAATTTTTAAATATTTTAGAAATAATTTTAATTAATAGTTTTAAGCTGTTTTAGGATTTTCATGATTTTGAATCTTCACAAAAACAGGGGAATAATAGGGGAATAAATTATTACATATTAATATTATTATTAAATTCAATATGAATGAATTTTCAACCGAAAAAGATTATTTTTCTACCCAAAGAGATAAATTGTCAAAGAAAGTGTTCAGTTTTCAAGCTAAAAAGTTCAGTATTTAGGAAAACACAGTTGACTTTTAAACTCGAAAAGGTGAATTTTCAACATTTTTAACCAAATAGTTTAATTTTCAAGCCAAAAATACAAATTTTTTAGAAGAGATTTTAATTTTCAATAAATAAAGATGAATTCTCAATACAAAAAGACGAATTTTCTATCTAAAAAGCCGAATATTTAACAAACAGTTAAATTTTCGACCAAAAAAGATGTCTTTTCAAGAAAATAGTTAAATGATCAACTAAGGAATCAAATTTGTAACCGAATAGTTAAATTCTCAAACTAAAAAGTTGAATTTGCAACCAAATAGTTGAATTTCCAACAAAAAATTAATGATCAACAACTTGACAAGATAATTTTTGAACCAAACAGTTGTATTTTTAACCAAAAGATCTATTTTCTACCAAAAGGGATGAATTTTCAACACAAAAAGACGAATTCTCTACAAAAAAGTTGTATTTTCAACCAAAAAGTTAACTTTCAACAAAAAAGTTGAATTTTCAGGCCAAAAAGAAGATATTTCTATAAAACTGTAGAATTTTCAACAAAAAAGTTAATGTTCAACCAAACAGTAGAATTTTTAGTTAAAAACTATGAATTTTTGGTCAAAAAAGAAACAGTTGAATTTCCAGTTAAAAAAATTAATTCTCAACCAACAAAATCGAAATTTCAACAAAATAGTTAAATCTACAACCAATAAAATTAATTTAAAAAAAATTAGTTCAACTTTCAACCAAGTAGTAGAATTTTTAACTAAAAATGATGAATTTTAAACCAAAAATTGAATAGTTAAATTTCCACTGAAGGAAATTAATTTTCAACTAAAAAAACACATGAGTTTTCAGCAAAATAGTCCAAACTTTAACCAGTAAAATGAATTTTCAAGAAAGTAGTTCAAATTTTAACAAAGTAGTTGAATTTTTAAGAAACAAAAAAATGAATCCTTAACAAAAAATGTAATTTTTGAGGTTTCAACTAACAACGATCAATTTTCAACAATAAAAATTAATTTTCAACAAAATAGTTGAATCTTCAACAAATAAAATGAATGATTTACAAAGTAGTTAAACCTTTAACCAACTAGTTGAATTTTCGATAAAGAAATATGACTTTTAAAAAAATATTTGAATCTTCAACAAAATAAAAATAATTCAATTTTATACCAAATAGTAGAAATGTTAATCAAAAGTGATAAATTCTGAACCAAAAATATAATAATAGACCTTTCAATTAAAAGGAATGAACTTTCAACCAAATGGATTAGATTTTTTTACTGGGTTCTAATTATTCAGTTCGCATTTATGAGAAAAAGCGATAAAAAAGAAAGTTTCTTGAAAACACTGAAAAAGAGGAATTCTTTAAAAAAGGGGAAAAGAGGGTAATACGGGAAAGAGTGAGCCGTCTGGGATATTTTTATTCGCTCCTTCTATTTGTAGCTGGAAAAATATTTGAGCGCAAATCCGATTTGAGGAAAAATATATTTTGTTAAATTGAACCTTGAGAATCT
Organism: Andricus curvator; assembly: GCA_932195095.1. NCBI lineage: Eukaryota > Metazoa > Arthropoda > Insecta > Hymenoptera > Cynipidae > Andricus > Andricus curvator. The sequence goes on along the minus strand of CAKNYM010053043.1, from coordinate 58,222 downwards.
AGATTATTAAATTATTTAAAATTGTTAGCACTGTTCCAATTTCTCACCTCAAATTCAAATTTCTTTCCTTCCATAATAATTTTCTATTTTCACAAACGCTTGACGAGCAGCGCGGCGGTAATTAAAATTATTTCAGCGCAGCGAGGTGCTACCCCTTTTGAGATCTATTTCATTATCCTTCTCGTCTAATTAACCTTCGAGTAGACGTGCCGAGTGTTCAAAGGAATATATAAATAATTGAGCACGTGTCAGGCGTACGAAATTTGCCATCATTATTGCAAGCCCGTCATCTTCAGCCATATGAATCACACTGTGAATCATGAATCGAAATCCCCAACCCCGTCACTACCCTTAGCATGTCACCCTAATTACATAACGTACTACATACCCCACGAGAAATCCAGAAACGACGATTATCATGATGACTTGATTCGCTGCTCTCTTTCCAAAATTATTATGAATCACTCACTCTTTTTTAAACATTAAAACCTTAAACTAGATAGAGTTTCACATTAAACTTATTATTTATTAAAGCACCATTTTAAGTGTTTTCATTTTGATCTTTTTTTTATAGTTTTCTTGGCACTCTTTTTAATGAAATAAAACGCTTTTTTATGTGATTTTTCAACTTTTCTTGAAAAGAAACGTTAGAAGATAGGTAAGGGTTTTTAAAATCCAGCAGCCCATGAAAAACGTCTGCAGGTTTCAACGCCGGATGTTTGACTGAATCCAACTGAATCGTTCGAGGAGCAGCTGCGTTCAAAAAAGGTCCTTCTTTCTATGTCAGGAGCCTGATCGAGGTGCAAAGGAAGGAAGACGATGATCCAAAAGGTGGGGAAAAAAGAAGGGCTGTAGGGAAGCCTGAACACGTGCGTCTTCTCGCAGGGACGTCGGCTTAAAAGAGATTATTTTAATCCGAATTTTATAGAAATTTTAAAAATTTACTCTAAAAATTAAGAAAGATTTTAAAAAGCGATGAAATTGAAAAAGCATCCGACTTTAAGACATTCAATTTTTTTTTAACTCAAGGGAGTCAAAATTTGGAATCATTTGAATACTTTGAAACTGAGAAAAAGATGAACTTTTAACAAACAAGTTAATTTGCAAAGAAAAAGACCAATTTTTTAGAAGACAGTTGCATTTTCAATCAAGAAAGATGAATTTTCAATCGAAAAGGACGAATTGTCTATCGAAAAGGCCAAATTCTCAACAAAAAAGTTGAATTTTCGAACAAAAAAGATGACTTTTTAATAAAATAGTTGAAGTTTTAACCAACAATTTGAATCTTCAACCTAAAAAGATGAATTTTCAACCAGAATTGAATTTTTGAATTTAAATAATTACATTTTCAGTAAAAAAATTAATTTAAAAAAAATTAACAAAGAAGTTCAACTTTCAACAAAGTAGTTCAAAAAAGATTTTAATTTTTAATCAAAAAGCTTGAACATGCACGCCTTCATACACGGACGTTGGGTTAAAAGAAATTATTTTAATCCAAATTTTATTTTAGAAATTTTACAAATTCAAAAAAATTTCTCTTAAAATGAAGAGGGATTTTAAAAAGCGATGAAATTTAAAAATTATCCGACTTTTAAGGCATTCAAATATTTATTTTAAATCGAGGACAAATCAAATATAAATTCAAATATAAAATATTTGTATTCGGCATTTGGATATATCTGAGTACTTTGAAACTGAGAAAAAGATGAATTTTCAACTAGCCAGATAATTTTCAATAAAGAAAGATGATTTTTCAACAAAATAGTTGAATTTTCAAGAAAGAATATTAATTTTACACCAAACCAAAAGAAGTTGCATTTTTAAACAAATAGATGAATGTTGAAGCCAAAAAGACAAATTTTTAAGAAGACAGTTAAATTTTGTATCCAAAAAGCCAAATTTTCAACAAAAAAGTTGAATTTTCAACCTACAAAGATGAATTTTCAACCAAAGAGTTGAATTTTTAACAAATAATATTAATTATCAACCAAACACTTGCATTTTTTACCAAAAAATATAAAATTTCAAGCAAAAGGGACGCATTTTCAACCACATAATTGAATTGTTAAATAAAAAATATAATTTTGGAACCAAAAATGAAATAGTTGAATTTTCAATTAAAAAAATTAATTTTCAACCAAAAAAAAAACGAATTTTCAACAAAATAGTTAAATTTTCAAACAAAGAGATGAATTTTTAACTAAAATGTTGAATCTTGCTGGGACGTTGGCTTAAAAGACATTATTTTAATCCCAATTTGTTATTCGAAATTAAAAAAAGTAACTCTGAAAATGAAGAGAGATTTTTAAGAGGCGATCAAATTTTAAAACAAAATCCGAATTGAAAAAAAATCAATACCTTTAAATTGAGAAAAATGTATATTTAACAAGATTTTGAGGGGTTGACAACTTGATTGATCTTCTAATGATTCTACTCGAAATGCTTGAAATATTTGGACAGATTTGGATTAGAATCTGTAAGGAGCTCGAAAATTAAATTTTTGTTTACTTAAGGGTTGGTTTCTTCACTTTGCTGTATTTCTTCGCCTTTTTTAAGTTTTTAACGATTTTAGAAAGAAATTTTATATACATAACATATAATAAGTGGTATTTTGAAATATTGTCGCAAACATCTTTATACTTTAAATGAACAAAATGTGAGCCTTAGAAATTGAAGAGAGCTCGAAAATTAATTTTTGTTTATAAAAAGAGGTGATTTTTAAATTTATAATATGTGGGTGTTTTTTTAATTTTTCTTTATCATTTTTTTACCTTTTCTGTCGATTTTTCCAGTTTTTAGGCCAAAATAAAAATTATTTGATCTACCAGTGAGAAAACACGATTTTTTTTTATGTTTTAGGGTGGTTTAACAGTCCCGCGAGCCTATAAGTATAAGACATTGTTGAAAACAATTATGAACAATTCCATGACTTTTAAGACTTTAATGACTTCAGACAATTTAAGTTAAATCAGACAATTGTAGGATATTTCAGTGACTTCATGAGATTTTAGCGGCTTCAGAGGAATTCAATGACTTCCCAGGTGACTTAAGACTATTTCGTAAGATTTCAATGACTTTTAAGACTTTAATGACTTCAGAAAATTTAAGTTAGTTTTGAAAAGTTCAAACTATTAAAATTTAAAGAAACTACAGCATTTAAATTCAAATTCTATAGGAAATTTGAAAGCTATACGGAGAAAAATGGATGTTCACACTCAACATCTAGATATTTATGCCTGACATCTCAAAAAGATGGCAGATGTTTCTCAGTGCAGGAAAATAAAGTTAGAAGCAGATGAAAAAAGTATTCAAACTGGAAGACATTTGTCCAAATTTGGAAATCGTTTCAAACAGATTTTAGTTTTGCAAATTCTATCTGTTTTTGTTTTTAATAAGAAAAGAGTGCCTCGCCTTTAATGTTTATAATAATTGCCCTTAGATTGGGGATCCAAAAATCCTCTTTTCAGCAGATTCAGAGCTTTAAGATCATTTTTTTAGTTTAGTGCATTTTTTCCATTTTAAATTTAAATTGACAATATTTGAAATTATTATTAGATTTATCGATACGCTCCTGTACGTCAGCAGGTAGATAGTAGAAGGCACACGCTCCTTCTGCTCGTGCTGGCCGTGACACTCAACCTTCTTTTACATAGTGCAATATACGTCATGTACAAAAATGTTACGTAAAACTTAAGACAATATTGTTCGTTGATGAGTCAAGCAATACGTAAACGGTTTTCACGAAGGCGTACTGAAGTCCCACACAAGAAATGTTCATCAGAAAAACATTAAAGATCAACTAACTTTTAGAACTTATTCCCGTAACAATAATTAAAATATTTATTTTACAAAATAACGAATAAATCAAACAGCTACCAATGAATCTTACAGCTTATATGATTAGTTATTTAAAATTGAAACTACTTCACGAAAGTAAATAACAGTCCCACGCAAGAAACTTTCATCAGAAAAAAAACTAAAGATCTCTTCAAACTAACTTTTAGAACTCATTTCCGTAATAATAAATTAAATATTTATTTAAAAGAAATAAAAAATCAAGGTACTTCAGGTGTTCACATTCTGAAAAAAAATCCTGATAATGCCAGGTTATTCCAGGTATCTCTACACTTTTCTTCGTATATTTTTCAGATTTTTCTTAACATTCAAGTATTAAGGATCACATTTTTTAAAGCAATTCTGACCTTAAAAATCTTCAAAGTATAACATAACACTTTAATAATCCTTTTAACTGTCCATCTGTAAATGGTTAAATTGTAATTAACTGAGTTTATTAAAAATCGAAAAATAAAAGAAAATAAAAAAAGAATAAGTAAAGGGATGTTCAAATGGCTATTCTCCTAAAATAGCTCCCCTAAAAATTGTTCCTTTTTGTATAAAAATATCCCCTGAATTTTTGTCAGAATTTAACAAAAACACTTAGTGGCCTTGAGAGACCATTTTAAGGATAAATTTCTCATTTTATTTTAATTGCGGTTGTTAATAGATTATTTGACTGATTTGACATTGGAATACATCACTCCGATTTTGTACAAAATTTACCAAAAATATTTATTATTATTTAATCTTTTTTGCAAAAATGGGCTTGAGACCCCTAAATATTTTTAAAAAATTCACAATCAGTGAAAAATAGACTCAATTTGCTTAAAATGTAAACCGTGGATTATATTAACATTCATAGATGAAATTTAAATGATTGAGTTCTAACGAAGGGCAAATGAAATATCAAAACAATCAAACGTGACATGAAATATGTATAAGAAAATTTCAAATTTCCAATGGCCCATATTTTTCTCACATTGTCACATAGTTGGAACGTGCCGTGACATTAAAATGTAGAGTTTTGCGTCAGTATATCGAATTTAAGAGTGACCTTATCCGAAGATATTCCGTGTGCTTGGAACCAATCGATATGAATGACTATTTTAAGCTACGTGCCCTCGACCTTAAGTGCATTAATTGAACCTTCACAAATCGATCCACTTTAGTGCCCTTTTTTCTGCATTAAGTTAAAAAAAATGCTTAAAAAAGGGTTTCATAGCCCATTAGGGCGTTAATTAAGTCGTTCAAACCCCCTCATATACTTTACCACCCCTGCTCCTCCAACATCACCTACTTCCCCTATCCTTACTTCACCCTTCTCTCACCCCTTCACCAACTTCTTCCTCGACTACTTATCCCTCTTCCCTACTTCCGCTCACTTTCTCTACAAGAATTTCCCATCATTTCTTCTACTTCCCCACCCCTCATTTCCCCTCACGTTTCCTACTACCCCTAGATCACATTTCCCATACCCCCCTCATTTACCCTCTCCTAAGTTCCCATCACTTTCCCTTCCCTAATTTCCTCTACTTCTCCCGTTGGAAATAAATACGAAACAAATATTTTATAGAATAGTTTTTATTTAGAAAAATAAAGTATATGAAGGACGGAAATGCAAAAGGAGGTAACTGACAGTTTTCCGAAAATGTGTTTTTTTGCTAGAAAATTCTCAAAAATCCAAATACACATCGTGTTAAAAGGATTTGTTCGAAATCGTATTTTTTATGGAAGCAATACCTTGTAGTTACATTTTCATATCCATTAAAAATAAAGACTTTTGTGATCAAACTATTTTTTTATCATATTCACGAAAGGCATATATTTTAATATCTTCATGGCTCAACAACAAAAAGTGTTTTTCTTTTTTTTCGTCATCTCAACATTTCAGGGACATGCTAGCATTGAAAAAAAATTATAATTATAATTTTTGTCACGATTTTAAGATACTTTTCAGAACCCATGAAATTCTAACCTCGAAACTAAAACTTGATTTTCTCGGAACTCAACATCTCGGGGACGGATCATAAGTTTACTTTTTAATTGAGTATTTCATTTCTTATCACTGTCTCAATTTAACTCGAACAGGGTAAAAAAAGTGTTAACCCGACATGATCACCTTCGGACAATATTTTCTCATAACTGGAAGCTTCTTTTCAATCAAACTGTTTTGGATTCGATTAAGCAATACGTTTGCTCGTAAGAGAAATATTATTTATTTTTTAAATTTCGATTTCGATTTTACACAAGGTTTTTCCCCTCTGGTGAAGAATTGGCCTTTTGTCAGTTACCTTCTTTTGCCTTTCCACCCTTCATATAAGCACTTAAAAGCCATTCATATTAAAAATTATTCAAATTAAAGAAACCATTCAAATTTAAAGGTATTTAAATTCACAAGTTATCCAAATTTAAAATTTTAAACTAAATAGGAGACTCCAAAATTGGCATAAAAACTGGATCTTAGAGATTTTTTAACATTTTTATTTAAATCCTATTATTTACATTGTTAAATTCAAAATGGTGAATCAAATATGGGTTAACGCAATTTTTAAAATGTCGAGGAACTCTAACTCAAAACACAATAAAAGATGTGAGAATGTGAATTCGAACATTATTTCGTAAACCTAACAGAAAACAAATTACAGGGTCGTAGTTTTTATGCATAGTGTCAGTATTCTTACAAATTATTTTCATCTTAATATTCAAGGTCTCTAATTAACATACATCTCAAAATTGAATCGTTTCTATTCGAAAGCTGTTGAATTTCAATAATTTCAAAATTGAAACGTTTAAAGTTATACGAGTACAGTTTCATGATACGTGTTATGAATAATAATAATTTGAAATCAGAACCTTTAAAAACCTCGAAAAATTTAGTTTTATGCATATCTGTCGAATTTTTGAAAAAATTCTCGTGGCCACAAAAATCCCTTTTTTTATTTAATCCAATATTTAAAACAAAATCTTGCTTATATAAATATTTGACCTAAAAAATATTTTAGCCAATTTAGCAAAAAAAATGGGGTTCATCATCTTGGCTTGAAAATTCAAAAATTAGGTTGAAATTTTGTTTCTTTCCTTGACTAACAAATTTTTCTATTAAAAATTCAACTATTTTTTAGAGAATTCATCTTTTCGGCTTGACAATTCCATAATTAGGTAAAAAATGCAACTGTTTTGAAAAAAATTCGTTGAATTTTTATTGAAAATGAATTTTTTTCAATGAGAATTTAACTTTTCGATTTTTTGTTAAAAAACTGATCTTTTCTAGTTTAAAAATTCAACTGCTTGGTTGAAAATCAATATTTTGGGTGGGCATTAGCAGACAATTGTGAGAAAATAGTGTCTTTAGTGTAATTTTTTTTAAATAGTAGGAAAATAGTAGTGTAAGCCTAAAAAAATCTCAAATGGTGACAATAGTGTGGTGAGCCTGAGGCCTGCAAAAATTGTGTTGAAAACACCCAGTAATCGCCAGTCAAGTCTTCGCCGGGAAATATAATAAATATATGAAGTAATAAAAAAAATACTTGAATACAAAATCCCCATAAAAACGTGAATAAATTTGGTTATGTCGTGTGCCTTGGGGTCGTTCGCGATGGAAAAGGGTCTTTATGACTTTATGTAACAGGGCACCTGTGAACAATGAGTGAGGATCTCTGTGAGAATCATTCAATTCCATAAAAGTGAGATGAGAGCAGTCCTCGAGTAGGGCTACCGCTACTGCTGCTCCTTGAAAGAATAAGAAACGGGAATGTAACAAGGAAAGAAGGAAAAAAGGGAAAAAGGGAAAAAAGGGCAAATGAAGCATCACTAAAGCCTCCCCAGAGAATAAACATCTGCCATCTGCCTGTTGGGTGCTGCTTCGGACTCGTGCCATGCTCCACGGGCAGTTACGCACACTTTCTCATAAATACACACATAAATACACTTATCCACTTATACACATTTATCTGAACACGAACACGTGCCCTTATCGTGGGCTGTTACACCTGCCTGGCATTTTTTTCAGAACACCTCAAGACAGCATTTAGAACAGCTGCGACCAACCATCCCAAATTATGGTAATTGCAATCCCAGCAAGATTTGTTTTTGTTTATGGTCTTGCATCTTAAAATTTACACCACGTGTGTAACGAAAATCCATGTAAAATATTTTAAATCGTTCAATTATTAAAGCTTCCAACTTGAAATTATGCAAGAGCAGGGTGGTTGTTTTAATCGAGGAAAATAATTTCCAGGTTTTTCTTGGTTCGCAAAAATTTTTCAAGGTAATTGAAATTCAAAAATTCGAATACTTAAAACTGATTATTTTTTCCTTTGAAGTAATCAGAACGGAAGTGCAAACTAATGCACTGAAAGTGGAACTCTGTTAAATTTTAAACTTTTAAAACTGAAGATTAACAAATTTTTAATTCAAAAGCTCAGTAATTTGCACGTATACAGTGAAAGCTTTTACCTCCTTTCAATTGAACAATTTAAAATGAAATGCTATTTGACTTGATAATTTTACATTTTAAACTTTTATAAATTGAACAGTTCAAAGATTTCTAGTTACAAAATATAAATCCTCGATATCATTGTTAATGCTCTAAATTAGAAAATGATTTTTTATTTTACCAACTTTATTTTACGAGAATATTTAAAAAGATTTAAAAACATTCCAGCACAAGATTTCCAAAATTGTCAAAAAGCAATCTAGAAGATTTTTCAGAAATTTCTTTAAATTTGCGGAATTTTTTCAAAATTTTAGGAAAAATTCGAATTATTTCAAAAGATATTTAGAAATTTTTAAAAAACTTCAAAAATAATGAAAAATTTGATAATATTTTTAAAAACTTTAAATAAAATGTAGATTTTTGGTTTCAAGATAATGATAAATTTTTCTTAAGATTCCTGGGAATATTGGAAGTGATTCATTATTTGAAAAAAATTGATTTTAACACAATATTTTAAAAATTCGAGCATGTTTAAAATATATTTAGAAATCTTAGAAGGTTTGAAGAGAATAGAAATATTTTTAAACTTTGAAAGATTTCCAAACATTTATTCCCAAGCGTGAAATAGTCCTAAATATCTATTAAACTGACTCAAGCTATTTCTAAAATTTTGTAAAGTCCTGTAAAATAAGAAAAAAATTGTCTAGAATTTTTTTAAGATACTTTTTCGACATATCTGAAATCTTGAAAAATCTTTTTGAATTTTCTCAACAAACATAGGAAAATTATATTTATATAACCTTAGAGCAAATAAACAAAGAAACTTAAAAAATAAAAAGTGATTCAACATTTTTATATTGTATTAAAAATTAGTTTTAACTTCAAATTATATTTAGCCTAAAGCTTTATTTTTCTCGACTGAAAAATATTTTCTGGTTGAAAATTCGGCCTTTGGTTTAAAAAATCATGTCTTTTGGTAGAAAATTAATTTTTTTTAAATAAAATTACAACTGTTTGGGTTAAAACTGAAATGTTTTTTGGTTGAGAATTCCACTATTTTGTTGAAAATTTGTCTTCCAGGATGAATTCAAATCTTTTTGATTTAAAATAAAAATATTTTTAGTTGCAATTTAACTATTATATTTTACGTGTAGATTTAATCTTTTTTTTGGTTTAAAATTCAATTACTTTATTAAACTATATTGTTAAAAATTCACTTGTTTGACTGAGAATTAATTATTTTTGTTCAAAATTATCTCTTTGGTTGAAAAATGTAATAACTATTTTGTTGAAAATTAATTATTTTATGAATTCAACTGTTTTTTATTCAAAATTAAAACCTTTCTTAATTTAATTTATCAATGATTATATTTTTCTTTGAGAATTGATCTTTTTTGCTGAAAATTCATGTATAGGTTGCAAAATAACTTTTTTGTTGAAAATTCGCCTCTTTTGGAAAATATTCCATCTTTTTTTACTGAAAAAGGAACTGGTGGAACATTAATCTTTTTTGGTTGAGGATTTAACTATTTTGTTGAGAATTATTTTGCCCCCCAAATCAAGAAACCACACGCGTGCGTAGCGCGTGATTGATGATGATACTTTTCTTCAAAATGTAGGCTATTGACTATAAGGACCAAATCTTGAAAGTAGGGGACTTTGGCGACCACAGCAGCTGAATATAGGGTATAATAGACTAACAGTAAATAGAGGATATAGGTACCGGTCTGTGAGGAATGAAATTTTGAAGGTCACTTCTTTGACATTAAAAAATGTGACCACCCTCTATTTGTCACTCAAATAAAATCTCCCCAAGGGCCATACAAACTTAGAAACCGATACATCTAAGGTCACGCTTCTGTTTAAAATTTTCAATTTCGACCGCTCTGTAAAATTGACGTTATCACGTTAAAATAGACCACCTCGAATAATGGAATTCGGTTCAGAAATGAATCACAGAATATGTCCTAGTGACCTAATTTTGGACATGATAGCTTTGAATATGAGGTAATGGAATTCATAAAACGAGAAATGCGAAATACATAACGATAGTGCATGAAATTAGATTAAAATCCATAAAATTGTCCATAAAACTTTTTTATCTCTTTTTATTTTTATTTCATCTTGTTCTTTACTACTGAAATGAATTTAGTAAAGTTAGAGAGAGGTAGAGGTAGAGAGAGAAAGTGCAATTTATTGATAGTCAATTGATGAATATGACATTATTATTGTGATTCGTTCAGAGAGTTACAAAATCTTTCTCAAAAGCCGAGTAGCGAATTACTCAATTAAGACATAAATGGTACTGCTATTACGAGGATAGCACACGAGTGTGCTTTCTCAGGTAACTATTCAATTGTTTTCGTGACGACACGATTCCGATTGCACAAGAAAAATAAGTGAGACCACGAGAAATGGTAAACATTAAAGGTGGGATGATTAAAGGTACAGGGACATCCTGTGTGAGTCTAATTATATCTCGAATTAAAATCGTTGAGTCACCAAGATGTGTACTAATTACGATTTTTTATGCTAGAAAGGATAAGATGTAGCTTAGGCGATTCTCTATTATTTATCTTGCAATAGAATGATGAAGAAAAATAAATATCGAGTCTAACAAACTGCAGAATCTCGAATGAAAAATAAATGAAAAATAAGGAATAATACCCAGGATCGATTTTCTAAAATTTGATACTCAAAACTTTTAGATTGAACCATTAAATATTTCATTTGCTTATAAAAGGGAAATTTTAAATTGAAATCACAGCAATTTTAAATAATTTCAAACTGGACTCTTACCATTTTTATTTTTTTATTATGAAGATAAAATAAAAATATTGGTCCAGTTTACTGCTGATTTTACGACATAAAATCTTGTGCAAGAGCTTTTCTACTATTTCTTCATATACGATTTACAGTGTAAAATTAAAGTGTTAAAAAAAATTAACGCTTTAATAACTTCATTTTTTAACGCTCTGAGATCGAAATGCTCAGTTATTTTTTAAAGTTTTTTTTTCAAAACGCAGGAATCACAACGCAAGGGAAATATTAAAAATTTATTTTTACATGTAGAAAAAAAGAAACAATATTTTTATAAGAAGTTTTATATTTTTAAATAAAATGTGAAATGATTTTTTAATGATCTTTGCCATCAAAGAATTTTTTTAAAATTGGATATACGTAGGTCGGTGTAAATCCGTTCACGGCGATATAACAAGGTCCGACAAAAAATAAACTTTATCATGAATACACAATTTGTATATGTTTTAAATCGTTTTCTCTTTCAAAAATTCCAGCATTAATAATCAAATCGTGATATTTCTAAGTATAATTTAATATTTCTTTCCAAGATTTGTCATTTCGGCTTTACTATAATTCAATGTTCTCAAACTCAAATTAAAAATAGTTTAAACTTGAGCGCCTAAAATATTTAATTTGTATAGATTCAGCGAAAAAATATTTTAGCTTGAAAGTTTTATTTAAATTCTAACCTAGTTTCGTTTAAAATTGGCCAAATAAATATTTGTAAATTTTTGTTTGTAAGATTTCAAAATAACATTTTAGGCTGTTAAACGCTCCTATAAAGATTTAAAATTCAAGTGGCTCAATTTTGAACGTTTGACTTTAAATTGATTAAATTGAAACACATTTAACTTTGCAGTTGATCAACTTGGAATATTCCATTTTTTAATAAGATATTTAAATTTGTACATTTCATATTGGATAACAACTTCTGTCCACTTTTTAACATTTTCAACATGTTTCAGAACAAGTCTTTTTTTAAAAGAATGTTACAATATATTGTTTTTTGTATTTTATTTATTTATAAATAATTTATTTAAGTGCTTCAATATTATACAGATTCATTTTATTATTTTCATAGACGCAAGTAAAGCAAATTCATTTTAAGTATAAAAATTAATCAATACCAACATTTTTAATTTAAATAAGTTAAAATAATTATGATAAACAATTCTGTAAATTGGAAAAAAATTGTATTTTAAAATATCACATATTTAAAGAGAAAATGGGAAAAAGGGGAAGTTTATCGAGAATAATGGAAAAAAGAGGAAATGCAATATTGTTTTTAAAATCTGCTTTTGAACAATGTGGAAAACTTCTGGAATCCCATCAGGGTAGCCCCAAAAAGGCAATAGAAATTAAAAAAAAATTTAAATTGCAAAATTTGTGTTCTATGGATGTAAAAAATAATAACATAAATAAGCACAATTTTTTTAATATTTGTAATAAAATTTAATTAGTTCTAATTAGAGAAACTGAACATAATTTTTTTCGACTTTAAACCAAAGTTTTAACATCTTTTATATTGCTAATTTGCATTTTTTGAACTATTTCCCCAGGGTTTAAAGATCAAGTTAAAAATATTTTTTATACCCAAAAAATGGGGCGTCTATTCATCAACGTTCTCAAAGAAAATTATGAAAAATATTTCAAACTTTTGAAAAGTAAATGTATATTATCCAAATAATAGAAAAGTATGGCTACTTCCATTTCAAGTCAGGCAAAATTTCAAGAAAAGTCCAATGGTGTCAGAATTATTTAGTATTTGGACGTATCATTCTATGGTGAAAATAAAGGAACACGCATCTCATAGTTTGATCAAAACAATTTTTTGATTTGTTACAATCATTCGAAGATTATTTTCGAATTTTCAAAAATTTACGGATTTTTTTTAACGCAGTATTTTCCGAACGAGCATAGGTATTCGAGATTTTCCTATTTTATTCGACGTGGGAATTCTTGCTCTTTTAATTGACCCCAAAGACAGTAAAAGATTTGAAAAATGACAAAGTGGCAGCTGTTTTTCTAAAATTCTTGAAAGCGGATTTTCTCAAAAAGGCCACTTTAAAATTTTTATATTTTTTAGAAATATATGGTACAAAAAAATGTTTAGATAAACCTTTACTCAACCAGAAAAGTTCTACAAAGTACCTTTTGCTCTTTCGTGATATCTTGCATTATTTACGAGACAAGATGAAAAATTATATTTTTTTTAAATGTCCCGACCTCAAAAATTTGTTAGCCAGCATAAAACTGATAGGATTCGTTTTTTATATTATCGTAAACTTTCGAAAATATTGGAAAAAATAAGAAAGGTGGGGTTTTACTGAAAATCTTCTTTTCTTGTTTACGAAATTCAGTGAAAAAAACTAAAGAATATTTTCTGGACAGCCCCACCTTTTTTATTTCTTCCCATATTTGCTTACAATTTCTGCTTATATAAACATATAAGGAAGGCATCCACTCAGTTTTTTGCGGGTTTTACCATTTTTGAGGAAGGCAAAATTTTGTTTTCAACTGTGATGTACGTGTTCCTTTATTTTCACCAAAGACCGATACATCCACATACACTGGGAATCCCATTTAAGTGCGATTTCGGGCATGGTCCTAAATGGCCTTCTCTTAAATGGAACTCAAGATTCGCTCGCTCCGAACGTAAACATTCAGGGCCATGTGAACCATTTCTGTTGGATATGGATACATGCGAACAGCGACTCTGTCGCTACGCTGCTGTTTATCACGCATGGCTGAGCACCGCCTCTCTTTCGGTCCCGCGGTCCCAGCATCACCAACATTCCCAGGATTCAAATTTTAGAGACGACTTGAATGGGAGTTACTTAAATGGGATTGCCAGTGTACTAACTCATGCTGACATCTTAATCTGAAACATTCAGTAACTTAGTATTAAATAACCAAGATTATAAAACTTCCTTTTACTCACGAAGACCTTGAGTAAAAACATCTGCAAATTGAGTTTACCTGAAACAAAAAGAAAAAATTCTGTTAGAAAACATGTTTTCAATAATTATCTAAGAAACATAGATTTCAAAAACCATCATACGTAATACGCATCATTAAATTGATGAAATTGAAAGTAATTTTCATAGCAGTTCAAGCTTAAAATTCGAGATCTGAAATCTGGTCGGATGAAGATAACAAGTGAGAGGTGTGACTGGAAATTAAGGGTGACTCTTAGGACTGAGAAAGCTGAGTAAGCTCAAGATTCTGACTGTAAAACACACTGTCTTCGAAGATGGCGTATAAGGGTGGAAGGGTGAAAAGTATGAAAAACTAGAGTGTCTCGAGCCAAGTAGGTTTGTCTCGAGACAAGACTCTCAGACGACGTGCCTTCTGGTAGAGGACATCAGCTGCCACTTGGACACGCGCCATGGAAGCCCCACCAATGTCTTCCTTCTTCCTCCGGGCTACTTTCTTTGGTTTCTTTTCGATTTGTACTCTATCACCGGTATAAGTTACAACCTCACGTATTTGATCTTTTGCCACCTGCTAGTGTCACAAAAATAAATTTACATACAAAAAAATTCCCTCAAACTCATAAGCTCTAATTTACGTGAAGATTTTCTCTAAATTAGCTTCTCTTGAATGAGCTTGGATGGGCTTCTACTTGAACGAAAATGATTTTTAGGAATTAGAAAAAATAACTACCTGATAAAATGTTTAAAAACTTTTGTAGAGGCAGGTTTATCAACAATAAGACAATTAATTTTACTAATTGGAACAGTTATTTACTTTATACTTTCTCTTTTTTAACCAGCAGTTTAATATACTTATTAAAGTTTTACTGACGCTGATTTACATATAGTACTTTATTCTCTTTGAAACATTTTATGCTATGTATTTTGAAACACTTTTACTGTCTGTAATTACATTTAAATAACGAACTGTCTTCCTCGTTCAGGACAAAAGTTACGGAAAATTCCATAATACTAGTCGTAGCGCTATATTTAACCGGTTCAGTTTTACGGGAAATTCCGTAATATTAGTCAGTGCCTTTAAATAATGAAAAAAGAGTATGTATTAAAATAGTTAAAATCCATAAAAATGCATTTATATCATGAAAACTAGAAGCTTGATTTAGTCTTTAGAAAATACACGGATCACAGTGGTTTAGCATTTTATTTGTACGGAAAACAGGAGAATATTTCTTCCAAAAAGGGGAAGTTTTTTCTTTTAAAAATACAAGCGTTGTAGGTAAAAATTAATAAATGCAACACTTTTATAAGAAACCACAAATTTTATTGAACTAGAAAAACCAACACGCGCGCTAATATTTGCTTTGTCCCACACAATTTTTAAATTAAAATTATGACTGAGACCAAACTTTTGTATTTCATAGTATCTGTTATCTAAAATAATAGAAAAGAAAAACAAGGGATGAAAATTGATATTCCTAACTTCAGAATTTATATATATATATATATATATATATATATTCAAGTCAATTTTTGTTAAATAATACCAATTTCCAATGAAAAACACTAACATAACCTAAAGTTGTTCGAAATTAAGTTTAATTTTTGAAGTCAAATGATTTTTGTTTAAAATAATCGATTTCCGTTGAAAAGCACTAATATACCCTATTATTGTTCAAATATTGTGAATATTCTTGGAAATAATGATTTTTTATTTATAATACCAATTTTTGGTGTAACGCTAACATAACCTAAAATTGATAAAAAATTAGGACCTTTAAAATCTAATGATTTTTGTTTAAAAATGTAAATTTTCGGTAAAGAACGATAACAAAATGAAAAATGTGAATCTTGTTGAAAAATTTTTAATCTATGAAATGTAATCATTTTTCATTAAAAATATCCATTTCTGGTATAAAACGTTAATATACCCTGACACTGTTTAAAATGGGAAACTTGGTGCTGATTTTTGTTTAAATAAGACAAATTCCGGGGAAAAAACTAACATAACCTAAATTTTTTAGAAATTTTAGTTTTAGTGAAAAGTACTAACAAAAAACATATATAATATTTTCAATAATTTATTAAATAATTTTAAACTTTTAATTTAAGCGCGCAAGAATATTTAAAATACACAAATTTTTCTCAATTTCAATAAGTTCAAGTTAAAAATTATTTAATCTTCAACTTCATTCCTAAAATTGACAAAAAAGGCCAATTAATTATTGCAACAATTTTAAATGAAAATAATTGTACGTATTATTTTTAAACAAAATAATTTCCATAAAAAAGTGACGAATATAATTGTAAAGTATCACTTTCAAGGAATAAAAGAAGCGTTTGTAAATTAAAATTAAATAAAAATTATTACTTTAGCTTAAAGCGGAAGAAAAAATCCAAATATGCAAATAATTACATTTATATAAGTTAGATTAATGCAGATGTTTAAGCGATGTTGTTTGTCTG